>JASVER010000055.1:5837413-6052413 GCA_030449065.1 Oceanodroma leucorhoa | reverse complement strand
ATGTTTCTTGAGGAGGTATTTCATGTTTGGGAAGGTAACCTACCAYTCCTTTGCAGAGAAGTGGCTGCTTGGAGGAATGAGTGGGAAGACATGTGATATGATGCGGCTGGACATCTGATATGGAYGGCATTCCTGCATGCATGGAGAATTGCCATCTGCCGTCAGTTTGGAGGACAACTTAGCGCAATGAGTTCTTGTCATGTGACACATTTTAAAGGAAGCAGGTTGCTTTAAAATCTGAAAGATAAATACCACATACATGGGCACACTCTTTGGCAGACACACCTAGTGTAGTGCACATATATCGTATTTTACATTATGCCTATAAATAGTATATACAGATGCTTCCGGACTGCCTTTGTTGCCCCCCTCCTCCTCCACCGCTCCCATTTACATAGCTGGCTAAGCTCAGGGCTGACAGACATTAAGCACTGTCATCTGATCAGAAGACTRAAAGTCAGCAGGCATGGATTCTCACCCCTCTAATTTTGTAGGGAATACCCATATCTTCATACTTAAGCATTCCTGGAAGAGGTCATGTTTTCTCAGAAGGATGTCCAAAAAGTCCTGCCACACAAGATTGTGTCACTAGCACTAATTTCTGAGAGACCTGCTCATTGGGAATGGAAGTCCTACAGAAACAATTCACGGCATTTCTGCTTGCCTGGATCCAGAGTAAACCTCTATACTGYATTATACCATCAACACAAGCCCATCACCAACTGAGATGCTAACAGAGACTTAGGAATGAGGACAATTATTTTAATAATAACCTTATGATCCTTTGCAAGTTGTGAATGCAATCTACATAGTAATRTGGGATAGGATTCATCTCTTCTAACTTGAAACACCTACAATTCAGCTACCTTGTCTAAACTAGCCATCTTAACTTCTTGCATAGTTGATTTGGAGATGTAGGCACCCTAAAGAGATTCTTCTCATGCAAAGGTGGGATGACTCAGACCRTGCAGTGACTTATCTCTCTTTACTAACCAGAGACAAACAGGCATAGATGAGGCACTCTTAGACAGATAAAATGTGGGGATTGGCTCTTCCCATTCGTGTTCATGGGCCATTTTTTTTTTTTTTAAGATATTAACATGAATCCTGAACAATTCTCTTCCAATTGCATTTTTTAAAGACAGAATTATTGAAGCCTGGCTGCGGAATCAAAATGATGGCASTTTGTGAAAAACAAGTGCTATAAAAGGTTATCATGCAGTAAAATAATTTTTGCCACCKAATGGTGACAAATGAACATYTGGAAGCTGGAGGTAGCTWTTTTTTTTATTATTTTATTTTTTAAAAAATGTAGGGAATGGTTTTAGAAGTCTTTTTCTTTTTATTTTGTGATTCTTCTYTCAGATGGCAACTTGGCCCGTCAGTTTTGTGTCACTGCTTGTTTATGCCATAAATGTCATTTGGAATGACAACACTAGGAAAAGGTCAGGGCTATTACTGAACAAGCTTACCCCCTGGAGCCTAATACAGTCAAGACACTGTGATTCAACTGCTGGGAGTGGCTGGAGAGATGGCAGCAGGGAGAAATATTTAGGTATTTTTCAGTGCTGGTCCATGGAAATCATACCTTGGGGCTCAAAAAGGGACAAAGCCAAGAGCAGCCCTGTGCATTTGATTCAGGTAATATATTCAGAAGAATTAACAGCAAGCTCCAGGATTTGAGGAGGCAAGCAGAGCTGTCTTTTTTTTTTTTTATTAGTGCATGGATGCTAAATACTGCTCAAAGACTGAAGTTTGATCAATAAATCATACCCTAATTGTTGTTCTGCATTGGCTTCTTTGCCTGGACTGTTAGAAAAGGACCATGTGTTTGCCTTTTTTCTTCCCCCCAGAGTACAAAATTCTTCAGTAAGTAGGAAACAAGAAGGAAAGAGGAAAGCAGCTCTAGCTAAATACCATTTGCTGTCGTCTGTGGCTTAGGTAAATAACYTTGCGTGTAGATGACTCCTGCTAAGGTACTTAACTGTCTAAATAAGAACAACAAAAAAGAAACCCAACCCAAAACTATAACAATCACACCACTTGATCAAGAGCCATTCAAGCAGGAGGAATAGAGAGGGGGTGTAATCCTTCCTTAGACCTCTTCAGACCAAAAATATTTGTCTTGCCTATGGCAAAGCCAGGTAAGAAACCATTTTTTTATATGCCATCAGATAGATAAGATTTTTTTTYAATCAGCTGTTGTCAGGACTGTAAAACTTCCATATTGGATACCATCTTAATAGTGTCCCTAAGAACATCGTTAAGCTTAGTCCAATGAAATTATTCACGTATTCAAGTTAAAGAACAAGTGTGTCTACCATCCTTATTTGAAGCTACAGAAAAGCATAAAAGTTCTTCTCTTTAGGAATGATCCTTGGAAAAGCCATGGAAATGAAGACATTAAATACCTGCTGAAAGTTATCCCAAAGCTTTCTTTGAAGTAGTGAAAAGAGAGAAACTAAGAAGTAAGCAAGCAAACAATCTTTTCATCAAGGAATGATGAAAATGTGAAGTTGTAAATACCTGACAAGTAACTTCTGGCTGTTTGGCCACTGGAATTCTATTTGCTCCCGATAGTAGAGGAAAGTTATCAAGAAAAAATATGAAGACAGGTTTGTCAGCTCAAAAGTTTATTTTTAAACTAAATCTTTGGAACTGTTAGATCTTATCTTTCTCTTGAAGCATTGCTTGGTAAAATAAATCATATTTTATATAAAAAATATACTTTTGCTGGTTAACAAAAGCCAGGTGTAATAAAAAATGTGTCTTTCAGACTTYCAGAACTTTTTGAATTCTGCCTCCCTCCTTTTTACTGTTATTTTTTTAGACAARAAAAAAATCCCTCAGTGTTTGACTTTAAACTGAGTTTTTACTCCTTTATCAGATGAAATCTTGAAAAGATGCAAATTGGGCTGTTGCAGCTATACTTGTATTTATTTATTTCATTTCTATTTTACAAGCATTTATCTAGCAATCTTGGCACTTAATGTTCCATGGAAACAGTGCCAGAAATTCAGACTGATCCAGGTCTACAAAACAAAATACTGATAGTTTTGCTGTATGATAAATGGTGGGAGGGGAGAGAAGAAAAAGGAAAAAAGACCCATGAGGGACTTTATAATAATTATTATTTATTATTCCATGGTGAAAAATGGAAACCTTGACAAGGGAGGTCTGATTGGTCCCATCTGAGGCACAAAGTTCCCAGTTTATTTTGAATGGGACTTTCCATTTCTCCMCTCAGCAAGGATTCCTTCTTTTTCAATAAAGACTTCCACATTCTTTAGGAGGGAGAGTCTTTCTGGACATTTCTCTGCAACCATTCACCCAACTTTGATAGCCCTGCAGCCTTTAATGAGAAAGAAATACCAAGTCGCAGCTGGGGATTAAAGTCAGACCTTGCAGCTAGTTTGCATGTGCGGTACCAGCTCAGCTACGAGGCGTGCCATACCATGCCATAAGTGCTCTTGCTGTACTTGAACCCCCTGGGTTTGCTCCCCAGCAGTCTGACTGGATTAAGAATGGATTCAAATGCTGCTGTTGGTCTTATCAGAACAGATCTGAGTCCAAAACGATGAAAACATAAGGAATCAGGATCACGGTATTTTCCCTCGGTGTTCTTGTCATAAACAATTGCTACAACAGACAGAACATCAAGGGGCTGTGCTCTTACTGTGAGATATTCAGATCCCCCCTTCAATTTGGGCTGCTTTTGGGAGCTGATGACTGCCTAAACTCTTCAAATGCAAAGCCAGGATGGATTTGTGTAGTGGAGGCAGTTTGGCAGAAGGGCTGAGAAACAGCCCTTTCTAGCACAAATCTTCAGCAGACCACTGCCGAGAAGAATAGAAGGGAATTCTTGCACATTACGAGCAAAAACATCTGTCCCTTCAATGTGGCAAGATGCAAAACCCCAGCAAACGTGTCTGTTTTGATAAAAAGCATGGAACAATAGTTACACATTACTGCAGGAGGTTGGGGGCTGTGGGAATCAACAACTGAGCTGCCCCATCTCAGCCAGCATTGCGGGATTTAATGCATTCACTTGCCTTCCCCTCCCTAGTGGTGTGCCCATAATTTCCATCTCTATGAAGCCAGGCGTCAATAACAATGAAATTCATAGGGGTATATTTTGGAATGCTAAGTGGTGAATTTTGCATCCAGGCAAGCAGCTCTCCATTAGAGTAGGTGGACATTAACCTAACTGTAGGTGTTGTCCTACGGCGCTGGAGAGCTAATACTTTTACAAGAGACTTGTACTCTGTGTGATCTCTCAGAACAGAAATAGTAGGCAGGAAAGAGGAGATTTAAGCAGCTCACACAACCCTTCCAGTGCCTCAGTTTCTCCATTGAACAGAAATCTGCATCTTATACCCTAGAAGAGTCTCGCCCATTTCTTCAGGATATRCTTTTATCAGCCTCTGTATGCAAAAGCAACCTTTGAAACCAAGCTTAGGGCCAATTATMTACACAGACTCAGGCATTACAATTGCTGTATGTAAACTATTGCCTGCCTTTCTTGCAAAACTGCAGAGCAGAACAGCAAAGTAYCTTAGGTATGGTGGTTGGCCAACAATAAACAAAAGGACTGTAATCTCTGAAAACTAATACGGTATACAGGGGCTGCATAGCAAGATGAATGAAAAGCTGTGTGGTGTGTGGAGTGTTCGGAGGGATTTTTTTTGTTGTTGTTGTTTCAAAAGGAGTTTTTTTACCCCAGGCCAGAAGCCTTTGTGTCAGGGAGACTGTCTCATTTCTCTGCTCAAAGGCTGTCAGAGATGACTGAGATTTGAAAATGCTTTCTGATGTTGACGAGGTCAAGGGAGACAGAGCTGCCTACCATCAGTCGCTGCGTCAGTGGTGGGATGGGAGGACACGTGAGAGGGAGAGTGGAAAAAACATAGTGAAATTATTATCTCTGGAGAACCAGATAAAACAAAATAAATAGTATAAAATAAAATACGGGAGAAAGAAGAGGCACAGGTCAAACAGTCACACCAATGTTTATGGCATTAGTATTCAGCTGGAATAAGGGAAAATATCTTGGTTCCCAACTGGGGATGTTCTGAAGAGAGGGAAACTGACTGGAGGCAAAAGATATATTAATATTACTCCACTTAATCAATACATAAAATCCTCCAATGTGTTTTTTGTACAAGCCTGCTCTGCAAAGCTAACACCTGCAGTGTTTTCTGATTTCATCTAATTGTGTTTGCAATAAATCAAACCAGGACTGCCCAAACCAGTCAGAAATTGAATCGGGCCATGGGAGTGGGCAGGTGAGCTGCCACAGATTGCACCCATCTTGCCCAAAAGACAGTGGGCCAATGCCACTGTCACCCTTAAAGATGGACTCTCTCTCTCCCACCTCACAAAGAAGTAGCAGGAGACTCCTTGGATCAACCTGGGACATTATATTTAACTGGTGATTTCCAAAGTTCACAGAAGAGCTTTGCATGTGGGCCATGGGCCATGCTTCTACACAAGGATCGTTCTCCATGGGCCATGCTTCTACACAAGGATACCCCGCTGGRCTGATCTCAMATAACCTTACATCTCAACTCTGTTCAGAGGAGCAAGCACTTCTATAGGACAACACATATGGCCARCTTTAGAGGACTTGCATTGGTTTCMAGCAYACCGGTACACACTGGTAGCTGTTTTTATTATTGATTTCACAAAAACCTTAGACAAAGACAAAAAGGGATGCCACTATTTACAACTGGAGATTTATATTGGCCGTATCATTCTCAATTTTTAGAGCTCTGATTTTARCTAAAATTACTGACTTTCTGAAATCACAGGTCAGGTTTGAAAGTGTCTAAGGAAGCTTTAAAGACATTGTGGACATCCATTTCAGACAACTTTGCCCAAGATACCCTTTTTACTTTTTTATTAAAAAATAAGCACATTTAAGTTTCACCATTCCCTTTCTGGGTATTTATGGTGTCCAGCAGTGCTGGTGATGGCTCTTGAACTTGGCAGTGTAACAAGTTGCAGTAGTTTAGCACAGAAAGTGAAAAACAGTAACAAAGCACAGCAAGTTCGGTGACAAATACCCTTCTGCAGCCTATTGCTTCAGTGTTTACTGGAACTGAGGCAGGCGAAGGATTTCATATGTGCAGCAAAGTAACTAACACAGTTAAAATCATTTGTGTCCATTTCTCCGCTATGTTCCCCTCATAAGCAGGCAAAGGTGGACTTGCTGATCCACGTGTGCTGGGCAGGAAGCACAGCTTTTGTTTCATGGCTCCTTGTAGTTTGCCCAAAATCTCAACTGTGTGAACCGTTTATGACTGTGATGCCACAGACTTCCTCCTCCTCCATGATTCCTCAGTTTGCTGCAGTGCCCAATGGACCACAGGAGCTGCTGCCTACTGGAGAACGGGCTCCTAGAGTCAGAGGGAGACTGTAATGATGTGCTGGGATAAGGGACTGCTACCCTAGAAAGCTATATGCTTCAAAGGATCCTACAAKGTGATAAAAGTCCTGATTTACTACCCCTTCCTTGTCAGATGACCCAACTTTTAAAAAGTGGCCTACATGTTTGTGACAGGTAACCATTTTGTCATATATACAGGAAGACAGACATGCGAGAAGGCATGTAAAATGAGTCCATATGTACCTGTTAACATTGCCTAGTCAGCCGTAATTGAGCACCGAAGAGGACGACAGGGCATCCGGCAACAACATATTGTTGCACCACATCCCAGCAGCCAWGCGTGTCAGAGGAGAGGGCATAGCAGGTAGCAGGGACCTGACTGCTCTTCTCTGCACTCACAGCTCCACATTGCAAGTCACACCACACCAGAGCCGGTTTAAGACATTTCCACTCCCAGATCCCATTGATAGAGACTCATTGCAGTCTCTTCTTTCCCTAAAGATTTGTATCCCTTCATTTGTGTCCAGTCAGCTGTTTGGAAGGTTGATATCCAACCCTGGATCAGTGAAATAATCTGRTTTTAAATAATGCTTTCCTCGAAAGACCTTTAAATTTTTTTTTTTCCTTTTGTGCTTGGTTTTAAGTTGGCTGTTTCACAGATCTGGTTTGATGGTAAGCCAAACATAGTCTTAAACCAGTACMTCTGAGTGGGAGCCAATCTTCAGAGGTCATAGCAGTTTTGCTTTAGGTAAGGAAGGAGGCTCCCTCTCAAACTCTGCCCGTGCAGGTGATGTGGAGCCACAATTATTTCTGTATTAAGAGATGTGGAGAACAATTAATTCTGTATTAATAAATTAAATAGTCCCAGGCCCATTTAACACTAGAGCCAGGTGGCATGGGATGRTCTATGTCCATACTATTAAACTCTCTGGGCCTCCAAAACTGAGTGGCTGCGTCCAAACTACCAGAATGGTCTCTGGACCGTGCCAAGTCCCAGACTGYGTCAGGATATCACTCAGGGCAATGCTAGCTGGACTACACCAGGACAATTACAATGTTTAGTCTCTAYGCCCATGCCCCGTAACTATTTAATTTGCTATTGTAGACATAGTCACAGAGTTTAACTTTTAATTCTCTCAAAGCCCACATTTATGGCCTGACTGAGGGTACAGCTTGTTGTACATTTTCTTATGCACTTTTTTGTTTTTCACGGTAATCCAGTCTGAGGTCCTGAACCTGGCTACTCGTTCCCATCTTCCTCAAATTGCCATCTACTCTCCTGCCTACCACCAGTTCTGCCATTAAAATTATTTGTATGTTGTGTTGTAAACTGTATGAGTGAAATGACAGCAAGGGAAATAAAGRCAGCAGGACATGGCATTAGTCATTTGCTTGCATTAATTTATTTATTTCAAAATGAAGGCACCATAGATTAAATCTCAAGGTGGCTTCCTGATCATTATTTTATCCTAACAGTAGGGAACACTAAATAATCTAGTGTATGGCCTAAACTGAGGCAAATGCAGAAAGGGATATTGCATCTACGTTGTCACCAAGGAAACAAGAAGCAATGACAGTTTTCACCAGCTGAGCACTCACCTCTACGCCTTTAGTTCACCTGGAAGTAGCAACCTGGCACTTTCGTTAGGGATGGGTAAAGTAGAAGGTATAAAAATAACAGTAGAGAGAAAACTATAAAAAAACAGGGAGAGAAGTAAGAAATAATTTATTCTTTCCCATCTACTCACATAGTTGCAATAGGGTGGGTTATTATAAAGCAGGGGTGATTGTGTCTTGCAGAAGTGAAATACTTTAGTTCCAAGAAATCCAGACCTGCAAAGGCAGTTGGGTACCCASTTAGGTACCACCTGGGGTAGAGCTCATGGGAATTTCTGAGAGAGAAGCTAAAAAYCCCTTTGGAGATTTAGACTAAAAATCCTATCTGCTGTGTAAGAAAAGTAAACAAAGAGGAATAACTTTTAAAATAGGAGACTAACATGAGGTTCCTAAGTCTATAATCAGCTTAAACGTGTAAATTCAAATAAAACTCAGTTCACAGTCTCTTTTCTTTAATTAGACTTACAAGTAAATAGAGATAAATATGATTATTTCTTTGCCTCCCAAATTTCCATTTGTTTCAAACTCCTTTAATTGCTACTTCGGTGGTTATGAGATAAAGATTTGCTTCTTACCTTAAAACCTTATCAAAATGAGGCTAAAACATAACCCTCCTCCCTTCCTGGGAGGAATTTTTACTTAGGTGTTTTCTGCATCTACAAGCTCTGGGACTTATCTGTGCTTATGAGGAAAGCAATTTTCTCCTTCTAACAAGATTTTACTCTGGAGTAAAATATATTTTATTTGGGATAGTTTTAGTTTATATAGCTACAATAAGCTTCCACCTAATTCTTTCATTTTATTTGTATTTTTTAGGTGATCTAGAAGTACTTACCCGAGTCATTTAAAAATCAAGCAAATAGACACATAAACGCTTTTCACATAGCTTTCTATTTAAAAAAAAAAAAAAAAAAAGAGCATCAGAGAAAGCGAGTATACAACAACAACAACTTGGAGTAGATTTACAGTTCTTCAGCCTTTGCTCTAGCCCTGGAGCCTGATGGGACGCTGGTGTCCTTGGAGGAATGGTAGAAGGAATTGCTAGGGGCCAATTGCTGATTTTATCATTCAAACACAAAATTTGTTACACCACTTTATCGGTCACAGGGAAAGCAATTATAGTGTGGTTCAATTTTCCACTCAATGGCTGTACTGGGGATCAAAGCCAGTTTTTTATGATGGAGAAAAAATGTTTTGCTATTTTGTTTGTTATTTAAAAATAATAATAATAAAAAGCTTGCACTTCCAGTACCATACTSTGTTTGCCTGTGTGCCTTTTTTCTTTCTTGAGATAGAGCTGATTATTTTGGCTTTTCTCTTATTAAATAATCAGGGTATTTTGTTGGTGGTTTGTTGGGGTTTTTTTTCTTTCTCTCCTCATCATTGACTAAAGTCATTGCAATGTAGAAATGAAATTGTCACGCCTAAAAGCAGTACAGCATTAGAACTCTAATCACAAACACTGGAGGTAAAATAGTCTCTATGCCACTTTTCTTAATATGAACAGTTTTCTTCTGCTAGTCTTTCAAACAAGAAAGGTATTCAGTGTGCACTTGTGGTTTTATGTCTTTAGCCATCTAGAATATAATTGTCACTGTGATACAAACTACTTCAGTATCACGTTAAAACACAATCCATTTGCAAAAGCAAACAGATATATTTGCTCTTTGATCATACAAAAAAAAAAATTGGATTGGAGTCCACCGTAACAGATAAATCATCCACAGACCTCTCTTTTAACATAAAAAAAAAATATATTCTTTGAAAAAAGAAAAAAAATAAGGAATCAGAATGGACAACAGAGGAAAGAAAGCATATTTCCTCAACTGGAAGTGTAGTAATCACTCTTACACAGAGCTTTTATCTGCAAAACTCTTTACAAATGTTAACTAATCTATCCTTCAGACACTCCTGTGCAGTAAGAGTTTGAGCAGCAAGAGAAAAATGTTGCCACATCAAAGAAAATCACATCAATTATTTAGACAAATATTTTAATCACTCATTCTCAGAAAGCAAAACAGAATTTCCTAAAGATTTTTTCTTCTTCATTTCTTTTTTTTTCTTTTTGAACTGATTTAACCTAATCTTGCTCCTTAGAGTGGTGACATAAAATAGCACCTCAGACCAACGTGCAGTTTCAAGTTCCTCAGCTCACTTTTTTTGTTGTTGTCATAAAATTACCTCTTTCTATCAAAATCAGATTTGTCCTTGCTAGAAGTAGTCTCTGTTCCGTAGGAATCCGTATGCCTTTTTCTATCAATCAAGTGTTCGCATTGAATGTGACATGTTGCAGTCAGTGAAACTTCCCATATTATTAAAGTTAAGCTTCAACACAGAGAGCAATACCCATAAAAATATTTCATTAAAATTTGCCCAATTTATTTTTAGAACTGTTAAAAAAAAGGATTAAAAACTTTGGATTTTGGTTGTTGGTTTTGTTTTAATCTGTGGTTCATGGGTGATGAGACATTTGGTGAATATGTTCCAGGAGCCAGGTTACTGAGTACCATCTGTGAGGCAACACACACCACAACTTCTGATAACAGGATGTGAACCCTTCAGCAACCCAGAGGAAGGTCCCATATCTCACCGCTGGCCCTCAAGGTTGAACAACAAAGATCATGCAACATGTGCTGGATACAGCATGGATGCAGAGTGGTTTCTCTCCTTTTGAATCGAGGGCACTTTAATGGCTTGTAAAGACACAGGATTCACCAAACTGTATTTTTCCACGAAGGTGCTGGAAAAAGTTCACAGCCAAACATCTGCCAGGTTGTATCGGAGCTTCTCTACTATGGCTTTTGGATCTTCTGATCAGCCACTGACAGTCCAGACAATAGACGCTCAATAGAGCTGAGGAAAAAAAATCTAAAATAATAATCCTCCCACTTCCAAAATTGTTGGGAATTGTTGAAAACTTCCACTTGCCTTTTGGAATAATTTTTCATATTTTTCTTCAAACCATCAGGTATATATTTACTCATCACATTCCTATAGTTTTAATCAACATAAATGAGAGAACCACAGATATTTTTAAGGACTTTGCACAGGGGGGTTAAAGAAAATATGTTCCTTTTTAAAGAATAATATTTGTCTGAAAGATTTTTACTAGCTCTACCACTCAGATACTATGGAGAGGACCCTCTTGAAAAAAATCCCAATCTGCCCTGACACAGAAGCAACATGGAGCTTGACATTTAGTAACTACTCACAATGCTTGTTCGTACACACACACGCATGCATGTGCACATGTGCACAAAYCTATATGTTCTTCATTCCAGCCACTCCAGAGCAGGGACTGCAATAATATTCTTTTAGAGAAGCCCATRGGTTCCTTCTAAATTTTACACTAAGAAAGGTCATTATAACAGTTTCCACTTCTTCTGTGCTGTGTTACATATAAGAAAGCAAAAAAAAATTTTGAATAGAAGAGAAGGAGAAAAGAAAAGAAGAAAAGAAGAGAAGAGAAAAGAAAAGAAGAAGAGAAGAGAAAAGAAAAGAAAGGAAAAGAAAAGAAAGGAAAAGAAAAAGAAAAAAAAAAAGGAAAATAAAAGAAAAAAGAAAATAAAGTCTCAGGGGGTTAAGGCTGACCTGCAAGCAATACGGCTCAGTTTGAAAAACCTCCTCCTTCAAAATATTAGATCTGAATTAATGCTCAACAATTCCAGCTCCTGTAACAGCAAAGAAAACCTCATTCCCAGGCACTGTTTGAGGAACCCAATTTTGTTTAATGTATTTGATTACTTATAGTAAAATAAAAATAAAAAATCATCACTTTGTCCTCCCCAGCTATAAAAGCAACCAGACAGCTCCACTCCGACAAATTCAAATGAGTGGAGGGTTTCTCCCACGTGGGAGGCTGCAGCCCTGGCCTGTAGTCAGAGATAAATTGTTCAGTAAACCTGCACCTAGAGTGATTAAGGGAAGCCTCCCAATTTACTCTGTCACAGCTGAGCTGATAACGTAGCAGAGTTGCCTTTTTGCTGATGCCCAAAGATGTCATGCCGGGGAGCAGGAGCGATGGGGTGGGGGAGGAAAGGGGAGAGGTTAGTGATGTGAGGAGCTCTCCAGCTGGGGACAGTGAAACCAGCTTCACCCACCTGACTGCAGGTGAGGGGACCAATGCCTGATGGATGCTGCTGAGTCTGCTTGTCTATGTCYCATAAATAATAAGTTTTGGAAGATACCCAATAAACATGATGAAATTAAAGGTACTGCAACATCTAGAAGCAAGAGGCAAATACATCCTTAATTCAACAATAACCATCAAGTGCCAGGAATTCACCACACTCTCTTTTCAATCCCTTKCCCTCTTTCTCCAGCTTCCTCGKTTTTTGGCTAACATTTCCCCATTTGAGATTTTGTTTTGAAGAAAATGTCGATCTCACAAAGGTCTGAGCAATTTCAGACTTTTTTATTTTTAAAAGATTAATTACTATGGAAACAACTTGCTGTGGAACATGATGATGCAGGCTGAGTTTTTAATGAAAGGGTCAATTGCTTTAACTCCTGAAGGAAGTGTTGGGGGAAAAATGTACATATAAATGTGCTAGKTTAAGCAGGAGTTCTGGGATGTAGGGCATTGCTGGGAGGTGAGACTTCCTCATCTGAAGGGTGAGGTTTTCTCAGTTATTCTCTTTAGAGATCCAAGAGATTTGTGTAGCAAGCAAATGCCTCTGCCATGCAAGATCACATAAAGAGACAAAGGATCATAGAACAACTGCATCTGACATACGGGATCACGGAAGAGACATGTGGACACAGGTCGTGTGGTGGCATGTGTGAGATTGCAATTGAAGGTTGAATCCCTGCTCCACAAAGGACAGTGGATGCCATGCCCTGTGTTATCACAGAGACAGTTTGGATGACCATAACAGTTTTCCAGACACTATCTTTTCTTCTTTTATTTTATTTAATTTGTGAATGACTGTGCCAGCCTCTGAGGATCAAACTGGTGAACTCCAGAGAAAAAAACAATGTTCTCCAGAGTGTGAGCTAAAAGAAGCAGCTTTCTGAGCTGGCAGGAATAACAAGCCCTGTGAAGCATCACAGAGAGTGGTCTGAAATGWGTATTTCTTCTCTCATTGTCAGCTGGAAAAGTCAGCTTGTAATGGTCATGATTTAAATTAGCCTGTGTATTGTAATGAAGAAGGAGCTTGATTTTAACAGGTCATTGCAGAGAGATACTTCAGCGAAACAGTTCTCACCACCTCAGCTGAGAGGGATGACTGAGTAGCTATTCATTTGGGGCTAGCAGTGCATTTGCATTCAACTCCTAATTCTCTGGGAAGTGAACAAAATTAACCARTGTGGAATTCTTTCTCTGAATGTCATAAATGGAGAACAACTATTGTTTTCAAATCTTTTAACAAGCAAGAGTGCGAGTTGTCTTATGATGGGTGATTTCAAGMTTCATTGATTAGACAATAATTTGGAAGGTCTGGGTTCAAATATCTGTAGCTGAATGCAAATAAACACCTTGTTAATCCTTTCTTGTGTTCTCCTCAAAAATACAATAGGACAATAAAATGTTCATTTTTGTAGTTTATTGCTAGTAAGTCAGTCTTACTCTGTGTACTAGTAGGAACACTTTTCAACAAAGGCCCAAAATAAAGTTTGGGGGGCTTGTTTCATGTTTTATACAAGCCTTATGATAGAAACACACAATATCATATTTTAAAGAAAAGAAACACTAATATTTGATGGCATTTCTTTGACAACTTGTCATGTCTCAATCTAAATTAAAACCAYATCTGACACACCAAAAACCTTGTCTTGATCTGTCTTGTTTGGATAGTGCCAGTCCATGATATGATCTGAAATCCATTCCTTGAGGTCATTTAGACAGACTCATTGAAGCAATATATACTGGCTTCATGTATTGGCTGCTGGTCAATGAAAACACTGYCTAATGTGACACTGGAGACTCTGTCCCTGCCTGAAAGTAGTAAATGGATTTGATTTGGGGAAGGAAGGGAAGGAAGCAGAAAGTCTCTCGAAGGGAGAGTTCAGCAATATGGGCCTACCTCACATGAATAGTCCCTGTGGATWTTCTGACATGGATGAGCACAGATAAGGATAGCTCAAAGTTAGAGAGCACCTGACTTGGAAGAAATGAATCTTGTTTTTCCTCCCTGGATTTAYGACTGTGTCACCTTGGGAAAAGGCCTCACAACAGTCATGCACATTTTTTTCCAGGTGGAAAAAGTGAGAGATTCCTGCTTCAGTGATTGTACTCCAATAGCTGCACACAGCAAGACCCTTGCAAATTTGTTCAGATGACTTTTAGATAAAAACTACAGTATAGTACATGTCTTCAGAGTACTAGGGAAAATACTAAGCAACAGCAGAGTCCCTAGACCTTTATTTCCAATGCTCTCTCTTGTTCTGAGAATTATGAGGTCTACTATAAATTGACTAAAACTAATTTATATATCCTTGGATAACTACTACGGCTTAGGGAAACAAGAATTAGGTCTATACCAGTAAATTAAACATGCCTAGACTAATTCTCCGTCACTGAGGCCAGCTGGCACAGAATGGCCCACATCCATACCCTTGAACTCCATTACCTCCTCTAGCAAAGAGGCTGCATCTGAAGTGCCTACTGGCATGGGTCCTTGGCTTTTCCTAATTTGCAAATGCTTTGGGTGAGGGCTAAGGGCCCAGAGCCAAATAACCTCCCATTCGCCCAGTTTAATGGTACAGATTATCAAGTTTCAGTGTTTGGGAATATTTCCTGGAGCTGTTTAGTTTACTAAGATAGATCACAAGCATCCCCTCCTCCAAGCATTTTGCCAAGGAGACTACAAGTAAGCAGTCATGGGAAAGAAAGGGAGACTCTGATCCTTCAAATAAAGCCTACGTCTCTGTGATCCTAAATTGTCACACTTTTCCTTTCCCCTGAATCCTTCCTGCCTTGGCTCTACCCTATCCATCTCACCAAGGCTGCTGAAGGGCCACTTTCATACTTGACCCCACTGGGTTAAGAGTAAAGAATTTACAGGTCCTCATGCCTTGAAGATGCATTAGGTTGCCTGATCCACTTTCATTGTATTAACACCTTTGGAAGGCATTAACATTTCACTCTGTTTTCAGTTTAGTGACAAATGTCTTGATTAAAGCTTCATCAGAAAGTTATCTACACCTGATCTGAAGACACTGAATGTTGGAAACTCCACCCCTTGCCCTGGAAACGTGTTCCAGTTCCACATTGCCCTCACAGTTTAAAGTGTGTGTCTAATTCTTCATTCAAATTTCCCTGCTTCCAGCTTTCAGCTATTGGATTTTGTTATGCCTTTACCTGCCTGATTAAATAGCCTGTTAGTTCAGGGTAGTTTCTCCTTGAGAAAGTAGTGCTGCTATGTCTTCATTTCCTTTTTGATAAGTCTGGGCTCTTCRAGTCTCTGATGATAAGATGTACTCTCCCACCTATCTGCAAGCAATTTTCCAATGTATTTTTCTAYTACTAAGGACATGAGAACACCTGTGTTGTAGACTCTCTTTCCTTTTCTTTGCTATTTCCCTATGGTGGTAGGGAGTATCCAGTAGGCATATTAGCATTTCCAGACCTGGAACTCCCTCAAAAACATCACTGACCTGGTATTGCCTCCTGGTATTCCCTTATATTGAGATTCCAGTCMACTGTAGTCTAGACTAGTAAACTGAGCAGTGGCAGGGCGTGAACACGGGCTTTTGAACTCTACCGCCCGTGCCGTTAAATTGTTAAAGGGTTCTTTGCAATGCTTTTGGCTTCCAGCGCAGCTCCTCGGTGGGCTTTGGGAGTTAGCACAGCCTTTCACAACAAGCACTTTGGATGCAACCAACCATCTTGGAGACTGAGAGAGTTTGATAGTATGGAGGTGGCCAGCCTATGCCAGGTGGTTGTAGAACAGGACCTGCCACTTATACAATTACAGATATAGGCTAAAAGCTGAGACTCCTTTTCAGAAATTCCTTTGATTGATGGCTGTTCCGGATAGAAGTTCAGCAGCTATGCATATTGCAATCAAAAAGATATTTATTTAAAACTAACCACATCTAGTAAGGACACTTAGTTAAAAACAGAGCTCTAGAGGTTTAGGAACTCCAAAATAAAGCTAATTACTAGTGACTTGTCACAACTAGCTTTTACAGCTGAAAATCACTGTCTTGAAATGAATTATAAGAACTGAACCAAGCTGCACATTACATACTTTTTTACAGGACAGTCAGGCACCAGTTCCACCTGTTCATCATATCAAGCTCCTGTGAGGAGATGGAGTGGAGTGGATATTGCCACAAGCAACTGCRCCTCTTTCACATGGAAGATAAGCTGCTTTGGGGGATTTGCACATGTAAGAGCCAAAGCAGGTTGTTGTGTGGGGGAAGTGGGGAAGGGATTTCAGTTCTCACATTTCCAGCTTCTACGCTCCACACCTCTCCAGCATCTGTTTTCATAGCGCTTTCAGTGAGGGGAATTGAGTCGGGTGAATGTTGCCGTGGTTAAGTCAAGCTTTCTGATATCACGCTTTTGCCAGAGATTATKTCAAGTGTTGATAGACTTCATTGTGAATGAGTCCCCTAACTTCCTGCATTGCCTTCTGTCATGATTTGGATCACAACAGAATTAACAAGACGTCTTTGCACTCCTTTCCTGGCATGCATTTTCTGCAGGCACAGAAACTCTTGGCAGTGATATGTCTTGTCGACTTCAATGGCTGAGCCTTTCCTCCCAGAAGCAATCCAGATTTCCATCTATGAATTGCTTCCATAAGGTCAGGACATGTTATTTTACACAAAGGCTTTCTTGGAATCCACCCTGCAGTTCCTAACAGTCACCTTCCATAAAACCCTTGTCTGGGGGTAGCAGGAGCAGTTTGGCAGAATCAGAGGGGGCTGCTTGAAGCATGTGATATTTTCCAAAGGGGTAAGGCTGGGTTTCCAGATGCAGCATCTCCTCCTCAGAACGGGGACAGGATATTTAGCAGGAACTCGGAACAGAACTTTGCAACCAGGGGAACATTTAAGAGAAAAGCAGAATATCCCAGCCAGTCCCTGGCTTGCAGATGGCAGCCACTTTCTAAATACATGGAGTAAGCATGACACTTAGTATTTCATATGCTGGGATAGATTGAATCTCATCTCATATTTACAGTAGTCATTAAGTCTGATTTTACTTTTGCAACTCCATTCAGTCTCATGGAAACAGCAGTTGGTTTGAAATGGTATTACATGTCCTGAGAGAGTAGGGTTAATTTTTAAGAATTTTCATATTCATTGAGTCAATAAAGACCATGTCTTCTGTTTGGCTACTCATTGTGCTGTATCAACCTGAACTATACAGGCTCAAAGTAACCCAGGCTCAAAGTATTATAAATGTTATTACATCTATAAATCTTTGGAACTTGAGACATACTTAAATTGCCTGTCTAGTAGCTATGAATAAATGGGCAATATTTTTTTTATTTATTTACACGAAAAAGGAGAGTTAGAAAATTCAAGACAATAGTAATAGGCTCACCAAAGGCAGAGCCTGTTGTATATTGCTTGGCTTAGAAATAAATAACCATTTTTAATATTTTGYGTAGTCAATTGGTATGCAAATATATATCTGAAATACAGTTGGATAAAATTGCTGCAAACTCTATCCGTATTTGAGGACAGTTTGCTGAACGAAACCACTTCATTATCAACTTTACTTGGTCAGTCACCAACCTAGATTTCTGCCTTGTGTGCAAAACCTGCAAGTTCTGTAAGCAATCTGACTGTAAACAGTACTAAAAGTAAGCATGGAAGATTAGCTGCAGAGTGGCAAATATAATTTGAGCAGTTTTGACAGGTTGTGCTGCTTGGATTGAACTTGAAATAACATCTTGACATATCAGTGGTTCTTGTGCTTTTCCAGGTTGAGTCGTTCCTTAAGGTGTTGAGTCATATAACTTGATGATGGAATGTCAAACATAATGTGCTAAAACTAAAGAAAGAAAACAACACATACTATGAAGATCGGCACATGTTAAAATATGTTTTACTGATTCTAATTAAAAAGAGTAGATTTTGAGATATTTCAGTTCATACATAGCAACAGCTTTGAAATGTCCCTATTGTGTAAAACAAAAGGTACATACTGTTTTAAATGGATGGAAAAAACAGATTAAGACATTTCCATTTAAATTAAACAATACTTTACAGTTTTAGTATAAATAGTTTAATGTGTTTCTGTGAGGCTAAGAACTCCCTTAAATTAATTTCAAGCCGAAACATCAACACCAAAAACATCTAGCAGAATAAAACCCAGTAAAAGGCATTCACTAGGAAGTATGTGGTGTGAAGTGGCTTAGTGATATTTGCATGCAAGGAGATGGCAGCCATATAAGCAAGAGATAACAGAATAGTTGAGACGGAGAGTAAAATTTATCATAACATGTCTAGCGATGATTAAAAGCCTGTGCTTATTAGATGCATAAAATGTATTACTAAATCATTTTTGGAACATATAATTTTCCAATTATTTATGCATCACAGTAATTAATGATAGGAGGGACAGAGTCAGTGATTCACTGTGTAATACATATGGTAGTTACCTGGGGAGGAAAAAATTACAGTGCTACCAATTATTTGCTTTAATGTTTTTGTAATTATGCCCTACACCCAAGTTGAAAATTTCTTTAATTCTTTTTTAAACCCTTCATTCCTAACAATGAAACTGCTTTCTTTTTAGCCCTTCAATTAAGTCTAATTTTTAAGCTGCCATCCAAGAAATATACAATTCCATAAATGCCTCGTTCTCTTTTATATTTTGCTGGCAACGGTCTGCAAGTATGAAATCTTGCCCTTCAAGCATCTTATTGATGAACTAATTTAGCCAGTCTGAAGGATGATCTTCTGTTTAATACACGTGGCTGGGATTTGCATGATCTCAGTTTCTTTTCTACTTTGGCTTTAACTTCTTAACTGAAGGAAAATKAACCAAAGCCCTTGAGCTGTTTATCACCAGGTAGGTCTTTATTCCTGTGGGTGGGAAGGGAGAAATAATTCTGCATTCAGCAGAGTCACTTTTGCACTGCACATTTCTCATGTTCCCTCTTTTGGGGTGGAAGGRTCTACAGATGGTGAGAAAGAAGTGCCAGGCAGAAAAAGAAAGCCTGAGATGTAGGGACAGCTGAGTTGAACTTGTTCTTATTTAGAGGTACATGCCTACAGTGTAAATGTTTATATTTGAGCTAGCCATGTTGGGCTCTTCTCATAGACAATGGAGAGAAACGAACACCTTGGGGCCAATGCATCTGATGTATCTGGGAGGTTTTGTTTAAAATGCCATAAATTATGCCCTAAAAATGTGTCTTTCTCTCAGTGGACTACAAAGAGCATTGTGAGTAACTAGCTTAGGTGAACTTTCTAGCTATCTAAAACCAGATGAGTTAAACCCCCCCAACTACGTCTATACTGTCCTATAAAAGTTCTGGCATTGGAATGCAATTGCACGTACTCTTAAATTTTTGAGTTATGCCATGCTTTTTTCACCATGCAACAAACACAATCTGTGAAACATCCCTCAGACACTGCTCATGAGTTAGCATGGACTAGGGAGTATTCCCAGGAAAAGGTCTGGATGCTTCCACCCAGTTTTGGAAAAGAAAAAAATATATATATAGATGCAAACTCTTTTGTGTCTGTTTGCCCTAGGAGTAGAGAAATGTCCCAGTTTATCCCAAGATTTGGGTGGACGTTTTGAACTTATCTACCACYGGACAATCACAAATAATTTGGGTAGAAAGCACACAGGTCATGCAGTTGCACATACTTAACCTTGCTTTTACCATTCTTTGCCTCAGAGTGTAGACACAGTGAAAGAGCTCCCCACAAGGCTACACATAGCGCATCTGCAGGGATATTTCCTCTTTCTCTTCCCACTCAAAACAAAAGTCACGGCAATTCTTCCAAAAGATCAGGCTGCATTTCCCATACAACTGTCAGCATTTGGGATTTTAGTGTCATGGTTTCCAGGGAGTATGCTGAAATTTAGTGACCTGATATGAACTTTTCCCTTTCCAAGGACCCTATCTAACAATCTCTGTCCTTCCGTCAACTATGGCAGACAGAAGTCCTCTCTTCTCTGTGGGCTGGGCATGGTGCTCCCAAACAATTCATGCAACTCCTGCAGGACAAGAGAATGCATTTCTTTTGAGTTGCCACCAAAAGCCTTTTGCCAGAGCAGACTTAGTAGTATTTAAAGGATTTATTTAATTCTTTTCCCTCGAATAAATGAGCTTGGAGGGTTAGACTTTCCTGTGAAGAAGATTTTTTAAAAAAAAAGTGTAGTGCATTTTGGCAGATTATGTGGGTGGTATATGAATCAATAAAGCTTCCAGCTATACAAAGCCTTTGGGTGCATTGAAATGTTTGTTTGCTTTTTATTTATTCCAAACAGAGCTAAATCTGAATAGTTTTTTTTTATTTCTGCCAAGAAATGAGGACGTAACCCTCCCTCTACCATTCCCTGTTCCCTGCTGTGTTACAAGTGTACCCGTATCAAGTATTTATTTATTGCAAATATTCATAAGGAAAAACTGTTGATGTTAATGATGGAAAAAATATTCTCAGGATGCTTCTTCCGTATCTGCTCAGACATACGTGTATGTGATATGTATTGGAGATTAGATATCTATGTACTTAGCTGAGTCTACTGTTAGGCTACACACAGTCTGGTGGAGGCCGTGGCAAAGTTGATAGAAGCCTTAACTGATTCCGAGATCCATGGAGCCTTCTGAGTTGCTGGTATAATGCTGCTTTTGGATTTTATGACCTGGTCCATGCTATAAATTGYCTGCGGCAGGAATAAACTAAGGGTGTTTTTTTTCTCCATTTTTACCTAAGCTTTTTAGTGTGCTTGTTGTAGCCAGAACTGACTGCTTGCTCTGGCCTGCATGAAGTTGTCCCAGTGCTTCTGTGTTGAGGTTCTAAGTTCATGAAAGGTACCARAAAGTGTCTATGCTGGCCAAAAACTCTCATGGGGGAAAAAATCTGAGATGATACTAATTCTTTCAATTTTCCCAGCTCTACTGAAGTCTATATTTGAAAACAAAAGCTCCAAATTTTAGTAACGAGAACTTAGCTCCTACCCAAGATCCCACCTTTTGTAAGAATGTCTCAGATTAGGAGAAAGAAGACAGAATAGCCATTGCTTTCCAAGACTTTTGCAAGGGCCATTTCATTCTACAAAGACACATCCATGGAAAGGAATGCAGATAGGATCTATGCAGTAGAGCAAAATGGTGAATATCTCACCTAGAAATAAGTTCAAGGCTCATGGCTATGTCAATTATGAGCATGTACATCACAACAGCCTTCTAAAAAAGCCTGGAAATGCCATGGTAGCAACATAAAGGTACTTGAAGGACCCCATCTTTCAGCCAGAAATTACCCATTCTGCAATATTTTACATTCCTGTTAGCTGTGGGAATGTAAATGGTTAGAGAATGGATAACGGAGCATTTAGATAATGGAGCCATCAGAAAGCAATGTGGACATGTACAGGCCCTGATGTTCAGCTTGGGCAGYAGCCATTACTAAACTGATGCTGCCCAAACTGAAACAGTTGTTTATGGAACTCAGAAACAGATCAAGTAGATGACATTTACTTTCTGTGCTGTGACGGAAATTAGACTAATCATCATAATGGTCTCCTTTGATTTAAAATATGTGAGAGCTGCCTATAATTGGTATATAATTGGAACTGGCTGATGGAAATTAATCAATTTTACAAGTAGAGATCAATGATGGTAACAAAGATTTGGAAATAAGACAATCCTTATGTTTCATGAAACAGCAAGCTCCTAGATGGTTGTATGTCAAAGTGAGAACCATCAGAGTGAGTCTGGAAGTCTATTATGCAATCGTCTGTATCTGGGGTGACTGTCTGGACTCCCATCGAGTCAAAGGAGARAAACAGGTTGAGGGTGCAATTTCTCTCTTCAAAAAGTCTAAATTGGATCACATGAGTTGTACTCTAAAAGTTTCACTTTCTTCACTGACAGGCAAAGCTGAATAAGGAAGACAACAGTGCAACAAGATCCTGAAAGTGGTGGAAAGTGAGCCTCATTCCATGTTTCTGTTATTTCACTTGGGTTTTTGAAGAATGCTACAGCAGCATTACACCTTTTGGCTGTATGGTTATGGCAAATTGACAGAAGGCTGAATGACTTAGTGGAAAAGACATCTGGGGTGCCGCAAGAAATGATGGAGATTTTTTAGGTGAATTTTTCCTGAATGATTAGCACTGAGGCTTTCCTTCTTAAAGAAAGTGTACAGCTGGAGATAATATTAGTGAGAGCGGTTGGTAAGGGAGTCAGCCTACAATTTAGGAGGCCAGATGTAGCTGTCTAGATTTGAGTTGAGTGTTTCAGAGGTTTTAAGAGGGTTTAAGAGGGTGGATGCAGTCAGACTGTGCCAGCCGACCTAGAGGTCAAGGAATGGTAGTAGCATTCAATATGCCAGCAACGACACAGCTTTTTATAGTGTGTATTTTTAGTTCYCCTTAAAAGTGGGACAGGCTCCTAGCTTGCTTAGGAACTTCTTTAAGTTCAACTTTTTATTTCTCTGTCTTTGAGACACACAGATTTTTTTTTCAAATCTGGCCCTGAGTGATTTGACCAATATCAAAAAATGGCAGGGAATAGGACATGCAATTATGCCTGCTATTTAACTACTACTGCTTTTCTAACTAAGGCTATCACAAAGCTGGTCCTATCTTGTATTATTCAATTTTTATGTCCTTTGTTTCCATCTCTCCTCCTTCTGTTGTTCTAGCAGCCCTCTCAGTACCTTCTGCATTTGTCAGCACAGAGCAGTATACTGTTATTAATGTCTCCTCTCATTCCCAGTCCTTTCTGCATCTCTTTCCTGTTGTTGCCTCCAGTGACATGCAATGATGATAATGGGATGCAGTGCCACTGGCATGCTACCCCAAAGCCCTGCAAGGACTAGTTCAGAGGTACAGAATTGCTTAAAAAGCCAGGAGCTTCTCTACCCAAGGGGAGGAAAAAGCGATTGCTTGCTGTGTTAGGATCTGAATGCTCCTTGCCACTTCCTAGCAGAGCAGTTTAGAATCAAGCTCCACTGGATGATAATTGTTTTAACTACCATTGTGGTTCTCTCTTTTATCCAGGGGCATGACTTGGGGAGGATGGGTGAAGCTGTGCAACTGATGTCTGCCTAATTCACAGGGTATTCCTAATTGGTTGGGATAGATCTCCCTGCTTTCCCTTCTMTCCCTTTGCCCCACTGAGTTGCAGTCCGATCCTTTACTTACAGCTTTTCCAAAGAAGTTTATGCTTTACACAATCTGCATAAAAATAAAGACGACCAACATGAGCATTTTCTGAACACAGTCAAGATTAGGAACTCCTTTATTTTGTTACAAGAAAGAAGGAATGTTGAAAAATCAATAAACCATAATGATCTACAGATTTTATAATACAGAGCATTGTTATAACTGCAGCTCAACTGACAAAGCCTTTGCAAGGGGAAGGTTAGTGATACTTATGACTATGTCAGCTTCATTCAGAAGAAACATGTTATTATCAGATTTCCTACTTTAGATCTTTACGAAGACAGCTCAAGTAGCCTATAAATTTAGCCTCAGTTAAAGGAAGGRTATGCTATCTCTGAAAAACAAGTTAGAACCCCTAAATGAGTTGTATATGATCTTCTACCGAGATGGTAGAAACCTCAGTGCTCCCACTGGCTGAGCTGGGAGCCGCCTAGACCTGGTTGGTAGGCAGCATGAAGGACTACAGCATGTCTAATGGGAGCCTGACGTGCTGTTGAAGCGGGAGCCTCAGCTATAAGCAGTTGGGAAGATGTTCTGGTGTGATTCCCAGAGCCGTGCATCCATACCTTTTTCCTTTTAGTCTCCACCTTAAGGTAAAATCAGCTTTCCTTAGCACAGGGGATGGAAGGGTTGGAGTCCTTCACTATTCTGTTTGCTTTGGTATATTCTTTTCCTTTGGAAGCCATCAATAAACTGTTTCAACAGAGTTACTAGGCATTAATGAGCACAATAAATTTCCACACATTAAGATTACTAACTGTATCAATGAATGCACTGTACTGAGGAGACCAAAATTTTTCGCCCCATAACCAATTTTAGTTTCTTTCTGATTTATTTAGTCTTATGCAGAATTCAGGCATGAGCTCTGTATTTTACCTGCTTGAAAAACCCTAGAAGTATTTTAAAGCTGCAGTGTTTCCACTACCACTTTGGCTCTGTACCAGTTTTGTACCAGTGAGAAGTCCTTTTGGACTGATAATCTATTCATCATGTCCTGCAGCGTTATTCCCTGCTTCTCTGAAGAGTTCATCTAATCTAGTGGTGCTGTTGTCAAATAATTATGCTGAACATTGTCTGCTGATGCTTA
The DNA here is from genome assembly GCA_030449065.1 of Oceanodroma leucorhoa. Taxonomy (NCBI): domain Eukaryota; kingdom Metazoa; phylum Chordata; class Aves; order Procellariiformes; genus Oceanodroma; species Oceanodroma leucorhoa. The sequence continues at coordinate 6,028,011 of JASVER010000055.1, read as the reverse complement.
CAGATTCATTCAGATTATGGAGTTCGTTGCATTTCTTCCGTGTTTTCCAAAATGTAAGTCATTGTCTTGAATTCTTTTCACTGAAAATATATACAACTCCTTATGCTGTTCTTGCAAAATTGTGGCTTAGATCAGAAATAGGATAGGCAACAGAGTTCACTTTTCCTGTAGACTTCAGATTTTTCATCAAGTAAATGATACAAAAAGACAGGTCGCTAGAGGAAGTCAAGAGTTTCCTCATTAAATCATTATATGGAGACAGATTTTATTTTGTCAAAATTAATTTTGTCAGGTAATGTATGCACCTGTTCTTACAGAAGCAGCAGAAGCAGTTTCTTGCAACAGGAAAAGAATTGCTGATCACCCAGTTTGAAAGATCTTTTGGCTTGGTGCTTGGGGCACTCATCTGTGATGTGAAAAAGTGCAGTAAAAATCCCAAGTCTGCATGAAAGACAGCACTAACTTGAATCTTAATCCACCATAGCTATCCRGGGCTCACACTGTTCATACATGTTATTAGTTAGCAAAAAAATGATTTTTGTCTTAAGGGCTAATGCTAACTATTCCCATAGCCTGAGGGATTTTATTTATTTTCTTCCAGGATCCTATCACAGTGTGATTTCTTCTCCAGTTTTTGGCAGGTAGGCAGGCAGCCCGAATAACCTTGACTGATTCAGATGAAAAAATAAATACATCCTCTTTTAGACTTTAGAGTTTTATACTCTTTTTGTGTCATCTGATTCCAAACCTTATTTTTTGTCTTCTGGTTTGCGGTGGAGTCTAGTAATCACACCACATTTTCTCAGCTGTCCTCTGCTCCTGAGAGCTTGGCTAGATGAACAAGTTACTGGTCGGCAATGCAAGCTGGAGATTTGAGACAGCTTTAGCTACTCTATGGTTCCTGTGCTACCTATTTAAAGCATCTCAGCCCTCTGTGAATATCATTGAGTCTACCTGGCTTRGGAAGTTACTCTTCTCTTAACACATAGAATGATTTAAGGACACCAAATCCTGCACCAACTAAAGAAGATTCCTTACAACTAAAAATTATTCATAAAGAAACTTTTGGAAAATGACTTGAATGTAAAACCTAAAGGCTAGTCATGAATAATGGGTCAAGAAAATGTCACCGTGAGGTCAGTGTGACCCGAGGCTGCCAATGCAATGTCCTTACATATTTAAGCAGAGGAGCAATTCTTCAATAGTAAGCTCTGATGCAAGTTAGTGGGAGYACCTCATCCATCTGGATACTTCTTTATGACTGAAAAAAAAAGAACAAATGGATTTGGAGAAGAGTGGGGACATGGGAGGGATCAGTTTAAAAGAAGGGATTAAAAGCACTGCATACAGCCCTGAGGGGAAGCAATAGTMTACAGACACTGGAAGATTGCAAGCATTAAAGACTGAAAACAAACATGTGAGGTACTAGGAGAGGGTTTAGTTAGATCCCCCTTTCCCATGTGAAATTGTGGGTGCATTTCTAGATAAACTTGTTTAGAGGGTCAGCTATTTGCTTATAAGTATTGTGAACAACAGTGTTTGGGAATTTAAAAAATGCTAGCATGCTGCCTAGAAAAATAAGTGTGAATTGACTGTAGGAAGTAACTCTATACAGGCTTGGAGATAGTTTAGCATAATCAGCTTTTTCCATCCATAACTCAGAGGATATTGTGCGTTATTAAAAGCAGATACTTCTGGCCACTTGACTATTAGTCTCTTACAGCTGTAATGTGAATGGTAGGTGTTAAAATCAGCCACAGGAGGGCTCCTGCATTATTTCCCTGCAAGCCTTTAAACATATTGAGGATAATAAAGGAAGAAACCTATTCAAGCAAGTATAGACAGAGGCTAAAAAGATCAAGTCAATCTGTGCTCTAGTTCCTGTCAGTATGTACAGCAAAGGAGCGCTCTGAATCATGAATAGTTCACTGTGCATTTTATTTCATCTGCTTGTAGAAGCAAGAGTGATTWCCCCTTCTGTGCTTTTTAGCTAGATGCCATGTTTCTCCAACAACAGGGCACGGTTCAGTGTATACGTTAGAGGTCTGGGTATGAGGACTGAGATAAAGACGAAGTTTCCATGGCAGTGCTAAGTATCCAGGTTTTCCAGACGTCTAGATTTGGTGCTGTACTAGTCATTACTAAAGCAATTTTTCTCATTTTTGCTTCTACTGTCTTCACTGTGACTTGAGTCCCATCAGTCAGTGCTGCAGCAATTTYGCTGAACTCCCAAAGCAGCATGATAAATTCCGACAGCAACAGGCCAGTGCACGTGGTCTAGGACACTTGGGATGCTCATGTAGGTGTCTGATCAGAAGTGGTCACAAGACACAAGCAAAACCCTTGTGGGGACCGAACGAGAGCTCAGTATTGTTAGACCCTTTGTGAAACAGGGCCTCCTCCAAAGGAACAAACATCCACATTGGAGCTCACTCAATCTGTATCTTGCTTTTGTCTTTCCCTCAGGAAAAGAAATTCTTACCCTATGCTAGATTTACAGGTGGTGAACAAGGACCTCCCCACCTGTGAGCTCATCTACAGGCTTTCTTTTTGCCTCAGGGATACCCAGCCAATCTTTCCACTTACCAAGACTACAGACATCATGCAACTTTATCTTCTTTTCCCTAAGGACAWCCCTATCACAATTTGTTGCTCTTCCAGAAAGACTCTATTTCTTACAGGACCCTCAAAATCATTCCTATCCAAGTATAGGGATCAAAACACTTCCTTTGTACTCAAGGAGAGTCTTCCAAAACTTGCTGCTTGTTCTCCAATTTGCTCATGCTTTCCAGATGAAGCATTTGGACCCCTGCCCGTCTTTATATGTGGTTCACAATACAGCAGTAGCGGACCCAGCTTAAGAAAATAATTAAAATTTTGCAAAAATTGGTTTCTTTTTCCTTGTGACATTACAAAAAAAAAGAAAAAAAAAAAGAAGGTAAAACCAGAACAAGAACAGTCTACTGTTCAAGGCCTTCACAAATGTGTTAGAAAATGAGTTTCAACATACATCCCTGAATGAAACAGTATGAAGACTTTACCTCTGATCTACTCTTCCTTGACTAAAGCAGTAGGTTTTTTCCTCTAAGTGGAAAGAGGCAGCTCATCTCACATGAGAGTTGTTGCTCTGGAAGTCACCATCCATCAGCACTCATAAAATGTCCTTCTGTCTCTACTGATATGTAAGGAAATTCAAATTACTAAATTCATAAATGGGCACCTCAATTAAATGTTTAATAAATAGATTAATAAATAGATGGATAAATCCATATCTTTTACTTGGGTCCCTCAATCTGCGCCTTGAGTGATCAAACCACTAAGCTATTGGCTATTTTGATATGGTTTGAGACATAGGAGGACAACGTTTTATTTACACCTGAGAATATTTTTTTTCTTTTTGCCAGAAGTTCTGTCCTTGTCGATCTTGGCAAACAGCTGCTTTTGCAAAGCTCACTTTTGACGACATTTTTCCAGGGAAAAAGCATTTCATCTGGTAATGCATGACCAGCTCTTTGGGACACAAACAGTTCATGTTTATCAACTGAGTCCTTCCTGGAGCACTCAATGCCATTTTTTCTGGAGTACCCACATTTTTAGAAGCATTCGCCCCTTTGGGTGTTGAGCTTCAACGGGGAAACCCATCCACAGGTGCCAACGTGAGGGATGTGAATGGTATGAGATGCTGTGTTGTTTGTCCATCTGCACCTGGCCTGTTTTGAAAACCATCTCCACCACTGCTGTCTCTGGCACTTATCCCCTTTCCTGGCCCGCGATGTTTTTTTACAACCCCCCGAGGCCCAGCTTATCTGGCCATCGGGACAGCAAGCCACCAAGCAGCGATGAACAGCAACCATGTGCAGAGAATTCCTTCAGAGTCCCCCCTCCCCCGGTTTCTCCCCTCCTGAATGTTTGCTCTTTCATACTTCATTGGAGAATTGTGTTATCTCCACGCCATGCGGCCGGGCTCAGCGCGGGAATGTCTGCAGCCGCACGCCGCCCTCCTCCCAGAGACACTGCAACGGGACAAGCTGCTTAATTGGTAGGAGTGGGAGCTCTTCCTGACTGCAAGAAATATAAATARATAAATAAATAAATGGAAGAAGGAGAGATGAGGAAAGGGGAGTGGGGGAGAGAGGGAAAAAAGAGAGAGCAACTTTTTTTTTTTCCCCCTTCTTCTCCTCTGAAGGAAGCAGCAGTGTCTCCTTGCAGAACGACAACCCTCAGGATACAGCAGTTGTCTTCAAATCTGTGACCATAAAAAATCATTATCTCTGTGAAATACAGCAATTTGGGAGATAATCAAACAGTGACCAGGGGGCAGAGCTGCCAATCTGAAGGATTATGCTCTGTGCACGCTTGATTCTGTCTGACCTTCCTCCGAGCCAGCTGTCAGCTTGGCGAAAACGCACACGGATCGACTCAGGGCACATTCATTAGACTGTCTTCGGTGAAGAAGTCATTTGCATAAAACCCCAGCTTTCTTAATTAGTACTTCATTTTTCCCTTGACTTATTTTGTGGCTAAGTTCACTCGCCTTTTTCTTTTTTTTTTTACTTGCCAAAAAATAAAATGGGGGAAGAGATTTTTTTTTTTTTTTTTTTGATGTGGGGGCAGGAGGGAATATGACTTGCAAATTAACTCAGTGATAATTAGCCTATTAACATTTTCGGAGATGTAGGAGTTTTCCAAATGTTAAAAAAAAAAAAAAAAAAGAATCAGAAGGGGGAAAAAGTATGGGGGGAATACTGTAGTTGAAATTTATTATCTAAACTTCTGGATTGACAATATTGAAATGTTGGGAAAGAAAGACCATACAGTCCGTGTATTGAAAAATCTCTCTTCTTCTTTTACAATGATACATACTCTTTACTCATTCTCAAAGACTACTTAGGAAAATGCTGCTTTATCATTCCCATGGACAAGCAATGGAATTTTTTATTGTTAGAAAAATAAAAATATATTTTTCTTCTATTGCAGTTAATATTGGGTGAACTGCTTGGATTAGGAAGAAGTCAACCACATACTTCAGTTTTACCCAGACTTTTCTTGTATGTACTAAAAATTATTTTCACATCCCCTAAAAGCTTCAAAACCATAGTTGTGTCAAAATAAACTGCAAATTGTTGTATGAGTATAAAGTATTCACTTAAGATGCACTGCACTTTACTGGTTTAAAATTGTTATGTGATTGCTAGGAACAAACAAGCCACAGGAATGATTGCCTTGTGTTACAAAGAGTGTTCAGCGTAAAAAGAGATGCCAAATTAGTGCAGACATTATCAAATTTGTTCTTTAGTTCAAAGTGGATGCTAATGATGCTTGTTCTCTGTTTGATATTCGACTCTTGCCTGATGTAGGAAGGTATTTCAGAGTGTTCCGAAGTTTAATCACAGACTAGTCCAACTTACCTCTCAGTACCACTATCAGAGCATAATTACTGTGCAAGGGGAGGGAAATCCTGAACTCCAAGCAACATCCTTGCCACTGATGAATCAGAAACTAACAGAGATAAAAGGCATACACATGCTGCAACTCTGCTTTTGTGGCAGCATTCTGTTTAAAATGGTGCAAAAAGCAGTAAAACTTGCTGGCACGTTTTGTAAATTCCTCACCATCGTGCAAGAGAGCACAAATGTAACGACTGGGGACACCTCTGTTCTTAGATATTGCAGCTCTTCCTCTGGTTTTACAGGTCTTCTCCAATATAGGACTTAAACAGAGTTTCAAGGCAAGAAAGGTGGCTGCAAGTCAGGGTATTGAATATCTCTAAATTTGAAGAATCAGGACCAACCTTTAGAAGGCAGAGTATTTCAGGTAACTGTTTATTAGTGAAATTAATAGTGACAGGACCTGTTCTCTGGTCCTGACGGCAATAGGCTCAGACTGGTTGTGTGCATACTACTAAATTGCCTCAGCCTCCAAAACGTGTGAATGCATCCAAATTACCTAAAAGGAATTGGTTTTGGCCCACACTAAGACTCCAAATATGCAGTGAAATCATTTGGGAGAACACTAGTTGGTCTGGAACAAAACCACGCAGAAGACTGCTTTGGATCTATAACAGTATGAACAGCCACACTTTAGTGCCTGTGTCCATTTCCAGCAGAGTTTCGTTTACGTGCACAGATGTACCCTCAACTATTTCCATTTGGGAATTAAAACTAGTCTTGATGTCCGTTTCAAATTTTGTTCACTGGGGTGTTGCAAGAAATGTACTTAAGGAGTTACCTTGAAAACCTGTATATGTATATTATCAATACTATTACTAAAAAGGTAAATTAATTAAATATTCTGAAGATTATGCATATAGACTTTTTACAGACAGAATGAATGCAACAGCATGTCAAGCTCTTGCTTTTGTGAGTTATACATTGGTATGGATTAATTAACAGCAGTGAACTGCTTCCGAATTTCAGCTGCTGTGGCCCTGCTCCAAAGGACTTCCACATTTCTGAACACACATTTTCTTTCTCTTCTGATGTATAATAACAGTATTTCAAATGTGCCAAGAGCAGCTGTAGTTATGGAAGACTAATGTAAACAGCACAGAAGTCAGTAGAAAGATTGTAAAGTTTACTTCAGCCATTTTTACACTAAGTTTCTCCCAATTAAATTTGGAAGTTTATGGGGACCTGTCAGAAAAAGTCTAATCTTCAAAGATTTTTATTGTTTATGTGTAGACTGAAGGTACCCACCTCGCTACTAGCAGCTGTTCAGTAAAACTGGGTTAAAATAGGAAAAATCTCTAAAAAATATCTACACAATTACATTCTCACAGAAAAAAAAAAAAAATCCCCTAGGGAAGAGCTGGATTTTGGAGCTGACCAATATGCAGTTCCTCTGTGAATTACACTACACTTATCCTCAGTAGGTTTTGAGTATATCCAATACACTCTCAGCCTCCCAGCATTTGAAATCTACTGTCTGTAGCCTTTGATGAACTCCTGTAACCTTCTATTATTCTGGGAAAATTTACTAGATCGCAAAAGATAAAAACTAATTTCATTATTAGACCAAAAGGTTCAGCAGTAATTCGCAATTTAGTTACTAGGAACAGTCTAAAGTCTAGTTATAAACTTTTCACACTACTTTTATGCCCTTTCAGTGCCACCACACTCAGCAGAAATGTTCATTCAGCTCTCAGCCTTCATACCCCTATTCCAAGACTCCTGGCACAGACCTATAGGTGCTTTACTCATGTTATTTGGAGCTCTTTCCTTATTCTATTCCCCTCTGAATTACAGCTGCAATTCAGAAAGGTCACATTCTCAGATGTAAATAAAATATTATTCCTATGACATGTTCATATAAGTCCAAGAGCAGTCATCAATCACTGCTAGTTGATTCAATACAGTAACAGCTACTTTAGGTCCTTATCAAAAAATTCATTTTGTATTTTCATTCTAGACGAAGGTCATTTTACCTAAATTTTCCAATAYCAAAATTTGGCATTTAGTCTGAGCTAGTTGACTATGCTCTTGCTATAGTTGGAAGGAGATAAATATGTCAAGACAGAAATCAATTCCAACTAGAAGAGACACCGATTTTATGATGGGATGAATTATTCTCCCTAGGATCTAGTCTCTCCTTGCTGACCACTGGGGTATGTCTTGACAGCTAACTTAGTCAAGGAACATTGTTTCTAGAAAACTACAGTTCAATGAGATGGGTCAAGGGATTAATTGCTTGATTACATGGTACAGAAAGCCTTGAAAGCTTTCTTGTCATTGTAGTAACTTCAACATAGCATAATAACAATTTTACAGGTAGAATGTCATGGACCAGTTTCCAAACTCATTTTCTGTCTTCCTTGTTTTGTCTCAGAGCATCAAGAATCTCAGAAAAGTRATTCTTATTGAATAATACTTATTTTCCATAGGCACTTACGTGAGATAATCCCTTTTATCCATTTTGACTCAGATGTACCTYAGCTAATAAGTTAGGTGTGCCGTCTGAGCTGCTGGAGTAGCTTCCTTCATCAGGGAATGGGGAGACACATGAATCCCTGGAGAGTGATTAATCCCACCTACAAGAAGTGAATAAGACATCGGAGCTGAAATGCTTCTCTGGATGTGTCTGTCTGACTGCAGGAGACTAGATATCTAACTAAGGCTAGGCTCCTAATTTTTTAATGGCTAAACTGGAATAGAGTTTGCTRATTACCCCTCTGTATCATGTAGATTACTCCTGTGCATCATGTATAACATCACTGAATTTATTAGGATTGCCATGAAATAAAGCAGTATTGCAGCCCTCAGTGATTTTATGAGTGTCAGTAGTTGATGGTTTCTCAAATCCATGAGTTCTAGGTGCCCAGAATATACTGAATATTTTCTGGTATTCTGCTGCTTCCTCTACTTCTTTGTATGACACCTAATTACCTTCTCTTGCATTAGCCTGACATTGTAAGGTCTTTGGGGCAAAAGGCGTCTGAATTCTGGGTGAAAACTCAATGRATCACTGTTCAGAAATCTTCATGGCTGATTCCAGCGAGAAAGCACATTACAATGCTACATGGAGGTCCTTGTAGAGAGCAATATAGCTGCAGGAGAGTGCTGCTGTTTCAGCTAGCAAACCTTGTGTCCAATTACAACATGACATTGGTCAGTTCCAGATAGGGTTGCCAATTTTGACATAAAAAAAAAAAAAAAAGAACCCACAAATTTCATAGTAAAATCCATAAGGCTGGATGGTAAACCCTGATACAATAAAGGTATGCCAAGAGCTCCTGGAAAAGGGATGGAGATACACCCCCACCTTGTACCCCACCTTGAATAACTGTCTCCCTTCAATCCCTCTCTTTGGCTCCTTTCAGATTTGTGGATACACCCTGTCAACAGTTATGTATGGACATAACTTAATGACTAAATACCAAAATAGGGCTTGCATTTTATAAAAACAAGAACAAAAATGTGTAAAGGAAATATGCTCCTACCTATGCTCCTAAAGGAATGCTTTAATTGGTCAAGACACCTCCTTGGTAAGATGTGTCTTTTCTTATCCTTCAGCATTCCACATCATGTCTTCTCATTGCTATTTATTTTGTTCCCTGAATTGCTGCTTTTTTTCTTTTCTTTACCATCTCTTCTTCTCTCTGTCTTTTTAACTACTAAAATTTAACCTAAATTTCCCTGCCATAGCTTAAATCCGTTACATCTTGCTCTGTCCTAGTTGACTAATGAGAATAATTATCAAACTATTTTTCAGTGTGAATTATCTACTCAGGCTAAAATAAAACCACCAATCTCATTTTCAGTGAAAATCCTGAGTCTGGCCAACTATCGCAATCCCTGAAGTAAAATAAGAGGGTTTTATTTACTAAGGTCTTCAGTCTATTCATTGGTTTTTATTGGCATTGAAATAACATTTGGGCAAGATTATATTGCATATCTTTTTTTTTTTTTTTTAATATGGCTGTTTAAAAGCTCACAATTAAAAAGCCTCTCTGTTAATACTCTGATATTGCCACCAGGATCGAAAAGGGATTAGTGCCAGCATTCTAGGCTACTAAAGCATGCGCATACTACTAAACGCACACTCACTGGAATGCTCATTTCCAGAAAAAAARGGGGCATGGAAATAGGATTCTTTCCAAGATGCTCCAAGCATCAGCCAAAGGATCGAACCTTTGTGCTGTCTTGGTACAGGGAATCTCCCAGCTGGTGTAAAACTAGTGTACCTGGCTCTTAAGTCAGCTTTTCCCTTAATATAGCTTGAAAATCAGCTGCACTAATGCTCATCTGGGATATGATTCCTGGAACCCTAGGCAGCCTCATAAAATACAGCACTTTCTACACTGCTCTGAATTATTCTTTGCAAGGGGCGATAAAGACATGGCTTGATGCTTGCAAAGATACGCTGTATTAGGATACAACATCTTACTGCGATGAAGAATAAATATGTACAATTAAAAAAAGAAAGAGATAACTAAAATTTTGTCATATTATCATGAATATCCTCAATAGTGGATCAAATCTTCCCAGAGAGGAGGGAGCAACAGGCCCAAAAATCACTGGGGAAGAAAAAATGCAAGAAAACAGCTGTGGTATGCAAAATGAACATGATTCCCTTAGAGCAACTGCCTTGATTCCATCAGCTCAGATACTTAACGGAGCTTGCATTACAAGGAATGAACATGTAAAACCACATTGAGTCAAATTCATTGTCCAGCATCAAGAAGGGTTTGGAGTCAAGGCAAGAAGGCTGAGGARCTCTGGGGCTAGTTTTTGCCATTGCCACAGGAATCCCATGTCATTTTGACATTACCTGAGCTCAGTGTGCCTCARCATCAGCTCTAGACAACATTATCCCTTTGTTCAGACAGCTCATAAACTTTCCAAGGATTGTGTCTTACCATGTGTTTGCATCATCTCTGTCTTGAATGGTTCCTGACCTCACCTGGAACCCTGGGGTTACGAATACCTCCGGAAATAAAAACGATAGGAGATGGAGGGACTCTCCTTACAGCATTTACATGCCCATTGCTAATCACAGAAGTGCGGTAGCAACACAGGTTAACAGTCGTGTGAGTTGACATCCCTCCAATGCARTCCTGTATCTAATCCATGCAAGAGGATAATCTTCTTCTGATGCTTGCTAAGGGAATTACACCACAGGCATAAGAAGCACCATTTAGTTGCCTACATGTAGGTGCCATGTCAGCAAGCAAGGTTATCTGAAACATCCCCAGAAGACCTATGGGGACTCACGGCTCTCTGGAGTCCCAACTGGAGGCCAAGCAGGCTATCTCGTGGTATGCAAAGTAACACTAGATGCCTCCGTTAAGGTGGCTGAATGCCTCTCACATTTTCAACTCAAGAAGTTTTACATCTGTCTGTTCCTAGTATCATCTCTCGGCCCAATGCTGAAAAAAAATAAAAACAGGTTTGGCAGCATGACTATATTTTTTCCTACATCCTGATTTTACCTATTGGTGAGTTTTTTTAGCAAAATAAACTAAAATGAAAATTTCTATTCTGAATAATTTAAAACCTATAATTTGACTCATCTTTATTATGAAATGACTTGTTTAAGTTTCTGTCAATTTTACATGGAAAAAAGTTGAAATCATACTCCTTAGCATTATCAAAATAAAGCCCAAATTTTTGACATTTTAATTAACCTTTTTTAAAATATAACCTTATTCTGAGGAAGAAAATATAATTTTCACCATTCTGTGATTTTTCAAAATTGTAAAATGAAAAGAGTGCTAAAGCATTTATCTACCTTTCCCCAGTTATGCTGCTAGTCCTGCTCCTGCTTTTACAGAAGGCGTAATTAGAGAGACRGAAAAGATTTGAACATAGCAGGAGACTTCACAGAGATTTCTTGGTGTTCAAGACCTGGACAATGACGACTATAAACACTTGTAGTTTCCCAGCTGAAATACCTGGTAAAAGAGCATAACACTGAGCGGAGGAGGAGATGCAGCTYTCTAAAAGAGGGGCTGGTCACAGACCGAAGTTTTCATTTATACAGTGACTCTGAACTCACTGGATTGTTTGATGGAGAATGTCACCTGCAGTGGCAACACTGAAACTGCTTTTCCATGGATTAAAAAAGACACCAGATGTAAACTTAAAGTAACAGACATGCTTTCATTTSAGTTCCGAGATAAAAATAAAAGCAATTAATGCAAGTTTTTGTTACCTCAATGCAAATGAGAAAGACCTCCGAGAGCTCAAAAGAATTATTCTAGATTTTCACCACTATAAATCAAACCAGGGTTTTAGTCATTTTACTTGAACAGAATTAAAATGCAACTTCAAATTKCTTCAGTTGCCTAGACGTATTTATGAATGCTGAGTGTCAGCTCATCTGCAAGAGTCCATAACAAAAGATTATATCAAGTCCAGAACTTCACTGTACTAAGTGCTGTTCCTGCCACAGAAAAGGCCAGATCCTGTCCTRTTTGCAGTCTGAATAAATGAGGCAGATAAAAATCAGGGATAAGGAAATGATATTGTCCCCTTTTTTAAAGATCACCCAAWGAGGCACATAGCAATTAAGCGTTGCAGCCAAGGTCACATTGTGATTTGCAAGCCATAGCACATCTAGGTTTTGAACCCATGTTTCAAATTTCACAACCAAAGCAAAATTTTATTATTTTTTTTTTTTTTTACAAAGCAAAACATTTGTGCTGGATTTTTTTTACTGTTAGAGTATGAWGTGGCAAATGTAATTTTAAAAATTATATATCTTAACAATTCTCTGTTTATTTATTAATTTATCTTGGTTTTTTCATTTAGAGTGATGAGGCTTTTTTTTTTTCCTTTTGGGGGTCAGGCTTTTTGCTGAGGTATCAAATTGCAATCTTACATAAGTCCAAATAAAATAAAATAAAATAAAATTGCTACCTAAATACCATTACCTGAAATTTTGAAACATTAAGACTTCAAAAGGGTTAATTAATTACATTAGCTGTGTCATTATCCTGGCAACATTCTGCCGGGGGGTGTATAGATCTATTCAGCTGCTGAGTTTGAAAGAGCCGTGTCCTTCTCTCACAGAAGAAAATTCATCAGACATTAAAAACATAGTCATTAGCAGAACATATTGTTTTCTCTCCACCAGATTGGAGAACATCAGATGGAATGATCAAAACAAATATTAAATAAATACTTTTTTAAAAAAAGATGGAACTCAGAATTCATCACAAGTCAGAGTAGATTTTTCCATGATTAAATTGAAACTGCTTAATATTTATTGAATGTGGAAAACCAAACTCTCCACAATCTCACATCTTTGTAGTCAAAAGCGGGTGTAAAATGGTCCTCTATTAGAATGATAAAATGATRCTATCACTTTTAACAGGTGTAAATAACTGTATAAGATACATCTAGTATAAATACAGAAAAATTGGTAAAATAAAGAAAAGACAACAAAGATTCTTAGAGGTATGAAATGGGTTCCATGTAAATGGAGATAAACTAARATAAAACTCTTCAGCCTGGAAAGACTAATTGTTTCAGGATGTGACAGAAATCTATGAAATCATGACAATCATGGAGGAGGTGAAGAAAGAACAATTATTTGCTATTTCTTGTAATACAAAATCTAGGAGGTATCAAATAAAATAAAGTTATCTAAAGGTGGGCTCAAAACGATTAAAGAAAAGTACTTTTTCACGGAGCACATAATTAAACTGTGAAACTCATTGCCACAGGATGTTGTGGATGTCATAAGTTTTCATGGGTTCAAAAAGCAATTAGATACAAATGTGGAAGGAAAACCCTTCATAGACTACGATAGACAAAGAAATAACCCCCCAGGTCAGGAAATTGCATGGCTACACATTGCAGGAAGCTGGAAAGCTAAAACGTGGGAACATCAATGTGTATTTTCCTTTTTATGCTCCTTCCCAATAGGCAGTCATTATGGGCCATTACTAGAGACCGAAAAACTGTCTATATAGTCTGTGGTCTTACTGAATACATCTTCTTTTACAAACCAGTTGAGAATTAGTCTAAAAATTTTAGCCCTAGAGTAAGAGGAAATATTTTTTAAATTATAAACATATCCTATGTTTTCATATGCTGCTGTAGATCTAGTACAAACCCCWGTGGGTTCATCCTTTCTGCAGTGCTCAGCAGCACTATCCTGGGGCACATGATGAGGAACATGTCAGATGCTTGTGATAATTTGGGAAGATCTTTCCCGTCAGAAGAACTTGGAACTGCAGCCACCAGAAGTGGTCCTGTCGGAAACTCTTTCATCTCCATCATCTAGAAAAGCCAAAAAGAGGGTTGCATATCCATTGTGTTAAGCATCCATCACTGTGCACTTGTATTAAATGCTTCTTAAACAAAAAAAATAGACTTTCGTTTGTGAGATGTCAGGGACCTCAAAGAAATCCTTGGTTTAAACAAAATAAAATTGTCCTTGTTTTGATTTGAACTGTACAAAAACTGCTCACAATTATAAGCAGTTATACCCTGGTGTCATTGCTGGTTAGYGATGGGCTTAGACGGGGAAGGACTCACAGCCCATGAGAGTACTTCTGATTTCACAGCCTGATGTCAATTACTTTTGGGCATGCACAAGTACCCAGAGTGAAGTAACAGTAATACTAATAGTTAAAAACACTTTCCAACCAGATAGGCACAATGGTAAAGAATAAACTTTCATGAGCATCTTTCATTCTGCCATAGATGTAGAAACACAAGGCACAGCAGGCAAATAAAAATTTTCAAACGTATATAAACCAATCAAATCTGAGTAACATTTATGATATTGGCAAAAGGCACTGTATTGATACCTGGACCKTTCCCTGACAAAATTCACAGCCCTGTAAACTGCTCAAAAAGTGATCACAATTTTTATAAGAGAACCAAAACAGATGCATTTTTCCAAATATTATGCAGAGAGTCAACTTTAAATGTGGGAATGGTTCCCTTGCAATTGGCAGAAATTAAATTATCAAAGCTGAACATATGTACAAGATTTTTTAATTGTTTTTCCTTTTTGCTGTTGTTATTTAGAGATCCAAATAGTGATTTCTAATATTCYGGTGATGTAAACCATGTGACTACAAATAAGCAGTCTAGAAATCAGAAGAAAACTAATTTCATTCATTATCGGAACAAAAGTTTGAGGACTAAAAAAAYGAAACCCAGCAACAACTCTGCCTTCCACAGCTATTAAAAGGGAAAATCAATAATTGGTCTCATGAACAGTTAATTTTGGAGCAGTAGTTGCTAAAAAGGAATTTGGAAGGACTCACCACCAGCTACATAGGAAATGGTGTACAGTGAATAAACAGAAAAGCTTATGAAGCTGATCTATAGACATGCAGTATTAAATACACTAAGAATATATACATCTCTCTTCATACAGCCAATCTCCACACAATCCCAGGCACAAAATTTGAAAAATCTGTTCTTACTAATAATGTATTTCTACACAYAGGGCTAAGGGGCAAATGGGAATCCTGGCAATGGGCTTAGACCCGGGATAGGAGAGCAAAAATATTACATCTACACAGATTGTTTGGACAAAGCACCCAGCTTCCCTAAAGTCTCTGTTAACTCCGTGCAATGCCTACACCCCTCAGGATCTGTCAATGAACACCACTGTGTAGAAAGCCCTGTTTTTTCCCCTGTACTGGGCTTTTCAATTTCAAAACGTCTGCTGGTCTCTTATTAGGAATTGGGGAGGCTAAGGGTGTTCATTAGCACTGACAAATGCATCGTAATATTTCTAGGATCTTACTAGATTCTAGAAGAGAAATAGAAAGTATCTATACTTTTTATTTTTGTTGTCTCCTGATTCATCCTAAAAAACTCTTCTTGTTGGAAAGCTTTTTTTTTTAATTTACCATTGAATATCCAAATCATGACATGACATGAGCTGAAATCTCTGAATCCACCTTAAAATGTCAGTGATGGAATTTGTTGGTTCAGCCCGTCACTTCATACTTGAATTATGCAGCTTGAGTTGATTTACAAAGGTCTTTTGGTCACTGACAAGCACTTGAGACTCAGTTCAGGTGCCTCATGGAGACACCAAGCGCAATCTGAGATGCCAGAGGTATCCCGAACACCTGCAGGGGCCAGCTAGATCTAACTCAGGACTTTTGGGAGACCTTACCACTTCTGGAGCAGCAGTTGGGAGCTGCTGCATATCAAATGGCATTGTAAGCTGAACTGAATGCTTTGAGAGATTTACAGACAAATGCCTAATTCTCCTTGATAGTCAGAAAGGCATCAGGAGCCCAGCTGGCCTGATTTATTTATTTATTTATTTATTTATTTATTTATTATTCGTTTTGTGAGTTTAATACCGTTGCCGACACATAGGTGTTTGGTGCATTTCGGTCACCCAAGAGCGCCTGGTTTCTGCTGTCACTCAGGAATTGCACAGGTCTCTGTATGTCATGTGTTGTATCCGTCAGCCCCTTGCGGTTGTCTTGGTTCCCAACGCTTTAAATGCCTATGCCGAGACAACCAAGCTGTTCCCTGCACCAGTCTGCCTGCTTAGACACAATACTGCTGCTGCAGATCTGACCTTCTGAGTCTATCAGTATTTAAGACTGGGTGTAATTTTAAAAGAACTGGGATTTGCTCCATTAGACTTCCACYGAAATTCCTCTTCGTTGCTTCTACCAGCTGCTGCAAGCCTGTAGCAAGCCTTTTAAAGGTGGGTACTTAAAGACAGGCACAAGGGCCACTTAAAYTTCAGAGGCGGTCCCATTGTCAAGGGATCTAGTTCCATATCTGGGTGTTCCCAAACCCCCAGCCCTAAAGCGGAACTTATGCAGCATACAGGTGTTCCCTCCAACRAAGGAAGGAATAAATCAGCATCCTCCAAAGCCTCAGCAAATGCTTTAGCCACTAAGGTATAACATGTGAAMTAACATTACTTCCTTTTTTTTTAAAGTTTCTAGGTGGTTATTTTCAACATCATCTGGTTACCAAACTTCTACCATCTCAAAATAAAAGTGCAGTATATTCCATCCCACAATAGGGACCGATCTGTCCAGTTAGTATTACGGATGCCATCACAGGTGTATTCAAGTATGCCTCCTATCCGAAAGCTCCCACTGAAGCTCRCTACCAAAATCCAAAGGGCAGGATTAGCTTCATAGGTTGAAAATCACCTCTATGCAAAGAGCTAACGCGTAACATGTAACTATATTCACCCTCATATTTTTAAGGACATTCAACTAGTTGTATAGCTTTTGTACCAGATCTCCACACAGGATGAATTGTACTTTCAGTTTGTGGGCTTGATGGCTGAAAGGCATGACAATAGAAATTTATTAATTATTTCTGATAGTAAATAATGTGGGAATTTAGCTGCTACCTGTGGAAAATAAGTAACTTGCTCCACTTCATAGTACTTTGAGGGGAAAGGGGAGATACTCATGACTGTGGATCTTTTTTTTCCCCTCTCACTGCTTTTCCACTGATAATATATTGGGAAAAAAATGAAATACTAAGTAGAAATATTATAGAATAGCTTTCTGTTTCACCAGGGGATGACAGATAAAGTGGAGAGGATACCTGTTGAGTTTACAGAGCCGATTCATCAGCCTCCTGTTTGACCCACAGCTGTCATTTTCCTACAAATTAATATTTACCACTTTTAAAYGCCTTCATCTTGGGAGGGATGAGAGGGGAGAGGAGGTAAGGCAGGGAAAAACCTAAAAGAGAGGTTTTGTGAAGAATTGCAGGGAACATAKTACATCATAAGCTAATTACAGCTCGGCCTGTCCAAGTGTTAGCCTGCGATGGTGAATTATAGGCGTGAGGCTGCAGCACTTCACTTTCTTACTTATAACTAAATCAGAATCCTTTTAAGTTTTAATTAATCTGCTTAGCTTTAGTTGTGAGCGAGCAGGGGAGTGGGGAAGGAAGGCAGATTAACCCTTCCATTGACAAGTACTTTCACAGTGTCTCCTCTTGGGCTATTTTTTCCCTAAGCACCTGAGGGAGACAGCATTATCAGTCTGACGTGGGGGCCTATTAGGCTGTGATATTTTTTTTTTAATTTGCCAGTGTCTGGCTAGTCCTTTYTATTTCATTATCAAAAACCAATTAATTTCCTGTAAAAGCATCAAATTAATTACAAAATACTATGGAAATATAAAGAATGGAGGAATTTCCCTCTTCTCTCCTCCTACCCTTGCCTCATTATGGGAAACATGTTGGGCCCCTTGGCAGCAAAGCCCTATTAAAGAACTACAGACTGTCTAGCTCCTCATTAAAAATTCTGTTGGTGGTGTCAGGAGGCCTATGTGATGGGGGTAAGTCCATTTCCACCCACAGAGATCATTTTCCAATTCCCTAGCACAGAAAAATACAGTCATAGAATCATTAAAAGTGAGGCTAAAAGASACCTCAGGAGGAAACCCAGTCCATGCCCTCTACCTGTTCACCAAAGCTTCCAGACATGGACACACGACAACCTTTCCAGGTGATCCACTCCRTTTTGCAATGATCCATTTCATTAGAAAGATGTCCCTACTGTAGTTTATGTTGATAATTATTTCTCCCATACTCATTGAATATGGGGAACAGTTTTCTTTTTCTTCTTTATATCTGACTTCTAGGTATTTGAAGACTGTTATTATGTCTTCATCAGTCTTTTCTCCAGTCTGTTTTGTCCCTCTTCTTTCTATCTTTTCTTCATAGGTAACATTCACTGYGGCTCTTCTACTCTGGGTGGTTAAAGTGACAATGGCAAGAATGGAACCCATCTACAGCTTGACTACTTCTAAATATAGACCTATGATTCAGATGCTTAAACATCAGTGTTCAGTGCTATTTGAGATGTCCTAGGATATTCTACCTGTGTTCCAGCTGCCAGCTTTCCTTAGGTCCTGTGTCATGYCTGTTATGTCTGGGCAAATGCCACATCTAAAATGACAGTAGATGCCTATGTTTAGACAAGAGAGTTGAGCCCCAGGTGTACGTCTGTACGTGTCTACAAGAGAGCAGCTTTCACAATACTCAGTGGAAATCTAACCAATGCAATTCAYTGAGTCTAGAAATAGAGATTCAGTTGACCAAATGGAAGTGTTTGCTTAAGTGTAAGCTGAACCACTTTCTGGTCTCCTTTGACTCAGATATGAATGAGATCTCCACTGACTATACTGGAAGCTTAGATAGCTGGCACTTACGTAGATAYCTACAGATAGACACAGAGCTCTACGGATCTGTGTCTAGAGCTGACTTCCAACCCCCTTCATGTGTCTCCTTCTACATACATAGTAAGGTTGCAAACACAGATGTGGGGAAAAGAACACCATGTCTGAGAGATTTTCACAAAATGGAGATTTCAGAAACTGCAATTCTGAAAATTTCAGAATCCTTTATATTTACAATTTCTACAGTAAATGCTTTGCAAAGATTGACATTAAATGCCTTTGAGTTTTTATCGAGGATCTTTACTAACGGTGGGTGTATGTAGTTCTCCCCGGAGGACGTGTTAAATATAACGTTTCCATTACACCCTCTCATTTCTGTATCTGCTGCAGAGGTGAATTCAGGCAGTGCCAGAGTAGATACAACTATGTTTTCTAATTTGGATCCACTTCATATAACTTTGGTTGTCTGCTAGACTAACATACACGTCTGGGTTTAGATCCAGTTGTGCTTTGCCCAGTCTRATCACCTGGGACAATAACCATTCAGAAATGGTGCAACCCCTGTGTGCATGTGCTTAGGTGTCAGTGGAATTGAGATGTCTGGGAGGGGTGATATATGTGTTTGCACTAAAAAGCAGATTTGCCATTTTGATTATTCCTCTATGTTATAATTGTGATCTSCATAATTAGTACAAAAGGTTCACTGTATTTTGGTTAAACCTATAGTTATATTGACCAAATTATGTTGCCCTCCTTCCTAAACTCCTTTGGKTTTGCGTCTCTTACGTAATAAATGTACTAAGTGTTGAATGAAGAATGCTCATCGCCAAACAGAAAACAGGGCTCTGACCCCAGAATCCACTATCTTAAGGCATCTCAACTTTCAGTAATGTAGCAGCCCTATCTCATTTTATTTTTGCTCTGAATTCTCCTTGTGGACCACAATTTAAGCAACAGGAGTATGTGGAGCCCTAAAGCAAAAACAGCTCCATTTGGCAGCTGAGACATTCTCCTTAAGGCTCTCAGAGCACAAGTAGCTCAAACACTCAGAGGACTGCAGGAAAAACTGAATGTTGCCTCTGTAAAGACTAGGGTTTTTCAGGCAACACAGGAAGGGTGAAGATGGGATGAAAAGCCCTGGAGATCTGAGTTTTCTGATCCTGCTTCTACCCAAATGGTGGTGACCAACAAAAAGGTCACTCCTATAAGAAGCAGTTCTTTTATCCAGTGTGTCTCCCCCCCCCCCCCGACAGTAATAATAATAGCCAATGAAGATTTACAGGCGAGGCAAAGCAGGGAGTCTTGGCCATTTTCTGGCCATTGCCAGACTGCTGTTATCCCTGTGGAYGAGGAAAAAATTATGGGATAATGGAATGACATTGTCACTGGTCCTAGTCTGGTCCATATTCTGCTCACTTGACCACTGCCCCTACAGATTCTTATGTTATAGCAGGGCTCAGGAAATCCTCACTGGTGTTCAGGGTATCTGATAAATGTGGGGAAAACTATATTCATTTTGACTGAACAGAGCAAAAATAACTTTGGAAGAGGAAAGCAAACAGAAGGAGGCGAAACTTGCAATATACCTGTTGCGTAGTCAGTTTGAAGGAAGAATTTACTGTGGTGCGGAAGAGATTGGCATCAGTTTTCTCTCTGTTCTGRTGAACTGTGAAGTTTGATTTAAGTTACACCCTTTTGTGCAGAAGCCCTGTGTAAACCAGAATGCATTTAACTGACAAGCTTGYTTGATGGCAAAAGATTCATCTCACCTTTATTTACGGACAATAATATAGATAATAATGTGTGAATTAACTACATTGTCTCACTTATAGTCAGTAGGCAGAAACAGACACTTCTAGATCTCAGATTGCCTAAAATATTTTAGATGTTTACCAGAAGAAAGGTGAATTAAATCTTTGAAGCATCTTTTCATCACAACTGATTCTAAAAGGAGCCCAGGATGACYAGCTCAGATGTGTATGTTAGTTTAGCAGACAACCAAAGTCAAATGAGATGGATCCATGTTTAAAAATACAATTATGTCTATTCCAGCACTACCTGAATTCACCTCTGCAGCGGGTACAGAAATGAGAGGGTAATATACCATGTTTATTCCCATTCGAAAAATGTTTCAGAAACTATCAGTCAGTGAGAAATAACTGGATTTAGAAATATTGATAAATACAAGTTCTACTCACTTATGACCTAGGGAAGTCTTGAAAATAAGACCCAGTCTTCAGTTTCTGCAGCTCCGCTCATTCCATTGAGCTGGGCAGATTTATATTAGCTAAAGATTAGGATCAAAATATAAGCCTAACATCTTTAAATGCTTTAATTATTTATCCAAGGCTGTTTTGACTTGCCCTCTGCAGTTGGCTGTGAGTCAGAGGAAGCTTTAAGTAGTATATTAGCAATTATTAGCCAGCTTAAGCTTTCAYTGCATATTAGGAATCAAATCAGACTTTTTTATTCCTTTAATTATTATTTTTTAGAGAATGGAACAAAATGTCTAATTTATCTCTGTAAAATAAAAGGCTAAAATAGCGCTTTGGGTAAAAATGTCCCATTTTATGCCTGCCAGAATTTGGGGAGAAAAAAAAAGAAGCAGCAGCAGCATGGAGAAGCATTTCCCAACTTCAAAGGGCTGCATAAACATTGGCTGATGATTGCTTCACCACCCGTTGCTCATATTTGATGACGGAAAGCCATAGTTTCTAGGGGGCAGGGTGTCAAAGACAGCTTTATCAGGACATCAGCTGAACTTTTACCTTCCATTTTCCTGTCTCCTGAGCTACTGGGCAAACTGCTGTAGTGTAACAGTCTTCTCAGTCTATGGTCTASAAAGATTAAGGTACTTAAACAATGCCATACGTTTAAATCTCAAGGTGCAAAAAAATGCATTCTGCTACAGATGTGGAAGAATTAATTTCAACCTCACCCTCCTTTGACCCAAATGTAAATGGTTCTTGATATCTGGTTGGTGGATTCAAAAGGAGCCAAAATCAATGTCAGCTCATTCCTTTGTSTGCTATTAGTTACAGAAACCTTGTCCACACTGGCTAAGGAGGTTTGAGYGGCCTTTCGACCTTTTGTTAAATGCTCGACTCTGAAATGTAGTAGAAAAGGTCAGCATCTTTGGACACAAAGGTTCAGACACAAAAGGGACCTTAGGTGAACCTRTCTTGTGGGATGTTCTGCAATGAGTTAGGGAGCAGGTGTGTGTCAAGCTTAGAAAGAAAAACAAAAGCTCTACYTATACAGATGGAAAATTTGGGGTTATCTGTATGCTAGTACTAAGACAGCATTTCAGAGATTAGAAACGAGTTTGGGAGAGGTGGTGAATCGTTTCTGTTTAGTTACTAAATTACTGGCATTATGCCTTCAGATACTGTCCTGGAGTCACCACACTGAACTGCAAGGATCTCAGGTACTTAAGGTAGGAACTCAGTCACACTGGGCTCTCCTTACCTCCACTGAGAAACCTCTCTGTACTCTCTTGACCTTCAAAACAGGGTGGCTGGATACTAACATCAACAGTTGTCCCTAGCACACATTATCCCATTGAACTTTGCCTGTGTGTTACCTGGCAAAGCATTAGTCTGGTTAGCTATTTTAGAGACTAGCAGCTCCACAGTATGGACMCTCTTAAAACAATACCAAACGCCACACCCCAGGCCCACTTAGTTTACTAATGTACCTCTAACCACAGGGAAACAGCCAATTCAGAGCATCTAAGTTARTCTCCTCCTTTCAGTTGCTTGCTAAAATGTTTTTATTCAGGAAACGTTCGTATGAGGATTCTAAAGAGATTGACTTAGATCCCTGAGATTAGTTTCTTTAGATACCAATGCACAGATAGCTGAGGTCATGAGCGTCTTAGATCAGCTTGATCTATGTTTTCCATAGGCATATTTGAAAGACAAAAGATTTTTTTTTAATTAAACCAACASATGCACAGCCAAGAAAAGCAGCGTATTCAGTATTTTAGAAAGTAAATACAAAGAATGATGTATCAATGTTTTAAGGTATACAAATAACACTGATAAGATACAACAGGATGACTAACAACAGGAAGCTAAAATCAGGAACGCTTTCATCTTGCTGTGACCTATCASGGCATAATAACGTTGCAGAAATAAATGCTGGTAGCTTGGGGTTCCCAATTGCTGAATCCAAATTGGGTTCAGCAATGGCTAGGAMGCAGCACAGAAGGGTGTACTTTGATGACATCCTCAGTGTTTTTGTAGCTGAGATCCTTGTGGGAAAAAATGGCATATATAGTGCCAGCTCCTCTCATTTTCCTTCTGTTTACTTCTCCATGCCCCTCATCCCTCTGCTACTGTTGCTGATGCTTGCCAGGGGTAGATGATCTACTGTAGCATATACAACGTTGGGAGGGAAATAATAAATCTGAGTGAACCTGGCTGATGGTCTTCAGGGCCTGTAACAGTGCTCCCCTGAGCTCCAGGTTTGAGGACCATGGTGCAGTCACTCAAGCCAGGATCGAAGAGGGTGGGAAGTGTCATCCTCTGAGGCTCTACACTGTGTCTCATCTGTAATATGCTCACACCGTGCCCATGAGGTATGTCTTACAGGTTAGGAACCACTGAAACAAAAGACCCGAGGTTTTTCAGCTTTATATCCATTTCAGTTGTACTCTTTAGTCAATCTAGTTTTAACCTCAATGCAAAACTTTCAGAACAACTTGCAAATATGGAGTTGGACTAGATGATTGTTGTAGGCCCATTCCAAATGAACTAGTCTATTCTATTCTAACATAGAAAATGAACAAAGCTTTTAGCCATTGGCTCTTTATTTTCATACATGAATGTGGCCTATAACAGTCTATTTCACAGTTTCTTTTGTCTTCAATTTACTGCAACATATCAAGGGCATCCTGGTACCCTTACACAGGAAATAGTTCATGGTGCCCTTAAACTGAAATCAATAGGACAATTCAATAAACACAAACGTCAAAAGGTACACCTTTGTTTCTGATTCAGTCATGAAAGACGAAATTAGACTTGCACTGAGAAGAACAAGGAAGCAGCCTTTCTTGGCACCAGTAATTACAATCTGGGATGGCCCCAAAAATCCTTTCTTTATTTTGAACCAGTCTGACAAACAGTGCAAGTAACAGAACTGGAAAAGACAGAGCGCTTGGCAAAAGCCTGTGAAATGGCAAAATYGTTGAAACTGTGGGTTGTTATAAAACATGCAAGGAAGAAATACTCCCCCAAGCAGGACATGTCAGTTGCATGGGCATGGCTTAGACAAGCAGTTACTTAAAGMCTATGACTTATGAACCTCTGAGATGGAGGCAGAATAAGTGCCATAGGGGTGTAGTGCAGATGAGAAATGAATTAAGCACAAATGAGGAGGAGAAAACTGGAAGAGTCAAGGAAAGTTTCTGAGGTGCAAGACGACATGCCCTAGGAAGACATGGAAGGTTGGGATGAAAAGAAATTCTCCCTACAGGCACAGACCTTGTCTATTATGTTTTACAGTATTTCAGGAATTAGGTTAGAGGACAATGACTTAGTAGTTTGCAAAAATCCTTCTTTTCAATAAGAAAAGACTATACATATACCTATATCTATATTTATACCTAGAATTGCTAGCATACTGATGCTTATACCACTAGGTGCATACACAGGTGTTTATATGGAAGTAAATTATTGCATTATGCTTTTGTATTGTACTGCAAATCTTCAAAGGGATTGAAATGTTTATGAAAAAAGAGAAGCTTATTAGGACATGAAGAATCTGCTGATGTTAGTCTTAAATTATGGTTTGGGACACAGGTATTGTAATCATGGACTTTCTTCTTAAGTCATTCTTACTGCAGGTTTTATATGTATATTAAAAAGACAATTCTATTAGCATCAAAAATTAAGACTTTTTTAAAACTGTCAATTTCATTGACATTTTTTTCCTAATCTCTCAGAATGGAATATTTCCATCTCCTTATTTGAGATTGCTTTCTGGAAAGAAAACAATGTTGTGGAGAAGAATATTAAGTTTAAGAAAGACAAAATAAAGGAATTTTTCTGTGATAGCTTTTTTTGATGCCCTCATAACATTATTTTTTACAGTTTCACTTAATAGAAAAACCATTTTGGAAGAACCAAAAACAACTAACTGTGTAAAGCAGAATATCCAGTTCTTGCCCAGGGCTGCTTATGAYGTCAGTATCCTAATAAATCATGATAAAAACAATGTTTCATATTCATAGATCTGATATGGCCTGAATTTATGAAAATAAGTAAAATAGAAGGGTACAAATTATAGTTGTCATCAGTCTGCATATATGAGTACCCAGGAGGAATACAGAGACACTGTCAGAACATGCAGGGATCAGGGTTAGGAGTCCACGTGGAAGCTGATTCTGGCAAAGGACATGAAGGTCAGCAAGAAGGGCTCCTACAGGTGCATCAGCAGCAAAAGGAAGACCAGGAAAAATGTGGGCCTGCTGCTGAATGGGGCAGGGGACCTGGTGACAGATGACACAGAAAAAGCTGGGGAAACACTGCCTTTGCCTTGGTCGTTGCTGGTAAGATTTGCCTTCAGCAGTCACAGGTCTCAGAGACCAAAAGGAAAATCTGGAGCAAGGAAGACTCACCATCAGTGGAGGAAGACCAGGTCAGGGAACATTTAAACAAACTGGACATACTCAGGTCCATGAGACCTGACAAGATGTACCCTGAGTACTGAGGSAGCTGGCTGATGTCACTGTGAGGTCACTCTYGACTATCTTTGAAAGGTCATGGCCATTGAGAGTGATCCCTGAGGACTAGAAAAGAGCAGATGCCACTCTCATCTTCCAGAAAGGRCCAGAATGAGGATCCAGGGACATACAGGTTTGTCAGCCTGTCCTGGATCCCTGCAAAGGTGATGGAGCAAATCATCCTGGAAGCYACTTCCAAACATATGAAGGACAAGAAAGTGACTGGGTATAGTCAGCATGGATYTATGAAGGGGAAAACATTCCTCCTCAACCTGGTAACCTTCTGCAATGAACTGACTAGCTCAGTGGACAARGGGGGAGCAGKGGATATTGTTTATCTTAACTTTGGAAAAGCATTTGATGCTGTCTGCTATAACATCACCATAGACAAACAGATCAAGTATAGACTACACAAGTGGACAGTGAGGTGGRTTGAAAGCTAGCTGATCTGYCAGCCTCAGAGGGTTGTAACTGGGGGCAAAAAGTCCAGGTGGAGGCCATGACTCTCAGGGGTCACTATTGGAGCCAATACTGTTTAACATCATTAATGACCAAGACGATGAGACAGAATGCAAGTCTGTAAACAAGACAAAATTGGAAGGAAAGGTTGATATGCAAGATGGTTGTGCTRCCATTCAGAGGGACTTTGACAAGCTGGAGAAATGGACCAACAGGAATCTCATGGARTTCAGCAAAGGGAAATGCTAAATCCTGCACTTGGGAAGAAATAACCCYGTGCACCAGTACAGACTGGGTACTGAATGATTGGAAAGCAGCTTGGCAGGAAAATACATGGTGGCTCTGGTGGACAACAAGTTGAACATGACCCAGCAATGTGCCCTTGCAGCAAAGGTGGTCAATGGCATCCCAGGMTGCGTTGGTCAAAGCATGGCCAGCAGRTCAACGGAGTTGATCCTTCCCCCTCTACTCACCAGTGGTGAGACAAATCTGGGGTACTGTGTCCAGTGCTGGGCACCCTAATGCAAAAGAGAGGTGGACATACTGGAGAGAGTCCTGTGAGGGGCTAGAAAGATGATTAAGGGGTTGGAGCTTGGGTGACTGAACRTTGGAACAGGTTGCCCAGAGAGGTTATGGAGTCTCCATGMTTGGAGGTATTCAAAACGCAACTGAACACAGTCCTGGGCAATGTGTTCTAGTTCACCCAGCTTTCAGAAGGATGTTGCAATAGATGATCTCCCAAGACTCTGTGATTCTGTGAAATCTTTAATTCTTTATTTTCTCTTAAAATAGACACTTTTTAACAGAAATATAAACAGAAATTTAAATAGAAATTCATTGGTTTTCCATGTATTATGTGTCATAGAGTGTCCTGGCTTTGTCTGGGATAGAGTTATATTTTCTTCCTAGTAGCTGGTATAGTGCTGTATTTCGGRTTTAGCATGAGAATACTATGATAACACACTGAAGTTTTAGTTGTTGCTAAGCAGTGATTTTACTAAGTCAAGGACTATTCAGCTTCCCATACTTTGCCAGCGAGGAGGTGCACAGGAAGCTGGGAGGGAATACAGCCAGGACAGCTGACCCAAACTGGCCCAAGGGATATTCCATACCATATGCATGTGCTGATACTGGTTCTAACAGAAGTGGAGCTGCCACTTTGTTAACAACTGCAGTGCAACTCATTTCCACTGTCCTCTCAGAGCCATCTCAGTGTGCTAAAATATTTTTAGAGTCTTCCATTTCTGTTTCTCTGTCAGCTTCTATTGCTATACTCTATTGTATTAGTTTGTATCTATCATGAYGAGACAGCATGGAATTTTCTGGGCATAAGTTTGGGCTGACCACAACACAAATGTGCAASCTATGCAAAGCTCTCTCCTTTCTAACATTCTGCATGTCTATGTTCTGTGTATGTTGTAAGGGAGAAAAGTAAACTGGAATAATCACAATATATTTGACCTGGGGAAGTATATAGCTAAAAGGAAGAAGTACTCTATGAATTACTTCGGGAAATTATTGGATATTCTTCATACTTTGTCCAAATTCTATCACSCCATTTGAATGCATGAAAGAGGCTTTTTGAGGAGTACTATTTGCTCGTGGACATTCGTAATCTACATAGTCATCAAAATTAAATGTTCTTTTGTGGAGRTACYTATGGCTTTCCRTTGATAGYAAAAAAAGTCCAGACGCATTCTGARCATAGAGAATACCACCTGCTTTAAGCAATGGACATTGTGAACATTCCTTGGGCAAATTAAGCTGATAGTATCTGGCCCTAAGGTGTCATAGCAAACCGTAAGGATTTTTTTTTTATATKAATTTCCTCATATCAAGTAGAAAGAATGTGGGAGAAAGGAAGACATGTRACTTGGAGATTATTACAACATCCCCTTTCATTGACTGGAAAGATGTGCGGGCCATAAACCAGAGAATCGCTTTGCCCATCTCCCAAATCCAATGGATTAGGAAAAATTTGAAATGGAGAGTGTCCTGGACCAACAGAGGCTTTTGAAACTTGTCAGAATGTGTAAATGGATTCAGATGAGCTCACAAAAAATATTYCATAACTAATGATTATGAACTAAAGAATGGTTTTGATCTCTAATAACTGGCACCGGTGAAGACTCAAGATATCATCATTAACCTAAGACCTTGACCAGTAAACAAATAGAATATTGGTTTCAGTAGATGAGAAATATGCTAGGAAAGGAGTAGGAATAAGGGTGAAGAAAGGAAGGGATTATGTACGGTTTCTTTAAATAAAGGTTGAAAATTTCTACAGAAATAGCCTTGTGGATTCAGAAGGGAAAGATCYGTCTTTTCCTTTGAAGAAAAAGACTATTTAGATTACCTCCGGACAATGAATACGTGATACATTTTTAGTACAGCCTACTTGGGTAAACTTGACCCTAAGAGCCTAGCTTAGATAGATAGATTTTAAATAATCATTGGAAGTGAGCACAGGTTACATGCTATAATTCAAAAAGACCATGGWATCCAGTATCTATACCAGAATCTGAAATTTCCAGGAAGAATATGTTAAATACCAGTGAAAATAAATTTTCCAAGGGCAAGTTATCCCGAAGGCTTTTCCTGCAAAGAAATAAATTTTACAGAGAGTTTATTCTCTCAGACCCAGCWGTACAGTCTGCAATAGTATGGGACATACAGACAAGAGAATTGTTTCTTTATTCCTGGTTCAAAAAAAACTCATAGTGTGTTCTTGAATAATGCTGCTGCTTCTGTTTTGTTTAGGTAGTGGCATTGTCATACAAATTCTTTTACAAAGCCCTAAGAGATCATTGGGTGAAAACCAGTATAAATATATGGAGCACTTTTCTTCTTTCATTATTATTGCACCAATAATATTTGCTGCCATTCATATTAAATTTTCTACTCRTAGCACCCGCAGTACTAAGACTACAAAGAATTTTATTGTAATACCACATATTTTTTTTGGTGCCAGCGCTTTGACACCATTCCCACAGGGGGAACTTTTTAACATCACCAGGACCAACAGGACATTTGYTTACTGTAAAAAGAAAGAAATCACTCCCTATGGTGCCTAAGCAAATGTTTAAAACCTTAAATTTGTCATCTATTTTTGAAAAATCTCAGCTGAAACKTTTGCAAAAACTGCAACGTCTTTCTTATTTATGGATCATTAAGTTATTGCAAGCTGCTTGTGCATCATTTGTTTACAGAGTATTGAAAGACAAGGTGCTGCTCACTAGACCTGGTAAATATTACGAAGTATCTATGAACATGCATTTTGAATACAAATCAGAAAATTTCCATTACATATGCAATCCCCTTTTTTCATTTCCCATTATATACTCAGCAATATTATTGAAGAAACAGAGTTTTATAAAAGCTCATACAAATGCTCATTTCCTCAGTCTACGATCCGACACAAGGAAATACTGATAAGGTTATCTGTTTCTTTTATTGGACTTATTAATTTTGCTGAATATATTCAAAGACATGCTGTATCCTTCAGAGTAGACAATGCAAAACCCAACGTTAGAGGAGGAAGGAAAATGTGCTTATTGTGCAATGTTGTGATAGGTCAGCTTTTGAACTTCAGAACTGCTGGTGTTCACAATTTCTGAGCCGCAATTATTCAGTATCTCCAAAAAATAGCTTAATGTACACTGAAACCGCTCAAGTATATTCGTTTCTTGTATATGTCCTATAAAGCATTTCAACTCAATAAAGGRAAAGGAAATTTTTTAGCTTAAGGTCATTAGGACAATAAAAGCTAACCCATATAGTTTTACTGACAGAGAAGTTAGCACCTGAATCAGGTTGGGTTTTTCCTACTTGTTCAAAATATTAATAGAAGAGTTCGTTCTGTAGTAATGTATGGTGCCTTATCTGATAAAGTTATATAAAATTTTGCATGTATATTCATGTAATTTGTATGTACATACATAAATATAATTACATGAAATTGTTTTTCTACATTTAAAAAATAATTTGTTGGAAAGATTTTGAGAAAAAACAGATCCTGTCCAGGACTTCCTGTACAGAAATAAATGCACATAAGCAACCTATGTGTCTGATGCTTTTAGGACTTTAGTCTTAGGAACAGCTGAAATATTCAGCACATACCACTGTGCTATTGCCCATGGCCATGTCCAAGCCATCTGCCCAAGACCTGTAGACTTCATTTGCAYGTGGTCATTGGATATGCTTAGGAGTCCCAGCTCTTATGTATTGCAGTCTCTGACTGAGCTGTTGGGACATCCATCACATGCATTGTTGAGAGGACCATTGAACAAAATCCACCAGATCTTCACATTCCAATGAAAGAAAACTGTRGTGGGAAAAAAACTTTTTTTATACTCTTTTTTTTTTTTGTACTTTTTTTCTGTGGCAACTTCTTGTGCCCAAACATCTACATCTTGGGCCTAATGTTCAGTCAAAGAGGATTCCCTCTGCTTTTTTGCGGAAACAAGGTGAATTGGGAAAGAACGATGCGTAATGCCTTTTACTTCCTATGAATTGCCATAACATGTCTCTTTTTTTGTTTGTTTGTTTCATTTTATGTAAATATATATGCATGTGTATGTAACTAATGAGGATAAGTGTATATTAGGTATCAGGTTCTATATACATAGAAATGTATGTGAGCATATCCATGTTGGTTGGTTGTCCCAGACCAGACCTTTGTGGATAGATATTATTGTAGATAGGCCTCGTCGGAGATACTAAGGGCCAGAAGGGCATAAATTTTAAATAATTCCCTTGCCGTTCCAGGTGGTTCATCACTCCGAGTCAAGTTCAAGATTTATCAATTMTGCAGCTTACGGGAAGGTCACAAAGCTGCAGACTACTTTCCCTAGGGTTTTCACTAAAGTAGGATATTTTGTAGCTAGTTGGGGTCTCATAACTGTTATCAGACAGGACTAAGGCTACTGAACAAAACAACAGACCAAACCTCATCTAAAATCAAAATGAGATTTTCAGTGACCAGAGCTGTATGTTTGTCATTTTTATAAAGTACTTTAAAGTAACAATTTGGCCTTCTGCTGTTTGTAGGGGTTTTTTTTTGCAGGTGTCATAACTGATTCTAAGATGGTCTTTGTAYGGCAAGTTGGGTGTCGTTGTTTAAACAAACAGGTTTGGTTACCTGTGCTTACACCGAATGATCCCGTTCAACAGAGCTTTTCTGTTATCCTCTCTGCTCAGGACTTTTAAGATCTTACTTAAAATACTCTGAGGTTTTTCTTATTTTGTGTTTTGCTTCTGTAATGGGGATCATCCAGCGTAACTGAGACTTCCAAGGAGATTTAGTTTTTTTGAAACCAGAAGAATGGAAAATGTAAAAAAAAAGACCTGCAGGATGCCTCTCCCGATGAACCCTTGAGGAGAGGTAGCTGAAAATGATCATCTAAAAAAAGATGCAACGTTCTTTCGCATGCAAATTACCAGAGATCCAACTCACATAGTTCATATCCCAATAGGAGGAAATACAGCAGAGCTGACAGATGTCATCAGTTGACTTAAATGACTGCATAAAAWTTCACAACATAAGTCTTTTATCTACAAACCCCGCATGTTTAAAAAAAAATGTGCCAGTGGTTATAGGCTGCTACTTTGACTGCTAAGTCTTTGTCACCTGCAATTCCATGGATAAACAGTTCTAAATTATGTGCCTTGTTAGACTTACTCAACAATATCAATAATTGTAATATAAAATGTTAAAGACAGATTTTTAAAATAAAAATAGAAAAGAACCAAGAAATTACTCTTGTGCATGCATGTTTCTTTATGATCCAATGTGCAACATTTTTATAGGCTGTGTGTCTGAAAGGAGGTATATATAATGATGTTTAATGTGTAGTTGAGAGCAAAATTATTACAGTTTTATATATAGTGAAGCCATATAACAAAAGAGCAGTAGCTAGTGTTTGCCCTTATATGAGATGCAGTCATATAATAGAGAGCCTTAAAGCTAGGGTTTACTGTACTTTGGGAATTAATCACATAAACTATAAATTGGGTTCAACAGGCTGGCTGGGTAAATAGGCGCAGCTAATGAGGACACTATGAGATCTTATAAGAGCGCTGACTGCCCCAGGACAAAAGTGCCGAGCTGCACCTGATGGAAAACTAGAAGACATCAAAGCATAAAGGATTAGTGCTCTCACAGTGTTGAGAAATGGCCAGGGGGAGATTCACCAACTTATTACCCACATCCAAGCTAATCCTGTTATCTGCAAAATATGACTGTGTTCAGGAACTGCCACCACCTAAACTTGCAGGAGACTAATTCTGTGTTTACATGGACAAAAGTGTGGGGAATTTTCATCCAGGCAAAGAATATGAGAGATGAGAATTTTTAAGGGTTTCCTTTGTATCAAATGCATGAAGAAGGAAAAATATAAAATTAGTTCTTTAATGGATAACCTGTATCTTATATGGGTATCCTATAGGATAGGGTTCCTTCTCTGAGAACAGAGGGCAAAAGTCACATATAATTTGTTCTCTCTTGTTTAGTTGGAATGCAGTTACACTTTCCTAAAAGAAAATCAAAATATATTAAAAGTAACTYTGAAGATGAGAGGGATTGATAGTCCCCCAATATCCCTGCCCAGGAAATCTTTTGTGCAGAAAATGTCTGCCTGATGTTTTTTCAGTGCAATAAAAAAAGGTGAAATATATCCCAAGGTCCTTGCTGGCACACCACAAAATATAATTCATTATCCAGCCTAAGGTATGTGAGTGGGCTCAATTTTTTTTGGTAAAGGTTTATAATTACCAATGCTAGAAATCTAATCCTTTTTATACCAAAGATCCATCTGGTACAGCCAGCACCTATGGCGAATAATGGACCTTATTTTTCAATTTGAATGAAACAGAAATAGACCCAAACAGTACCTCTTGGAGCAGATAATTCCAGGGAAAAGCAGATAATTTTGGGAAAGGGTCTCCAACTTATATTTAATCTAAACATGCAATATGCTCCTTCCAGTGGCTCATCAGCACCAGGGATGGTTGCCTTCAGGGCAGAGTTGAGSCATGATTACACAGGCAAGCCCATGGCTAAGTATTTATATGGCATTAAGGAACACCCCCGGCACACAGATCTTGCAGGCAAGGATTTATCTAGCTATCTAAGGGAAATGATTAATTTTGTAGATTTTAATTTTTAGGGATGCAAGAATGCCACAGTGTTTGGTGATGGAAAAGAATCGTAAGGATGGCATTGCCTGCAGGCTTCCCTTGGCTTTCTTACTGTCGTTGTTTGACAGCACCATACCTAGGTTGGGAGAATATTGCAATTAATATCCTCCCATTAGCAATGAAAAATAAGCACCCTGGTGAGTCAAAGCTAGTGATTACCTGATGTTAGTGAATCACAAGTAAGGACTAGGGGAAGATCAGTGTGGTGACCCCAGGATAGCTGTGGAAACAAATGAATACCCCTGACTTGCTTATCASCCCCTTCCCACTTGTGTCCTTTCTAACTCTGGATTCCTCTTTTCCTTTTCTCCTAGCATCATCCAGTCCTGCAGTAACCAGAYTGTCTCACCAATAAAACCCTGGACTATTCACTAACTTTCAGACGTTAATGGATCCTCCTCTGTCTATATACACGTATCTCTTGATGTCAGAGAAATGATCAGGGAACAGATCAAGAGATCAAGGAATGTTCATTGGATAATTCTGCAATTTCTTTCATTTGGCAGGGTGAGGTTCTTTCATTTGTATAACTGATATAAACTGAAAATTCAGACACTGAGGTCTCTCAGGGGCTTCTTGATTTTACTGAGGTCTTTCTTTTGGAGACCAAAAAATATTTAGCAATTTTGTCAAAGATACATAAAAGCTCCAGTTCTAGAACCCTTTTTTTTTTTTTAAATAGAGATCTCTCTTCATTGACTTGTGATTGAGATAGTTTTTAATTTTTTTTAATTTTATTTTTCTTAAAAATGTGCAAAAAGCCATCGCAATTGAARAGATGTTAATTGTTGGATTCAAAGCCAAATCATTTAATTTTATCAGCGTAAAATGCCTTATTCAATTCAAAATAGATCCATATGACTTTTCAACTTACTAAAGAATATTTTGCCTTTTTTTAAACTTCTTAAGAAATTTGAAGATCCATTGCAGCCACTTCCCTAGCTAGGTGTTTCAGACATCAAAGTGCTATCAATGAAATGAGAAACAGCTTCAGCTAAGAYGTAGGTGGTTAGAAAAACAAGCTAGAAAACAGTAGAATAAAGAGGGACAGATTTACAGCCATTAAAAAATAAAGTAGTTATACGGAGCACTGATAATCATATAAACTTCTGCATGATTGTCTGATTATGAGCTGAAAAATATTTCTTAGTTCTTCATCTTATTTAAACCAACACAAAGAAATGGAAGAAGAAAAAATACTGTGCATTCAAAATATGAATAAAAACAAAACCTGATTCTTGCCTGGAACCTGTAGGTACGAACATGGTAGTCATAACAACTGTTTCCCTTCTGGTTTTAGACCCCTACTGATCAAATAGGAAGAGGGAATGAAAATTAATAATATCCACTAATTATTTTGCTTTTGTTA
The DNA here is from genome assembly GCA_030449065.1 of Oceanodroma leucorhoa. Classification (NCBI taxonomy): domain Eukaryota; kingdom Metazoa; phylum Chordata; class Aves; order Procellariiformes; genus Oceanodroma; species Oceanodroma leucorhoa. Next base: position 5,993,670 of record JASVER010000055.1, on the reverse strand, counting down.
TTGATTTGACATTCTCAAACACAATTTTGGATGACAGAACAAAAGCCTCAGAAAAGATACTAACAGTTAAAGAAAAACACTAAGTTTGAAGCTATGATGTATACAAATGCTATATTTAACCAGAGATTGGGGAGTGTTAAGGAAAGAGAAAGGTTTTATTTATTTAAACATTTTCTGATTCCAAATGCTTGGTATGTTTGGCTCAAAGTTCATCTTGTGCCTGTTATTTTCTTTTGACCTCTTGTCAGGGGTTTTCTCCATTGTCCTCCCTCCTCCCCCAGCAAGTTTGTGGGCAATATTCCTGATATGCTTCACTATTTAATTTTTCAGAAAGTATAGATCACCTCTTGTAAAATCAAGYTGTGATAAGAATTCAAAAATTTGCATCCTGAGCCTTAATTACTTCTGAAAATCTTGACTCACAACACATGGATCCCAAAATTGAGCAAGGTTCACCCAAAATGCAGGAATGAAGGCTTGTGGCAACAAGTCCCTGATGATCCCRGAGTATGTACAATTTTCCTTGGTGCTGGGCAGACATCAGCTCCACTTGGTCATTCATGCTTTATTCAGCTAGTATGTAAATATACGCATTTATGTAAAGAAGTTTCCTAGCTGGAGAAAAGGTAAAATTACATAGGTCAATAACTCCTCCCCTTCCACCTCCTCCCCTCTCCCCAGATAACATCAGAAAACATTGAAAACACTTAGTTTATATTCTTTAGACTGAAAGGAATATTTTTTTTTCTCTGTAGTCCAAGCTGGACTACAAATTCTGGCAATAGTGGAGTCTTTAGATTGCCACTAAGTCCTTCTGGAATGGGAGTAAAACAAGTATCTTGCTTCTGTTAACTAAATATTTTGCTTTTATTTCCCAAAGCTATGGAAAATGTCAATATAACAAATTTCAAACTACCGAAGAATTTTGTCTTTGTAGCTGCAGAACCATGATGCCTTTACTTTCTCTGTATTGAAGTTTTATGCTTTTGAGAACTAAGATTGCCCGGAGAAGCAACAGCCAGTTTATCTTCAGTGTACATATTTAAGCGACATGTGATGAGGTATTTACCTCACCTAACTTCATATGTCTAAAAGTTAGTTCTCAAAATTGTATTCAGTAGGGTTCTTGGCATAAGAGTACCTGCCCCAAATAACTGCATATGTTTACAGTGTAGATAGCTATATTTGAGCTAGTCAATCTGTGTAGTCTGTTGGAACTGTTGGTGTGCAACTCATCATCATAAATAGGTATCTAAAGGGTGAAGTGCTGAAAGATATCTGAAGTTAGATTAGGTGAATTCTACCTTTTCTGATCATTTCTTCTCTTTCTTTTCCAGGGCATGAATGTCCTCACTTCATCTTTTTTTTTCTATTTCATAATAACCTTTTCATACCCAAAATAGAAATGTTTTCAGGGACTGGCTAGTATGCAYCTTTGAGTTTTCACATTTGCCTGATGTTCCAGGAGGCTGAAACAGGGATAGAAGTGAACACTTGGTTCTGACTCCCCCTTCATTGTCTGGGAGATTCACAGGTTTAATTTTATGGTGAAAGCATTTTTAAAATTATTTATCCRTTGTACAGATGTCGATGATTAGAATAAACATTTACTTATATTTCTGCTATTGCTGTTATTACTGTCATTACAGGTTTGCTTGGGTCCACTGAGAACAACTGATACTCTGGTAGGTGACGTGCATACATGTGACAAGGGTCACTATAATCTGAAACAGCTCGGTATAGAAGTAACTAGACGAAGTGAGTGTTGCCATCTTATTCTTTTAGAGGGTGATCTTGTGTGGGGAGGGAATRAGAACTCAAATTCATGCAAAGAAGTCTGTGGTATACTCAGTTACTTCTTCAGAGTCAAAATTTCTTCAGTCCCATACAAGCCCTTTGCTCCTATACCACGCTTCCCTCTGGGTACCTCCACAGTGCAACCAGGAGATACARCTTTGTATAGACCTGAGCTAACATGAATCTAGTTCTCAAGAAATGGTCATATAATGTAGCCTTCTGAGGTCATGGCATTGTCTTTAGTATTGCTGAAACAGGACAATTAAAAGCTTATGAGCTACAGAGTGGACATACATTTAACTGTTCCTACATTAGGGATAAAATGCAAAATACCATCTTAATCTTTCTTGCTTTATGCTTTAGTGACAAAAAATGCTACCAAATATTTTGGATTGCCTCCATGCTAGGACATCTTCTGCGCTGTTTGCTCACATTGGTATAGAACAATTGATACAAAAGTGAAGAGATAAAGTCTGAGCATTTTGAGTTCACTCGTAGCAACATGAAGTTAAATAGTGACAAACTCATAAAWCTAAGTCATATTTTGCAAGGTACACTCAAAATTTTAGGATAGACTAAAGACAAGGAAAGGCCTGAGGTAAGCCATGTCTTTTGAATCGTCAATGTACTCTGGGCCTGCTTATGGCCATGTTTGGCTGGAAAACACTAATTAGATTAGATATACTTGGCTAGAAGGCAGAAATCTTAAGACATTAACTTTTTAAACATGTGCATACATTTGGAATATAACATATTCTGCTTTTTGGAGGTATATTCTGAGTAAATATCTTGCCAGAATGATGTTATCCWTTAATTTCTCAGATGGAAATACACTGTTTCAGAGTCAAATCTTGCTCTTGTACACATGCAAACTACTTTTACAGTGTTCTGATAAGAGCATGGATGCAAAAATGGTACTAATATATTCTTTTTTTCAATTAGTAAATACCTAGAWATGCTGCACATTTACTGCCATTATAAAAATAGTGGAGTGATTATCTTATTTTTTTTAGTTCATTTGTTTGTTTATGATCGGTGAGGAGAGGGCTAAATAAGCAATTTTTTTCTTCAGTGTGGATGACTCAAAGCTTCCAAACAATGTGGACAAACTTGAATTTTGTTGTCTTAGGATGAGATGATGGGAAAATACATGATCCAAGGGCAATTTACCTTTCATGGTTTCCCTCTCATCTACTTGCTTCTTTGCTGGGACAGACAAGACCACTGCCTGAATATGCAGGGTCAYRGAAAACTGAACAGYCAAAATATTTTCTCTTTGGAAATARCATAAACTTGGAGAAGTTCTGCTAATGTCAGTAAAAATTCCCACTGGGAAGAAATGAGAGCAATGTTGGGTCAARCAAGCCTGTGAATTGATAACTTATACACGGGGGAGTCAAAATGGGTGAGTGTTTGTGGGATTACTTTTGGTAGCAAGTATGAATAGGCAGAAGGTGAATAGGCAGAACTTCTTTCCGCTCTTAAAAGTAAAATACTTTCTCTTGGCCTGTTCATTAATTTCAGTGGTCCAGATGAACTTGTGAGGGCAGAAAGAAGAAAGTCTAGCTTGCAATTTGAAATCACTTAATGGATACAGTGAGAAAGAACAGCCAAGTCCAGTAGGTTTTGTTCATCTTTATGTTCTGTGCCCATCCAAAGTAATTTTTGCCTTTTTTTTCCTGTTTTTAAGGCAAGGTCCTACAAAAAAGGTCCAGAAATAATTATTCTGGGATTTAGGGGRCCTTATGAGTTCCTCTTCTGAGACTTAGGTTCAAGACCTTAATTTTCTGGATATTTATAAAGTGACCTTAGGAGGTCTGCATTTAGGCACTGCAACACCCTATTCTATACATTTTGCATTCCACTGCAATCCAAAGTTTGGAATTATGTCATTAGTCTTTAATTCTATACTGCGGACGTTCCTGAAAACAAAATTCACCAAAAAAAACAGARTTTGGACAGTCACTGGGGATTTGTGATCTTGGGCTTCAATCTTCTTAGGAGGTGGCTGTCTAAATCTCATCTGCAGACTTACATATCCTTTTTCTCAGGTKTTTTTAATTTCAAGGGATTTTCAGCTCTCAGAAAATGTCCTAAGTAAAAACTTAGAAGTATTTTTTAACTTGTTCCACTTTATAGACATTGGGTGTGATTCTTCTTTGCTCTTTCAGGCATTTTCTGTAGTACGAAATGAATGAAGCTCTAGAAATGTCAGAAGGGAATTTTTCCATTGCCTGTAAGCAGAATGTAGGATACCTGGTTAAAGTTAAGTCAGGTGAATCCTATCCCCACTGGCTGGGACAAGCAGTTAGATCAATAAAATTGCCTATTTTGTGAATCCTGATCTGGTTTATACAYGCACCTAGGTTCATCCCATCTAACTGAGCTGCTTTGGATTGGGATGAAATTGTCCTAAGATTCCTCTATAGTCCGTGGAGACAGATCTACACCTCCACATTGTATTTAGAGCTTAGGTGGACCTCTCTGGGGAACTCATTTCTGTGCATGTTGAACAGAAGGCACTGAGAAGGCTTGGCAAAGAGAAATGTGGTGTGGAACTCAGTCATCTTCAGTTTCTGTCTAAATTAAGCTGTAGGCCAAAAGTCCTTAAGCCCTAGACAACAACAGTTTGTTTATTTTTCAGGACTGCCTAATCCTAAATGTGTTTAAATGCCTCCCTGCTCCACTGAAAGTTCAGGGTCGCTTTAGTTACCCATACACAGCTGGAAATGTCTGCTTTGGAGACASACATATAATCCAGGCTTATGCAGAACACTGAATCTTACTCAAGTCTCTTTGGAAGGTGCCTGAAACATGGGAGATATAGCCAGGAACTGATGTACCACCTAGACTGTGGTGTGAAAGTGGTACTTTCTGCCTTTTAAACAGTAAGAACATTCAGCTTAGGGAACTGTGAAGCACTCCAGGGTCCTGTCTCCAGGACTACATTGGTTTACTAATCCTTGAAGGTCTAATGTAAAAGGCATGTACATTTTGGGGGGTTTTGTCAGAATTGTGCCGCCTTCTCAGCTGAATACCTTAACTACCAGCTTGAGTTAGTCTTCCTCTWACCTTTTTACTATATAACTTAATTCATTTTTTACTCCGTCCTCCTCAGTACCTAAGAGAAAGTACTGCATAGCCTGGCAAGTACTCACAGCCTGAAAGACATGAACTTAATCCACCCCAGGCTACTTAGCACCCTGCATTCAGATCTCCCACTTCACCATTACAGAAATAGGAGATAATGATACTTGCATCCTTTAAAGGGGATTAGATGAGCTGCATCCCAAAAAACCCGRCATTTCATACTGATTCCTTATACTCTTGGCAGAAGAAGGTCAGGCTAGATTACCCTGTAAATGTGCTTAGTCAATAAGAAGAGGGAAGCATCACCATTAGGCAGMCCAGTTCCACCTTTTCAGAATTGGTGCAGAGAATTTAGGTAGTTATTTAAAATGTACTGAACCATCATAAGTCAAATGTCTAAAAAGTCATTGTCAAAGTTTGGACCTAAACCGGGTGACAGGATTCCACCTTCTGACATTTAGAGGCTTAAACTTCAGCAMAGCAACAACCAGAGGATTCGTACTGAAGTCCACTCCAGCCCTTAGTTAATCTATTCCCCAGTTCCTGTTTTTAAAATGTGAGTATTGACACAGGAGTCATGAGATTATATCTATTGAGGATAATGAAGCATCCAGATGCTGTGGTGATGGTTATCATCGAAAGACTCAGGAAAGGAGTGGCCTCAATAAATTGCTGAACAAACTTACACCTGACAGGGCTGTRAGATCAAGCCCTTAAGCCAAGATATCACAGAAGTCTTGGCAAACAAATCAGATATGTTGTGTCTCAGAAATGATCCTGTTCTGCAATGGATAGGGCTTCTCCTCCTTGCAGCACTGAAAAGCTTCTSTTGATTGGAACAGCGACGTCTTGGGGTTCTCCAAATCTCACCAGAGACGTAGCAAGAGGGTGCCTTTCTCTCTGTCCCAGCTCTGGGCTGTGCTTTCTTTACTGTCCCTTGTACMTTAAGCCTCACAAATGCATCGAGCTATGTGTATCTAGGGACCAAGAGACAATTCAGGTTTACCAAAAAGGGATTTAAACAAAAAGAGAATATAGGCTAGGGAATGTTCTTGAAGAAAAGTTGCTCTTTTACTCTTAAAAGGATACATAACCCTGAACTGTCACAGTTTGCATAGTGCTATGTACATGCTTTTAATGAATATTGAAGCCAGAAGGCTTTCCTATTATATTTGCGTAGTTGGCATTACCTTTCCATGGTTCTAGGTGAAGTGGTAGTACAATACCCACAATTCCTTCAGCTCCCCTACCCGCTGCAGCTTCAGCTATAGTAGCTGACAATGTAATACTCATTCAGCAGCTGATTATAATTAAAAATATCAGAATAATTAAAGTCCTCAGCTTGACAAGCAGAGCCATAACTTTGCCTTCAGACATTCCTCTCTAATTAGTTAATTAATCCTAATGCAAATTATAAGCAATAATTAGTCAGCCAAGCTTGACATAAAAGTCTGCTGACTTACAGCTAAAAGGCTTTTCTGGTTGTTGGTTTGTAGCTTCTTAAGGTGTCTTTTGTCCACTCATAGTTTCTGTGTCTCCAGTCCTGTTAACTTGCTGCTGATATATAGATATGCAAATTAGTTTGCAGAGTGAGAAAACACAGCTATAAAAATTTGCACTACCATAGGCACTATTTTATTTGCTTAATAAACTGGATAGTCATGATGTGTATAGAATATAAATAAAACATCACATATGCATTCTAATAYATATAAATGTATGTTTTTATACAAAGACATACATTTAAGAATGTTAACATTCCCAGATTTAGCAGAATATATCTGCCTCTAGATGGTCTGAGCTGTTCTGGACAACGACATAATGTAAAACCCGGTGTGATTCTAAGATTAAGCTAGATTCTGATCTCCCATATCATAAATGGAATCAAATTCTTTTGTACCAGGACAACTGGTATCTGATTCACGTTTTTCCRTAGGTTTTTAACAGATCAGGACTCTGTTAAAGTGAGATAATTTGAATTATCATCAGATAAATCAAAAGTGTGAATATTGCATTTCACATGGCAATGCAGCTAATATTGGTGTGTTGCATTCCACAAAGCCCCAGTGCTGACATATCACAGGAATACTCACGATTCGCTTGGAACACTCGTGGATGTTTATATATTTATTCTTTGAAAGCATTTTGTCTGAAAGTATTCCTATTTACATAGAAAGCAAAGTTACAGTGCTTAAAAAATGTGGAAGGCAAAAATGGAAAAATTATTCAGAATGCATACTTTGTGCTGAGAATCCTTTTTCTAACAGAGTGTTAGTAAGTACATTTTCTATACTATACTATGCTTGCTTTCATTCTAGCTTCTCATGTAGTTAAAGGTACGTGGGATCACAGGACCATAAGTCACCTGCCCACCTATTGATACACACATGCTTTTATGGTGACAGCTTAATAATGTCAAATGTTATGCTTACGAAGAACAAAACACAGAAGCATATGTTTGACCTGCACTTTTCTGAGCCAATGCAGTTACATTCCCTGTGCCAGTAACAGAGTACTGAGAACAGGAATACAAAAAGCTGGAGTCAGGATAAAAACCAATTAACTTATCTGAATTCCCTTGAATTCGTAACATTTTGATGAAACGTGGAGTTCTAAGCATCATCAATTCAGCTTCAGCAAAATCATAGTCAAAATGCATTCTTGTTTGTTAATCTTCTTGCTGTTCACCTCACCTGACTTTAACTGTCTGAGATATGGCGACTGAGACCCAAATAGACATCCTCTAGAGTTAGGGAGGGAAAGAGATTCATATTGTAGTCTGGCCAGAATCACCCCTGGGGATACCAACCTTCTTCCACTCTCTACAGAGGAAAGATAAGGTGATGATAGCCCTGAATTAAGCCTCTCAGTTAAGTGCCTAAAGTTGGGTGAGAAAATCTGAGCCTTGTGAAACAGCTTGAGTGCTCCAAAATGTGTAATGATATTATCTATTTATAGTGTTACCCTACCGTCTTTCTATTCACTTGGTGAAAGGAATAAAATAGAACAGGGGTTATTCTTCAGTAAATCACACAGTGGATTTCAAAAAAGCTCTTTTCCAGCAATTTCATCTTCGAATTCGCAAGCTGCACAGAGAAACCCAAATCATTCAGGAATGAGCAGGTAAATTTTCATGCACTTTGGAAAGAGTTTGGAAATCTGGCAATGGCAACATTAGGTTATCATAGAGGATCATGTTCAGGTGGCAAATAACGGGGAATCATTGCAAATCTCAGGGGAGTAAAGCTTCTATATGTACATGAAAGAAGGAGAAAGCATTTGTGTGTGTGGAAAAATATCTCACAGACATCATAGCTCCCAAGAATTAGTGGTTACTCTGGATTTGTACCAGCTTTTTGGGATCAGTTAGGATTGGAGGTTTGCACCTGTTTCATTGCATTCTCTCTTTTGCTAAGATCATCTCAGTTCAGGAGAAGAAACAGGTCTTAAAATAACAATTAAAGACGTGACTTTCTGGTTCTTGAAACTCTCGCTCCAGTCTGTGTATTTCTTTTGTTAACTGTCTGTTGCTTCTAAGGCCATGGTTAATCCCACCAAAATTTAGGTCCCTGAGTATCTACTTTGTTAATCACTCAAAGATCCTTATAGAGAAGGTATAGGAGAAGCACGTCTTGAGGCCATCACAGAATGTAGATTGAAGCATCAAGAATACATGAGAACTCTCCTTTCCACCTTTCCATTGGCAGTACAAGGATGCTAGAGTGTGAAGCTTCTAATCCCTAGTAATCAAGTGCCTAGAAGCAGACAAGAAGAATCATCCACTGGTAATTACTGCACCAGTCCCTTCCCTGATCTTCATTCACTCCTTTCAGCAGGTGTCAGGAAATTTCAAGGATTAATGACAGAAGTTTCTGAACCTCAAGGAAACTGAAGGGCAATAATCTACATTTAACTATTGCATTTATGTGTTCTGAAACTTAGCAAGGCTTCCCCCTGGAAGCTATGCTAAGGCAATGGAGGACAGGGAGGTGATTCGAGACAGCCAGCATGGCTTCACCAAGGTCCTGCCTGACCAACATAGTGGCCTTCTATGAGGGAGTGACTACATCAGTGGACAAGGCAAGGGCTACCGATGTCATCTATCTGGACCTCTGTAAGGCCTTTGACACAGTCCCCCACAACATCCTTCTCTCTAAACTGGAGAGGTACGGATTTGATAGGTGGACTGTCTGGTGGGTGAGGAACTGGTTGGATGGATGCATCCAGAGGGTAGTGGTCGACAGCTCAATGTCCAGATGGAGATCGGTGATGAGTGGTGTCCCTCAGGGGTCCATATTGGGACAGGTACTGTTTAATATCTTCATCAATAACAGAGACTGTGGGTTCGAGTGCACGCTCAGCAGGTTTGCAGATGACACCAAGGTGAGTGATGCGGTTGACATGCCTGAGCGATGGGATCCCATCCAGAGGGACCTGGATAAGCTCAAGAAGTGGGCCCATGTCAACCTCATGAGGTTCAACAGGGCCAAGTGCAAGGTCCTACACCTGGGTCGGGGCAACTCCTGGTATCAATACAGGCTGGGGGATGAAGGGATGGAGAGCAGCCCTGCCGAAAAGGACTTGGGGGTACTGGTGGAGGAAAAGCTGGACATGAGCCAGCAATGTGCCCTCACAACCCAGAAGGCCAACCATAYCCTGGGCTGCATCACCAGCAGCGTGGCCAGCAGGTCGAGGGAGGGGATTCTGCCCCTCTGCTCTGCTCTGGTGAGACCCCCCCTGCAGTCCTGCGTCCAGCTCTGGGGTCCTCAGCACAGGAAAGACATGGACCTGTTGGAGGGGTCCAGAGGAGGCCACCAAAATGATCAGGGGGATGGAAGACCTCTCCTATGAAGAAAGGCTGAGAGAGTTGGGGTTGTTCAGCCTGGAGAAGAGAAGGCTTCAGGGGGACCTTATTGCAGCCTTTCAGTACTTAAAGGGGGCTTATAAGAAAGATGGGGACAAACTTTTTAGCAGGGCCTCTTTCAACAGGACAAAGGCAAATGGTTTTAAACTAAAAGAGGGTAGATTCAGACTACATATAAAGAAGAAATTTTTTATGCTGAAGGTGGTGAAACCCTGGCACAGGTTGTCCCAAGAGGTGGCAGATGCCCCATCCCTGGAAACATTCAAGGTCAGGCTGGACGGGGCTCTGAGSAACCTGATYTAGTTGAAGATGTCCCTGCCCATGACAGGGGGGTTGGACTAGATGACCATTAAAGGTCCCTTCCAACTCAAACTATTCTATGATTTTATGATTCTCACCACCACCACGACCCGTGACTTGGCTTTCATTATGCAGCACTTTATAAGTGTGAATTATTTTTCCACTAATGAGAAGTGCAGTGATTTTGGGTGCTAACGGAAAGTAGTAGAAAATTAATGAGAGATGGGAAACAAGGGTAGATTTTATTTTTCAGTGTGCTTGTGTATGAATGGGAGTTACTCTGTTGTATCAAGGGGAGAATAGATTAAGCATTTTGGAATGCACAACCCAAGAGGGATAGTTAATCCTGTTTTTGACAATCACAAATGTAATACGTACAAATGAGGGGAAGCATTATGCATGATTTTCCTCATTTTATATACAGCACAATATGTTATTTTCCAGCTCTTAATTCATGTCTTCATTAAGTAAAACTGCTCTAAGTCTAACTGGAGCATTGCTGTAGATTTGGGAAAGAATTAAGATCTCAACAATGATACATTAAGTTTTCTTTTCCTTTTAAAATGTTTTAGGACATGAGCTTTTTATTAGCAGAGGAAAATATATGATAAAGAAATGTGGCACTCAGGCTTAGTTTGCTTGGCTACTATTGACTGATGTGTGGTGGCTGTGCGGGCCACCAGCTGTAGCTGTCAATGTCATGCCCAGCCAGTGTAGGTATCTGCTCTTTTCCAGGAAATCAGCAGTTGAAGAAGACCCTTACGCTTCTAATACACATATCAAGGCTGAAATCCTAGTGCTGTGTGGTTTATCTCCCTCATCCTCCTATCCTTCATGCCTGTGCTGGCACTCCACATAACCCAGATTTCTCTCCTAGGAAGGCTGGACCCTACCCACGGCCATGGCCAGCAACTCTCTTGTATGATACGCCTCAGGAACAACCCTAGCACTCCTTGGAGCCTTTGATTTGCAAAGAGTCAAATGAAACACCTCTGTGTAATTTATGCTAGTTGCTACTTCAGAGTTGCTCCAAATCTTTGTGGGAGATCAGTTTGCATCTTGGCCAAACCCAGCATGTTGTAACCTCGCCCGCTAGTGCTGACTCCACGTCAGGGAAGATGCCTGTAGGCTCCAAAGAAGGAAAAACATAGAATTTCTTCATTTCTTCACTTAGGAGTGTCATGATTTTGACTGTTTACCCTTTATTTAACAAGSAAATTAAAATTGTCAAAGTAAACATGTTCCTATATTAAAAACAACTGCAGTTGTTTCAGGTTAATTATTGTCAAGATTGGTACAAGATAAAGCAAGGTAGTTATTAAACATTAGCTGGAGAAATGTTTAACAGTGGGGTTCTCCAATAAAAAAAGAAATACTGCTTTCGTTTTTTAAATTACTAAATACTAAATGTGTCCTTATAAGCCACTGACTAAACAATTACACAATTGTGTTATTGATACTGAACACTGGAATACCCTGAAGACCAAATTGTATTCCTTCTCAAGAGTAAACAGGACAATTTTTTTCAATATGTAGCAGTAATAACGAGTAAAATTTGACCTGATTTGAATTAGATATTGTTACTGGGATTCATTATGCTTATTTTTAGTTTTCTGTTAGTTAGCATCTGGTCTAAGTCAGTTGTCAAGGTTCCCTCTACAGAGAGTTATTGGAATGAGCTACTCTAAAAGATTCCTGTCTTACTCTGTTGAGTAACAAGGAAGCTGAATCCCATACTGATTTCCAATATTGCTGTAGTGACTGTGCTACACCAGGCAAGAAAACAGCCGAAATCAAGGAACTGCTTTCAAAGGCTATAGCAAAACAACCTAAGAATATGTGCTCTAGATGAAACAGCTTAAAAGAATAGAAAGAAAAATCCTTGTCAAATGGATTGGAATCCATGGACTGCCTTTATGGTAACTAAATAATAAGGTCTCTGAGCAGCGAAGCACGTGTTCCCTTGCATTTAGAAACTCCTTGTTTATCACCAGTATGTAGAAGTCAATAGAAAAACTCGTAATTCTAGGAAGAATCGGAACAGATTTCTGGATGTTGTCAGGAAAGTGGCAATGCAAGTAAACCACTTCATGTTCAGTATTTATACTGAAATCACAGTCAACTGTGACTTCTGTGACTGTTATCTTCAAGACATGAGATTTGGATTTGGGAAGACTGAGTTAAACCAAAAACCAACTTCCAAATTTTTGAGATTCTGATTTAGCAATTCCTTTAAGAGATCAGATTAACGATTCATACTTGCATTAAGGTTCTAAATACCCCTTACGTTGTGGTAAACAACATTCCATTCTCACATAAAGACACACTGCTAAAATCAAGTGTAGTTTTAGATTGGACTTAAGGAAGAAATTTTGTACGATGAGGGTGGTGAGACACTGGAACAAGTTGCCCAGAAAAGTGGTGGATGCCCCATCATTGGAAATGTTCATGGTCAGGTTGGATGGGGCTTTGAGCAACCTGATCTAGTGAAAGATATCCTTGCCCATGACAGGGGGGTTGGACTAGATGATCTTCAAAGGTCCCTTCCGACCCAAACCATTCTATGATTCTATGATTCTATGATATTGCAAAATTCCAAGTTCTTACGAACTAAGTTCCAATTGTCTTAAAGCTTAAATTATTATCATAACTTTGGACAGTCTTTAAAGCTTAAACTATCACACTTTCTACAACTTGGATAGAATTCCAAGATTCCCTACTGTTCCATGGAAGTCTCGGTGGTGTGAATCCAGCCAACAGGAAAAGCTGGGACATCACTCTTATTTGATCTCAACTAATCCCATCAGCTCTTTGAGGAAAGTGATCAGATGGTTGTTTGATAAATAGCCTTCTTACAAAACAAAGAGGAGGGACCAAGTGTATTTGAATGAAAGATAAATTCCTGATAGACAGTGAAGTGCCAGGCTCTGCGGTGTCTGCCTAAGAACAGCTAGGTTTCATGAGAAGTTCACCTTTCTGGAATGTACACCAGCCCACAGTTTTCATCCTTCACGCCAAAGAAAATGGTTGAGCACTGGTTAGGTATTGGGCTAAGTAGCTGTCTCAAGACCTAGCCTGGAGATCTGCATTCCTGGAAGAACAAACCTGAAAGTATTGCAAAACAACACTGTTTCATAACCTCAGTGACGGTTGAGGTAATGGGGAGATATTGCATGTCTTTATTATTTCTTTTCCTGTGCAGTACAGAAGCTTAAAGTCCAAAAGCCTCAGTCATATAAAAGATCTGATAGTCAGAACCCACCTGTAAGGAAAAGAAAATGTTATTCCTTGAGATTTTATAATCAGGGTGTAAAATACTGTTGGCAAGGTCAGTTTTTGTCTAACTTCAGAAATCTTCAGAAAAAAACATTCATATTGGAGCTGGCTGTCCAAGTTTATGATGAATAAGGAAAAATAGAAATCTTTAGAAGAAATTCATATTAGCCCAATGAATTCTGCCTCGAAAGAGCCTACTCCTCCTCACCCACTATAACAGAAACTGAGGTCACTAGCTCAGACATGAACTTTTGCATTGTTAGACTGGTTAAACATCTCAAGTGAGATGAAACCCTTCCAGAGACATCACTGGGACTAACTCATCCCAACTTTAGTCCGCTGTGGTGGGTGAACCTTGGCTAGCCACCAGGTGCCCAACAAGCTGCTCTGTCACTCCCCCTCCTCAGCAGGACAAGAGGAGAAAATACAATGGAAAAACTTGTAGGTCAAGATAAGGACAGGGAGATCACTCACTAGTTACTGTAATGGGTAAAACAGGCTCAACTTGGGCAAGATTAATTTAATTTATTGCCAGTTAATAACAGACTAGGATAATGAGAAATAAAAACAAAACTAAAAACACTTTTCCCCCACTTTCCCATGTCTTCCTGGGCTCATCTTCTACTCCTGACTCTTCTGCCTTCTGTCCTCTGGGCAGCGCAGAGGAGATGGAGAATGCTGGTTGCAATCAGTTCGTAACATTTTGTCTCTGTGACTCCTTCCTCTTCATGCTCTTCCCCTGCTGCAGCGGGGTCTCTCCTACAGGAGACAGTCCTTCACAAACTTCTCGAACATGGGTCCTTCCCACAGACTGCAGTTCTTCAAGAACTGCTCCAGCATGGGTCTTTTTCCATGGGATATAGTCCTTCAGGAACAGACTGCTCCAGCTTGACTCCCCCATAGTCTGCAGGTCCTGCCAGAAAACCTGCTCCTGCGTGGACTCCTCTCCACAGGCTGCAGCTTCCCTCAGGGCATCTCCACCTCCTGTGACATGGAGTCCTCCACGGGCTAGAGTGTGGATATCTGCTCCACTATGGTCCTCCATGGCCTACAGTGGGACAACCTGCATCACCATGGTCTTATCCATGGGCTGCAGGGAATTCTCTGCTCTGGCACCTGAAGCACGTCCTCTCCATACTTCTTCACTGACCTTGGTCTCTGCAGGGCTGTTTCTCTCACATTTTTCTCACTCCTCTCTCGCAGCTGCTGCACAACATTTTTTTACCCTTTCTTAAATACGTTGTCACAGAGGCTGTGTCACTGATGGGCTCAGCTTTGGGCAGCAGCAGGTCCATTCTGGAGCTGGCTGAAACTGTCTCTGTCTGACATGAGGGTAGCTCCTGGTGTCTTCTCACAGAGGCCACCCCCGCAGCCCCCCCTCTCCCACCCCACTACCAAAACCTTGCCACATAAACCCAATACATCTACTAAAGTTAAACACCTAGTCTAACAAAGTCATCAAGCCTCCCTCTACAGATCGTTCATAGTCCATTCACCTTGTCCCAAAATAGGCACTCAACAGAGGTGAATCACCTTCTGAAGGATCCAGTCTTTCTCCATTACCTGTCAAAAGACCCTAGATGACTGATTTAGACTCACTTTCTTGATGTTTGTAAGTTAGGTGAGATGAATCATAGAATCATAGAATTATAGAATCATTTAGGTTGGAAAGACCTTTAAGATCATCGAGTCCAACCTAGCACTGCCAAGTCCACCAATAAACCATGTCCCTAAATGGTCCCCACTCCAGAGATCAAAACCCAAGGACTGTTTGCTGACATCATATTAATACTGTCCTGGTCAACTAATTCTGAAAAGGCACAGTTATGAATCCTTTTTTTATTATTACTTTTATTGGAGGAACCAATCCAATAGATTTTGTGTCATGACTAAGATTTTCATAAGTGTATAAGGAACCTTGGAACCAATCCAGTCTGAGCATCTGCTTTCTGTGTATGGGTCTGAAGATAACAGTTTCTATTTTTAAACTGAAATTGGAACCTACAAGTAACCAGATTGCTATGCTACATAATATACTTAATCAGGTACACTTGTTTCTCCTACTAGAAATCTTACACCCATTCAGATGGGTGGTCAGATCTAGGAAGGAAACAGGTTTTAAATTTTGTTTGAATGTGATTTAAAAATAAATAAATGAAAAGGGAACAATTTTTATGACAGGGAGATGGACTCATAAGAAGCAAAATGTTTTATTTTAGTAACCTTGAAGGGCTATAGTTAAACTTAGAATAATCTTTTATTCAATTACAAGTTTTTAAAAATAGAAATTCAGAGTATCTTATCTCAAAAAAGGTTGAAATGGAGTATTTTGAGTTTACCAGGACATTCCATTCTTTTCTTGTGTGTTTTGGGCAGACTAGAATGAGTTGAAATCAGAATGTTTCCACCACACATTCTATTCTCAACAACTCAGCATTTTCGGAAGGAAAAAATGTTTGCACTGGAAATTTTCCAGATAGCTTTCTCTTCATTTTTTAAGTTGATTCTCTTATTCCTTAGGCTTCTGGACAGAAACTCTCAGCATGGTGTCATGATCCAAACTGCTCATGAAACACCCTCCAATTCCAAACAATGTAACTTGAGAGAATTTCCTAACCTAGCGTCATGCCTGTGCCCATGCGGTGTATACCTGTGGCTTTTTTTCAATGAGCTTGTTTGCTCCCACTAAGTCGGAAAAGCCCCAGAGCAGTTTGGGAACCTGCAAGCGTTGCAATGTACCTGCTTTTTCAGCCCTGTTTGCTGACATGAGTCCACCGCACAGGTGGGAGCGTGAGTCTAAGGAGGGTAGGATGCCGTGAGCTTCCCTGATGTGCCGTAATTAAACACCTGTGCTAAATAGCTCTTTGCCGAGCCACTGTGAAAATCCGTGGAGTGCTCAACAGTCCTGAACATTTTCCATCTCTCACTTGGGCAGGTGGTCTCACGTTTGAACTCTGCTATTCAAATAACACCAAAGATAGAGATGTGATTTCAAGACCTCTTCAAGGCCTTTATTTTGTTTTGTTGCTGCTGTTATTTTTAATGTTAAATGGTAATCCTGAACTTCCTTATTTAGCATTCCTGGAGTATCTTTATATTCTGCGTATTTAAAGTCAGGCACACAGTTGGTAAAACTATACAGATGGCTATATGGATTAAGAGACTAGAAAAGTTATATACCACAAAATGAGTTCATGTTAGCAGAGGGAAATGACTTCAATAAATGTATCTATGGGAAAAGAGGCTAATCATAGAATTTCCTGTAGTCTTAGAGCCTGTCTCTAGAGTCTTTTCGTAAACATGGAGTTCTTCAAGACCTCATAACTCTCTACTGGGAACAAAGGCTATGTCTATACCAACAAACAAATCAAAGCCAGAGCATGTTCTCAACCTCCATCCCCCAATTATCCAGAACATGTAATTGTTCACATGCTTCCTGTACGGTTTTGGCTCGCACTGGCTAGCACTCTCCTAGACTATGCCTGGGCATGGCCCAGGGGATTTGCACATACTACGGACTGCTCCCAACAGGCAGTTTGGACACTGCCATCCTGTCTGGAGGGAAAGAGAATTTAGGCATGTGTCTACAAGCCAGGTTGTTCCCCTTACCTGCAGGATGGGACTGACCTCCAACTGATCCATGACTTGTTTTATTCAACCATATGCACATAACCAACAGTTCAAAAACAAACCTCCTGGTAAAATAGTGCTAATGAGCTTGGACCTAACTCCTCCTGCTGAGGCGTACCTCATGCAACTAGGTGACCATAAACTGATTCATGATGGCTTAAAGCAGAAGGCAGCAGTGAGTCGGGTCATGTGGCACAGCAAGGGAGCGTGACCATCACCTCTGCCACAGCATCAGACATGGGTCAGGGGAGGCTCCTCTGGCCTGAGTGCTAAGGTGGGAGGCAAAGAGAAAGCCAGGGGACCACCACTTCATTCTTCATACAAGGTCCACCTCTAAGGCTACTGACCCAACCTTCAGCCCATTTAACCTCTTTGTTCTTGGAGTCGTAAGGACCATAATAATGGACAAAATAACACTAGCTCGTAAAATTCCCTCATGCTGAGCCAAGTATCCTGTGTTTAAAGAAATCAGAACCTGCGTTTTGTTTCATCCTACATATTTGTTCCAGGGAGGTCTTCAGTCCTTTTCTAAAAAGACCAACCAAGAGAAATTTTTGCTTAAAAGCAGCGTGGAATCGCAGTGTATGTATGTGTGGTATCTTATTAGCTTTGAGTTTATTCTCAATTCAGTCACAGGAAATATCCATTTTCCTGGAGAAGCAGCAGTTGTCATATTTTGCTGCTGTAGTGTGTGTAATATCAATCTCATGTTTATTTATGCATGTAAAGATTTTATTATTTACATTTAAATATTTATAACATTTCTGCATAAGCAGCCAAAAAAAGTTCATCTCTGCCCTTTAGGAACTGAGCAATTTCATTTTACTAGGTAGACTTTTTCTATATAAATAATTGACACATTGATTTCTCCCTGTCTTTACGCTATTTATATTATTTCTTAAATGCAAGAGGGTTATAGAACTAACAGGCTGACTGGTCTGTTTTTATTGCCTATCAAATCCAAACAGACTGATATATCCCATGAAGGATCTGGAAAAGGGAGTGGTGATAAAACACTAAAAAGTAAGAGTGAATTTGTTAGAATTCAGATATGGAAGCCTATGCTAATTACATTGCTACATTGAAAACCTGTTTGTTTCTTCCTGGAAATAACTTTATGTATTTTTTTTTTTTCCTGAGGTTAGCTGTACTGTCTAGCTGTATAGCAATAGATATAATTGCTGTTCTTCTTTCTTTCAGTAGTGCTATCCATAAAATGATTTTGTAAAAATCAGGGAGTTTTAACAGGACTCCATGAAACCTTGTTCGTTACATGGGAGGTTGTAGTTGGAACAAGTTTTCCCTCTGTCTGGTAACTCAGACCAGTTGTGTCTGCTTCTGAGGGTGAGGAGAACATCTTTTTCATTCTCTCCTTCCTCCTTCACTAACTACTCTGGACAAGTTAACACTGGCTTTAAAATTTTGTCTTCATGAGTGCTGCTGAAAAAAAAACCCTCGCTTCTGTCATAACAATAAGAGAAACAAAATCAGTATCCACTGGCATTTTAAAAAATAGAAATAGGAGGGAAAGCAGATGCACAATTTGTGGAAGAATAATAGAGCAGGTAAAATTCCTCGCTCATTTAATACTACCTTAACACAATGATTCAATGACCAGTGGAGTTAACCTTTTTCTTTTTTTTTTTTTAACTTTCACTTAGGTCAATGCAATCCCAGTCAAGGAGAAAGTGAATTGGTCTTTAAGAGTTTTAAGAGTTAATTTAAGTTTTCAATTCTGCCACCAAACAGAGACTACCAAATCGCATCACAGGTATGTCAGGCATTTTTACCAGTTGCACCCTTGTGCAAGACTGTAGTCAAAGAAATAGGAAAACAAAATCTCTTGTCTCAATCAATTGTGTTTGCAACCCAATCAGTCAAGACAGTTGAAAAGAAAACAGGATAGCCAAGTGGCTTATCCAAGGTGTCAGGTAAATTGCAAAGCCAAGTACAACGTCCAGGCTCTGTGCTCTAAACCAATTAGCGACTCTCAAGCCCGTCCTATTCCATTAAGCCACTGTTAAACAAAAGGAAAACACAGTACTCTCTCGTTTAGTCACCATTCACAGTTTATCTTCCTTTGGCTGCTTCTCATACTTTTTCCTATTGTGTATTTTTCCCACATGGAAGCAAATGATGAGATTGTCTGTTCTTGCTTCTGAGTTAGGAACACAGTCCTTAAAATCACACCCAGCACACCACATAATCTACTTCATAAATTTCTTTTACAGGTGTTCGGGAACCAGTGCCTAGGGGTAGGTTTCCATTGTTTTGCCTGGATCTATTAAAATTATTTCACACAATTTCGGTTTGCTATTTTAATTTTTAAGGTTTCATTCTGTTTCCTTACAGGTTTAGGGATGAATATTCTCCTTTTGTTTAATTTCAAAACCAGAAGACTATGTGGAATTTCAAAAACTGCTCCAATGTGAATGTTGCCAGCTTTGCAACCTGCTTAAGTAACCCAAGGGAAAAGGACCAGAGGAAAAGAAAGGAAAAAGGCATAGCTAATAGTTTAAATTGTACCTCAGGAAGAAGCTATATTGAAATAGATTTATTAAGGTTGAAAGTCAGGCATGAGAGCTGGATCAATTCTGCCAAAATGTGAATGTTTCCATTGTTTTTTTCTAATCACTGCTGACCCTGACATACAAAAATTAAGAGGTAGTTTTGAAATTTATAACATTTAATTTGAAATTCAGAGTAAACTATGTCCATTATTATTGGGATCCATCTCACCTACTTTAAGCATCTGGAAGTTAGATACTTACATCTAAAGTAGTCAGACCAGGCTTCTTTTACAAACAGTGGAGAGCAAGAGGTGTTTTCAGAGAGCAGTTCATCTCCTCCTAGGATCTAAAAGTTGTGAAAAGACTCTGGCTTTGGAGGCGCGTATTTTTCTCCATTGACTGGAATTTACTCTATCACCCAGTTCTGGACTGAGATGATTAGCTTACAGATCTCAGGTGGCAGGTGAGATAAACCTCGTTTTCTGTGACTTGCATGTGTTACAAGTATTGCACAAAATGAAGGAACAGTTTCTCCTGAATGTGGCAGAAGCCAGATTTTTAAGGATTATAGATAGTTCCAGGTTTTTCCACTTTTAGGTTTTAGAGCAGAAGATTTACAAGGCTTCCGACACTGCATTTTCAGGCTATTGCTTTTCTTTCAAACCCTCGTTTCAGATTCAAATATATGCACTAAGTAGACCATAAACTCCTACAGAAATCTCTGAAAGCTCTAGATGCATAGTTGATGATTGCCATCATCATCAATAGGTCTCTCTCCACTGGAATAAATTTCACCTAAAAAATAAATATTTTGGTGGAGGGCAGGGGATTGCATTGATTCAAATTTTCAACGGAAAAAATAGTACAAATGGGGAAGGCTTGGAAATATCAAAAGAAGCTGTAGACAGATTATTTAAGGAATTTAAGTGGTTTAACACCATTGAAAGCACTAAAGGTTAGGTGCTTTCTTAAAGAACAAAACTGTACTGTAGATCCTCACTTTCAATTTACTGTATGCAACTGATGTCAACATTCATAATGCTGTTAGCCCCAAGGAAATGTCCTTACTAGTAGGTTCACTTGCAAGAACTGTGAGACTGATGCTATAAGTGGCTTGCATGAATACCGTGGGACCTGCGTCTAAAGAGAAAGGAGAAACATTCATTAGTTAAGAAATAGCTTGGCTTCTTTTTCGTCTTTTTCATCTCTTACCACTGCTCTGCTACTGCTTTTGGTCTATATAATCAGCTAATGAGATTTCCACTTCTCCAGGCAATGAGGCAAGTTGTGCTTGAAGAAAAGTTGTGCCTAGATTCATTGCAATGCATTCATTTACTATTAAGAAATACTTTACAGAGCAGTGCATTTAAACAAATATTAAATTCACACAATTGTTAATCAGTGTGCCATCTGGAAACATTTGAAAGTTTAGACTCTTAATTGCCTGAATCTCATAAATGTTCAAAATTGTTGCATACTACAGGCTATATTGCATTTAGGACTTTTTTACTGTATAAATACATGTAATTAAAATGTGAGATAGGAACACTTTCCAGCAGCTGTTGTGAGAGCTGTAACCATCTTCCCTATTAATCTTCAGGGATTTGAAATATGTGTTGCTGAGCACCAGGGTCAACGACATGCCGTTACATTTGAATCCCACCATTTGACAAAGCATTGCATTCTGTTTCTAAATTCTTTCATGTGACTGACAGCTACATCCATTTCTTCCCGAGGCCACTCTTTAAATTCCTTTGTACTTGTAGAAGCAAGTTTGCTGGCTCAAGAATTTTGTCTTAACTCTGCCTCTAAGACTTGTCAACGGCAAATTAGGACAAGAAATTCTAATTTATGTTTCAAAGGCACCTATGGTAGTAAGAGAAACTATTTTTATTTACATTTTTTTCCTCAAAAGTGTCAAATCAAAGACTCTATAATTACTATATATTTTCAGGAGATGTCATATTATATTGACTTCGGGGGGCAAGTGGTAGATAGGGTTAATCTGAGTAAAGTCAGTGAAATGCACAAAGGATTTCTGTTCATGGTAAATGTTACTTAGAGAATTAACTATCTCAGTAAGAAACCAGAAATATTTAGGCTATCAGCTGCTCTAGTCCAAGATGTTTGAACACAGCAATAGAAGACACTTCTGGGGTAGGGCAACTTCTTCATGCCCATAGGTCAGTGGAAGAGTGTCTCTTGTCATATGCCCTTAATGGTTTTGACCAAGGTAGTGAAAAGGTTTTCAGTAATGGTGCATCTACTGTTTTTCAACAGACATGTTCAACAATCTAACATTAATGGTTAGTTTTAATAGGATCGCTCTCTTTGCTTTCTCAGGAAATTCTCCCTGTCTGTTTCCTGTACTTTCTTGTTCTCCACCATGAGTCACAGATGCTCCTTACTTGGAAAGCCCTGAGGCATTCACCACTGACTTTGTTTATCTCCGCATTAGTTCTCAAGATATGGCTATCAACCACCAGCACCTTTTACAGCCAGCCAAACAGCTAGCGACATATGTGATACAGGCCCCTTTCTGTTGTTTCCAGATACTAAAATATATGTTAATAAAGTGTTTTTCTGATATTGTTTATAAATATTAAATAACTGTGATTATTACCCCAGGGAAGATATGTAGTTGTGAAAAGAAAGGAGTGATTCATATGACCTTGAGACTGATGACCCGTGTTGGTGTATGTGAAGGGGATGATCATCAGGTTGGTAGCTGATGGGAATGATTCTCTCTCCAATGTCAAGCAGGAATTTTTTTTTGTGTAGGGTTGCCAGAGGATTCAAGAAACAAATTAATGACTGAATGTCCTTGCCCTTAGTCCCACTTCTAAGAGGATCTCCATCAGGGCAAAGCATGTTTGGGAACAGAAATCCTACATGTTGGGGAGGTACATGATTGGCAAAGCTTTACTGTTATATAGGAAAGGTATAATTTGTCCTATACCTTTTACATAAAAATTAGCATGTAGTGAAGCAAATAATTTTTTATTTTCTTTTTTTTTTCCCCTGAGCTTATGTCCCTAGCCCAAGAAATAAACCATAAACTGGATTGACTAAGATTTGTCTTTCTGCCTACATTCCATTTCCAAAATGTTGCCTTCTCTAGTATTTTTCAGTGGCAGACCCCTGAGGGACCAGACACCTCCAATAAAAAACCCTTTGCCCAATGAGTACATGGAGAACACAGCTAGATAGGGCAATGATGGACTTGCAAAATCAACTGTTGGTATTGCGTTTTCATCCTGACAACTCTGATGGGACCCTTCCTCTTAATCCCTTTTCTGCCCTCCTGCAGGTGTGGGGGATGGAGCAATGACCTCTTTCGCAAGAAGAAAGAAAGCGAACACTGCTTTCCCAAATTAGGATCTCACAGAACAGCTGTAAACTGAGAGTTTCAGCATTTCTTCTTTATTATCACAATAATTTGTTAGAAAGGAGGCCCGAATGGTTCTTTTTTTTGTCTTTCCTTTTTTTTTCTTGAGCCTATCTCCTCCTGAAGGAGCATGTATTTTCTTGAGAAGAGGAAATTTAAACATGGGAGGGCACCTGTAGCAATTCTTATCCAGACATTATTGGAAACATGCAGAAGAGGGAAAAATAGAGCTTTAAATTAGTATTTTTGTGACACAGCTGACGGAGCATAATGCAAGTAGGGCTTCCATACCTTTGGGTTATGAAATGAGAGACACAGGGCCTGAGTTATTAGTGTTAAAGAGAAAGAAAAGTGCTGGTTTAGCACAAATGAAAAATTCCCACCAGTCTTTCTTGTGAGTGCAGAACCGGATCCACAAATACAGGATAAAGAAGCAAATCTATTTAAATAGCTATAAAGGGGGGGCTACTGTCCTTTAGACACACATATATCACAGTTATAGTAGGGTAGGGCTCTGGAATTAAAGAGTACCAGGTTTCTGTTTCGAGACACCAACCCAAGGTCTGTTTTCCTTGTGCTTATTATCAAGGAGCTGATTTCATCCTTTCTTTCCTGAATTTGGAAATATTTGTGTGTCCCAAATTCAAGGTCTGACCTATTGTCCAATGTAATTGCTTTCTATTGCTCTGTCATTTCAAAGAAAGGATGATTTCATCTGCCTTACCTTGGTTTTGAGCTCAGAAATATTTATTTTTACTGATCTCTGCTGCTGCTTTCCTATGTGACACTGGGCAAATCATTTCGCCTTTTTTTCAGTGTTCCCCTGTTTCGTTCTTACAATGGTAAACTAAAAGTATGAATTTCTCTGGTTCATTTCAACTGTTAGCTCTTTGGTCCATTTACTTCTGTAAGACAAACGAAGACTAATAATTCTACTGAAATGTTCTGAAAAAGGAAGAAATAGAATAAATCAAGGAGACATGAGAAAAATGCAACAAAAACTTATTCTGTATGCAGTGGGACAAGTGAAGCCAAGCTAACAATGGGTTTGTGTTTCTAACTGGTTCTTCTCACGTCAACAAGGTGCAAGTTCTAATTCAGGCTTGTGGATGGTTGCAAAATTCAGAGCTTGTGTTTCTTCCATCGATTATCTAGTATTGTTAATGACTGAGACTACATCAAACCCACTATAGAGGCGGTACTAGTGATATGTCTTTCTTCTGTCTGGCCACTTAATTTTATAAAACTCAAAGGCTGTAACATCCTTACAATCTGTACCCCATCTGTCAAATTTTGGCCGAAATTGGCCAACAGATGTTTTGCAATGCTACTGTTTCTCTCCAGTTCCACCACATTCCTCCCCCAACATGCTTCTTTGACACACGCCCCCAACACTATGGTATGCAGAAAAGATAGCAAGGCTTTTAAAAGCCCTCTTCATTCCTCGTAATAAATCCACGCCTGCATATCAACATCTATATGGCTCAGATGAGAACATAACTTGTTCTAGGCAAAGGGGAAATCTGTGGAGGGTTTGAACTGCCTGAAAGGGTGTATTATGTAAACAGGGATGCAAAGCAAATAGTGGGAAAAGAAATACGGGTAGAAAGGCGAAAATGAGTTGTTGCAGGGTCATACAGGAAGATAGCTGTAAAGGCGGAAAGGAAATTTAGGTTTCTTGTGTCATGCTAATTCTCTATCCTGGACTTCACAGCCTCACATTGTCACTGAAGCACTTTGTCTCCAAGACAGCCAGTCTGTCTTCCTTCTTGTGAAGTCCAACATGCCAAACTCAGAATTTCCTGACAGTCTTTCTCTTAAGTCCTGAGAGATTTTACTGCTCACAATGCAATTCTAGTACTACAGATGATTCAGATTGGACTATGCAATTCTGATGTTACAGATTATTCAGATTATTTGATCGGATCGTTTTAGAATAAAGTATCATAGAACCGTAAGATCATAGAATGGTTTGGGTTGGAAGGGAGTTCAGCTAATGCAACCCCCCTGCCATGAACAGTGACATGTTTCACTAGATTAGGTTGCTCAAAGCCCCATCCAACCTGATTTTGAACATTTCCAACGATGGGGCATCTACCACTTTTCTGGACAACCCTGTCCTAGTGTCTCACCACCCTCTGTAAAAAATTTCTTCCTTATGTCCAATCTAAATCCACCTGCTTTCTGTTTAAAACTGTTGCTCCTTGTCCTGCCACTCCAGGCACTGATAAAAAGTCTCTCTTAATCTTTCTTATAAGTCCCCTTTAAGGCCACAATATTGAAAGGCCGCAATAAGGTTTCCCCAGAAACTTCTCTTCTCAAGGCTGAACAATCTCTCAGCCTTTCTTCACAGCAGAGGTGTTCCCACTCCAACAGGTCCACGTTTTTCTTGTACTGGGGACCCCAAAACTGGATGCAATATTCCAGGTAGGGTATCAAGTCATAGTAACTGAAACATCAGAACAAGATGCCTCTGCATCGTGAAGTGATAGCTCTCTGGTTCTGATTCCACTGAGGGATAAAGTGGTTCCAAATTCTCCAAAACAAAGACTTTGCTGTTAACGTATCCCATTCAAGGCAAAATAAGTAGCTTCTGAGATATTCAAAAGAAGAAATGCAGGCCACTAGAGCCTTTGGGATTCTTGACATGGACATTCATGTGAGTGACAACATCCACCATGCTCCATAGGAAAACTGTGGACAAATTATTTAAGTGCCACTGATCTTGTCTTAGATCGGGGGATGGTACAGTTGATCCTTCAAAGACTTTCCCAGCACAATTTTCTATGATTTCTAGGAATGATGATCCACTGTGTTTCTCAGCAGAACAGGGTAGTGATGCTGTACTAGGGAATTTTTGTGCTAGTAATATGCACAGATAATAAAGAGATCAGGAGATAGGCACACACAGAGAAATAGATATGATATGGAAGTAGCCCTATAATACTTTTTTGGATTTGACAAGCTTGATGTTGGTTGACCTGATATTCACTATTTATTCTGTTGTTTCTTACTGCTTCCCCTAGCATTTTTCTTTTAAAGCAAAAGAAATATACTAAATACCAGTCCCTTTCCCCTAAACCTTTCTCACACACAACCCACTGAATCTCTGGATTAAAGCAACATAAGAACGAGAGAAATTTTTCCTCTTTAACAAACAGGCTGAAGAAAGGGTTAAAGATATTTTCTGCACCTGGAAATTTTTTTCAACAGTAGCAGAGATGAGCAGTCAGACAGCAGCCTTTGATCTTTCCATGCTGTGTCACAGCTTGTGCACGAAAGTATTTCAAGTGAGGTTTGGGAGAGTCTGCCATCTGACTATGAAAGGTGGGGAATGCCATGATAAAGAACATTAAGGAAAGACACGCTCTGAGGCCTTGTTTCCTCAGACAAGGCTGTCAGTATCCCTTTTCCTTCTATACTACAGTCACAGCTGGTCAGTCACACAGCTGGAGGCAGTCCTTCTTGCAAGGTCCATCCTGCCTAAAGTGTAGGTAGACACAGAGGTAGAATTACTTTTCACAGTGTCATCAAGACAGTCCCCTCTAGATCTGATTCTCACTCTTCCTATAGTAATCGAGGCCCAGATTTATCTTGTATGACTTAAGGTACCTGAGCTACTGTAAGACTATTATCTAGTCAGGGAAGAAAGAAAGAAAGAGGTATCTCGGGAGAATCAGCCAACCAACCTAAGATCTAAGTCATCCCATGAATACACTTATCTCCTTCTCTGTACAGACTATAGAAGCAGCCTCTGTTGCCACAGAGATCTTAAGTAAGTACTTCAAGTTGGGAGGGATGAATACAGGCCTGTTGACCCAAACTATGAACAGAAAACAACCAGGTCAACAACATCTTGCAAAGTAAGGAGTCACTTCAGAGTTCACCAAGTTAAACCTGAACTACTTCTGTTTTCAGCATGTTTTCCATAAAATTATATGACTTCACCTGAACAATAGTTTCAGAGTATTTCTGTTTATTCTTGCACGCAATGTAGCTGATCTGATTTTCTTTTGAGACAAGAATGTAAGTATAAATAATGTCTGTTGCACAAAATTTACTAAGACATGGAGACACATTATATGCAAACATTTTTGTGAAACATATGGAGGAAAAGAGTGTGTAACATCACGACGTTTTTTTTCAAATTTTTTTCAGACTGTATTTGATAATCCAGGAGAGACAGCCCTGATAAAGCAAGATATTGCAGAGGCATCTGAATTCAATGTTTGTATCTCCACCACCATTTTACCTATATGGAATCTGTAGGAGATGGAGCTGAGCAGGATTGCATGAGGTCCTCTGCTTTACTCTTTAATAGGAGATCAAGATGCAAGATTAACCATATCTAAGCCCTTTTGACAGCTACTTACCTACCCTGCTCTCAAAAACGTCCAGTGGTGGATATTCCACCACCTATTTCTCAGGCAATATAATCCAGTACTTCACTTTCCTTCACATTTCTCCTAACATCAAGATGTTAGGAATATGCCACATGAATATTTAGGGAAAAGTAAGCAAAGAAGTAGAAAAAAAGATATTTTTTTTCCATTTAAATTAATCAGGATTGATTTCTGTAATGCATTTCCTTTGATATGCTTGCACTGGAAACGTGTCATTGTGGTGGGTTGACCCTGGCTGGATGCCAACAAAGCCGCTCTGTCACTCCCCTCCTCACCTGGACAGGGGAGAGAAAATATAACGAAAGGTTCATGAGTCGAGATAAAGACAGGGAGATCACTCATCAGTTACCATCACGGGCAAAACAGACTGTCCTGTTTTCAGCTGGGATAGAGTTAATTTTCTTCCTAGTGGCTGGTATAGTGCTGTGTTTTGCATTTAGTATGAGAATAATGTTGATAACACACTGATGGTTTAGTTGTTGCTAAGTAGTGCTTACATTAGTCAAGGACTTTTCAGCTTCCCAGGCTCTGCCAGGTGCACAAGAAGCTGGGAGGGAGCGCAGCCAGGACAGCTGACCTAAACTGGTCAACGGGGTATTCCATACCATATGATGTCATGCTCAGTATATAAGCTGGGGGAAGAAGAAGGAAGGAGGGACATTCGGACTTATGTGGTGAATGGAGTCAAATCCAGTTGGCGGCTGGTCACAAGCGGTGTTCCCCAGGGCTCAGTTTTAGGGCCCGTCTTGTTCAACATCTTTATCAATGATCTGGACGAGGGGATCGAGTGCACCCTCAGTAAGTTCGCGGATGACACCAAGCTGGGCGGGAGTGTTGATCTGCCTGAGGGTAGGAAGGCTCTGCAGAGGGATCTGGACAGGCTGGATCGATGGGCTGAGGTCAACTGTATGAGGTTCAACAAGGCCAAGTGCCGGGTCCTGCACTTGGGTCACAACAACCCCAGGCTTGGGGAAGAGTGGCTGGAAAGCTGCCCGGCGGAAAAGGACCTGGGGGTGCTGGTCGACGGCCGGCTGAACATGAGCCGGCAGTGTGCCCAGGTGGCCAAGAAGGCCAACAGCATCCTGGCCTGTGTCAGGAATAGTGTGGCCAGCAGGAGTAGGGAGGTGATCGTGCCCCTGTACTCGGCACTGGTGAGGCCGCACCTCGAATACTGTGTTCAGTTTTGGGCCCCTCACTCCAAGAAGGACATTGAGGTGCTGGAGCGTGTCCAGAGAAAGGCAACGAGGCTGGTGAAGGGTCTGGAGAACAGGTCTTCTGAGGAGCGGCTGAGGGAGCTGGGGTTGTTTAGCCTGGAGAAGAGGAGGCTGAGGGGAGACCTTATCGCTCTCTACAACTACCTGAAAGGAGGCTGTAGAGAGGCGGGTGTTGGTCTCTTCTCCCAAGTAACAAGTGATAGGATGAGAGGAAATGGCCTCAAGTTGCCCCAGGGGAGGTTTAGATTGGATATTAGGAAAAATTTCTTCACTGAAAGGGTAGTCAGGCATTGGAACAGGCTGTCCAGGGAAGTGGTGGAGTCACCATCACTGGAGGTGTTCAAAAAACGTGTGGATGTGGCGCTTTAGGACATGGTTTAGTGGGCATGGGTACTGGGTTGATGGTTGGACACGATGATCTTAGAGGTCTTTTCCAACCTTAATGATTCTATGATTCTATGATTCTATGATCTTGTCTTCCCAAGTAACCGTTACACGTGATGGAGCCCTGCTGTCCTGGGGATGGCTGAACACCTCCCTGCCCATGGGAAGCAGTGAATGAATTCCTTGTTTTGCTTTGTTTGCATGCGCAGCTTTTGTTTTCCCTATTAAACTGTCTTTATCTCAACCCATGAGTTTTCTCACTTTTACCCTTCCCATTCTCTCCCCCATCCCACCCGTGGGGAGTGAGCGAGCGGCTGGGTGGGGCTTAGCTGCCATTAAACCATGACACAGACTCTACTTGGGGAAATTACTTTAATTTATTACCAATCAAATCAGGGTAGGATAATGAGAAATAAAACCAAATCTTAAAAACACCTTCCTCCTACCCCTCCCTTCTTCCCAGGCTCAACTTTACTCCCAAATTCTCTACCTCCTCCCCTCCAGTGGTGCAGGGAGATGGAGAATGGGGGTTGAGGTCAGTTCATCACATGTTGTCTCTGCCGCTCCTTCCTCCTCGGAGGAAGGACTCCTCATCCTCTTCCCCGGCTCCAATATGGGGTCCCTCCCACAGGAGACAGTCCTCCATGAACATCTCCAACCTGAGTCTTTGCCACGGGCTGCCGTTCTTCACAAACTGCTCCAGCGTGGGTCCCTTCCATGGGGTGCAGTCCTTCAGGAACAGACTGCTCCAGCGTGGGTCCCCCACGGGGTCACAAGTCCTGCCAGCAAACCTACTCTAGCTTGGGCTTCTCTCTCCACGGGTCCACAGGTCCTGCCAGGAGCCTGCTCCAGCCTGGGCTTCCCATGGGGTCACAGCCTCCTTCGGGCATCCACCTGCTCCGGCGTGGGGTCCTTCATGGGCTGCAGGTGGATATCTGCTCCACCATGGACCTCCATGGGCTGCAGGAGGACAGCCTGCCTCACCATGGTCTTCACCAGGGCCTGCAGGGGAATCCCTGCTCCGGCACCTGGAGCAGCTCCTCCCCCTCCTTCTTCACTGACCTTGGTGAAGGGAGCTGTTTCTCTCACATATTCTCATTCCTCTCTTCCTCTGCCATGGCTCAGGGTTTTTTTTTTTCCCTCTTAGATATGTTATCCCACTAAATATGCTACCACTATTGTTGATGGGCTCAGTCTTGGCCAACAGCGGGTCCGTCCTGGAGCTGGCTGGCATTGGCCCTATTGGACATAGGGGAAGCTTCTAGCAGCTTCTCACAGAAGCCATCCCTGTAGCCCCCCTACTACGAAAACCTTGCCATGCAAACCCACACAAAAAATACAGTCATGGTTACTTTTATTTATTGAGTGGACAGCACAGAAGAAGCAAAACTGAATTCTCATTTATGGGGCAAGATCAGCTTTTTGAAACATAAAAATAGCCCAACTTTTAAATTTAATATACTGGATTCTTCATGGATTAGAAACAAGTGCAAAGGACCTCTGGAAAAAAAGGTGTGACTCTCCCCTTTCTTGCCCTGCAGGGCTGAAGGATAATTGATTGTAAAGATTTTGGCATGTTTAGGACTGTTTCAGAACTCAATTTTGCTTTCCAAGGGCTTGAGCAGAGGAGAAAATACACATACAGAAGGGAGAAGAGATTTTTATATGGCTAGATTTTTTTCTTAATAAGAAATAAATAGTAAGATGTAAAACAAGGATTTGGAGAACTGGAATAAATCCATGGAAGCAGAGAAGAGGAAAGGTTTATAGGGCAGAGTAGAAAGGAATGGTGGTACGTAAATGAGTTTTTAATTTATTCTGTTGCATCACCATCTAAACACTCCATATTTATACCCATAAGCATATGTGACCTGCCATATAAATGTGTAGATGCACAGTAAATGAAGTGTGGGCACAGGTAGCAGCCAGTGAGTACGTATATAAAGACTTAGGTGACTTTATATTCATGTATACAGAAAATGTATTATGCTACCTTYAATGCCTCTCCTTTTTAAAACTGTATGTAGTTTCCAAACATCACTGAATTTAATTTTTTTGTTCCTTTTTTTTTATTGGAAGTGCTTCACTTAAATGAATAGACAGCCTGACAACCTTTTTTTTTCAGTCTTTTCAGAGTTTACGTAATTAATAAGTACTGAAATTTTCATTATGTATTTGTATGGCAAGATCTGGATAGAGCTGTGATCTGGATGGAGCGTAGACATAGGGGATGGTTTAAATAGCTGTCTTGTTGGTCACCTGTCACAGGGTCAGAAGTTTCTGCAGCACTAGTGGACCCAGTCTCCCTCATCTTTTCTTTTGGCCTCAATCTGATTGAAATACATGAGCGTCTTATTGCTCTCTCCTCTAGAGCTGAATACTCCAAGTCTTGCTGAAGAAGCAGTAGTAATTTTAGCATCAATAATCCTTGCCATCAAGACCCCTTGCCAAAGAATAATGAATATAAATTGGTCAAGCTTCCCAAATTCCCATAATACAAATTAGATACAATCAAGGGTGAAATTAAAGGATCTCCCAGCCTTTCTACAGCCACTGATCTTGTTTCCAGTTTTAAGGAAATTATAGTAGCTTAAATAAAGGGAATCCTGACAATCATTTATTTTTGCTTTCCTTTCAGAGCTTTCACAGTTAATAAACACTTAACATTTTCAGAATTAATTGCAGTGGAATTTTCTGCAGTGTTTAGAGAGCCTTGAAAAAAGGAGTTGTCAAACAGACCCAATATGTCTCAAACTCGACAACCATATGACTTAGCCTTGTGTTTTAGCCATACGGATGAGGAAGGCAACTGTGATTACTCCTCGTGAAAGGGGGGGAAGTGAGACAAGATTGCTAATGTCAGCCTGGGTTGTCAAGTGTAACCAAGACTGTAGAATTGCTGAGCTGTGTACCCAAGAGTGTGTCAAGGCTGGATAACTTCCATAAAATAGGACAGTCAGTCACGTGGTGCTTTGAGCCAGTTAAAGAGTATGTGTGCCTACAACAGATGTGCCGTGTTAAAGATAGTACCCAAAAATGGTCAGGTGCCAGCATAACAAGTTTGTGAGCAGATCCTCCCAGCAGGAGCCAATTTCAGTGAAACAAGCTGGCAAGGCAGCACACTTGTCATGGATGCAAATGCCAGATTTGGCATCTGCAGGTTTGTGGCACAGAGGGGGGGAAAAGGATCCAAGTTTCCACCACCAACTGGTGCCAGGGCTTCAAAGAAGAAATCTCTCAGATGTTTGGTCTGTAGAAAATGTTGACATGACTGCATAAATCTCATTTAAAAAAAACAAGAAGGAAAAGTAACAATAGCAACAACAAACTAAATCCCAAGCAGTAAGTACTCTGTAATCTGGTGATCTCCTTTGCCTAGTTGTTAAAAACACAAGTTAGTGTCCTGGCTTCTCGGAAGTCAAATTCTCATCATGACATCACCACATGCTTGTATAAAAATATTCACAGCCCGGACAAACCTGGAGAATGAACTGTTGTTAAAATGTGAGGGCCCATATTGGGCAGTTCTTTGTAGCCTTTTCACTCATTAAAGATAGCTAGAGTTTGTTTAAATAAACACAGAAACCCACTGTTAAGTTCCTTTCTCATTACGATTCTTCCATGGGAGTCTAAACAATTGCTTTAAGTCTGACAGTTTCCCAGAAGACAGTTGTAACAGAAAATGATGCACAAATTTGTACTGAAAACTTTCTGATTTATTGAATGCAGGTGTCACTTGGGAACAGAAGGCACAGTGGCATGTGTTTCAGGATTCAAGGAAACTGGTTAAGGAGGAATTTTCAGGATTGCCTCCTCCCTGCAAGGTTTTAAAATATCTGTGACAGTAAAATGTTTGTGTTTACAACTTCTGTTCTGTGCAATCTACAAATATGACTGGAGAAAACTTGCACCTTGCACCCAGATGGAGCGTCTTCCCCGAAGACTAAGGGGTGCCTAATGGTTACCATCACTGAAGAGATGCTCTACAGGGTTCGGAGTCACACCAGAGACAGATGGCTTGCAGTTTCACTTAGCCTTTTATTGATGGTAGGTGCAAACAGCCTGCAGAACAGGCTTGCCAATATTACAGAAGCAATGCCAAACCAGCTGTTTTTCCCATTGCCTGGAACCAGGAAACTCTGGTTTTCTCAATTTCAGGAGAATGAATGGTGGCTTAATTTCCAGGACAACATATCAGTTTACTACAGTCACTCAGTTTCTTTTTAAGGCAGCAGACAGTGACATCRTTTTCTACAATTCCAACAGGTAGAAGCTGGCAAAGGTCATCTGAGACTTCTTTYCTCAGGAATCAGATTGACCAAGAGGAGTCCTACCCTACACAGGGTATTCCAGCCATGTTTTGCCAATTGTTATGTCCATCGTATAGTTTGGATCTAAGCTGGTGAACAAAAACCACCCGTATGAAAACACTGGCATAAAAATATGGCACATACGAATTCTAAACTCAGATGAGAGAATGAGAAAAAGAGAAAGGAGAAGGAACTGTTCMGGAGTTCTACTGACTGAACTGCTCTCTAATCAGACAATTTTGTGTATCAGCTGAAAAACTGGACAGTGGAGAGCAGTTATAGCAAAGCCATACTGCACCCAAGATAAACAGACTGAGGCTGTGCCTACAGGCTGGTATAACCTGGCTGGAGAAAATGATTTCTTGGAAAAACAATATGATTTTGGAATCTGGAAATTCCTTACATCCTTTCCATATCCCTCCACTGTCTAATTCCTCATATTTTTCCTAAGCTAAGCTGAAGAAGATCTGAAAGATTTCATGAGAAGAGACAACACTCTGCAGAGTCTTTCTAGGGCTACAATTTCTTGTTTACCCATAAGGGGAATTCCTAGGGTCAGTAGCCCAATATTTAAAGACGCTCAGACTGGGCTGAGGCAGAAGTTGCTTAGAAATAGATATGGATTAACTGATTTTACACTTTATTTCAATTAAAGATGAGGTTGTCAAACTGCCTAAACCATTCCCCAGAAATGACTCTTTCTGTCCACTGATTATAAAGGGTGTCTAGAGGATGAACATGAATATAGAGATTTACACTACGGAGTGTAAGCTTACGTGAGCTGAATCTGCCTAGACATCTAAATCCGAAAACATCTAAAGTATGTAAGTTAGATGGCCCTGAGGTGTCAAAATCAAAACACTGTTCTCTTTGGCTCCTTATATAATCAGTGAAGAGAAAAAAGCCCTTCCAGAGCTGACTCAAAGCTCCTACATTAGATCCTGTTTTGAATCTTCCTTTGGAGTTGTATCTGTCAACTAGAGGAGGTTAGAGAACCATCTTGGCTTTGACTCCAGACAGCAGCTTTACTTCAGGGAGTATGAATAACTCCATTCATTCTGTTTCTTCTCCTTTCTTCCTACCCCCTCAAGTGTACACATTCATTACAATTTTCTTTTAAAGAATCATAGAATCATAGAATCATTTGGGTCAGAAAAGACCTGTAAGATCATTGAGCCCAACCATAAAGCTAACTCTGCCAAGTCCACCACTAAACCATGTCCCRAAGTGCCACATCTACACGTCTTTTAAATACCTCCAGGGATGGTGACTCAACCACTTCCCTGGGCAACCTGTTCCAGTGCTTGACTGCTCTTTAGGTGACGAAATTTTTCCTAATCTCCAATCCAAACCTCCCCTGGCATAACTTGAGGTGRTTTCCTCTTGTCCTATCACTTGCTACTTGGGAAAAGAGACCAACACCCACCTCGCTACAGCCTCCTTTCAGGTAGTTGTAGAGAGCAATAAGGTCTCCCCTCAGCCTCCTTTTTTCCAGGCTAAACAACCCCAGCTCCCTCAGCTTCTCCTCATAAGACCTGTTCTCCAGACCCTTCACCAGCCTCGTTGCCCTTCTCTGGACACGCTCCAGCACCTCAATGTCCTTCTTGKAGTGAGGGGCCCAAAACTGAACACAGGATTCGAGGTGCGGCCTCACCAGTGCCGAGTACAGGGGAACGATCACCTCCCTACTCCTGCTGGCCACGCTAGTTCTGATACAAGCCAGGATGCTGTTGGCCACCTTGGCCACCTGGGCACACTGCTGGCTCATATTCAGCCGGCTGTCRAYCAGYAGGTCCTTTCCCGCCGGGCAGCTTTCCAGCCACTCTTCCCCAAGCCTGTAGCGTTGCCTGGGGTTGTYGTGACCSAAGTGCARGACCCGGCACTTGGCCTTGTTGAACCTCATGCAATTGGCCTCTGCCCATCGATCCAGCCTGTCCAGATCCCTCTGTAGAGCCTTCCTACCCTCAGGCAGATCAACACTCCCACTCAACTTGGTATCGTCTGCAAACTTACTGAGGGAGCACCCAATCCCCTTGTCCAGATCATTGATAAAGATGTTAAACAGAACTGGCCCCAAAAGTGAGC
Organism: Oceanodroma leucorhoa; assembly: GCA_030449065.1. NCBI lineage: Eukaryota > Metazoa > Chordata > Aves > Procellariiformes > Oceanodroma > Oceanodroma leucorhoa. The sequence goes on along the minus strand of JASVER010000055.1, from coordinate 5,958,419 downwards.
CCTGGGGAACACGAATTGTGGCTGGCCRCCAACTGGATTTGACTCCATTTGCCACAACTCTCTGGGCCCAGCCATCCAGACAGTTTTTTACGCAGCAAAGAGTACTCCCATCAAAGCCATGAGCAGCCAGTTTCTCCAGGAGAATGCTGTGGGAAATGGTGTCAAAGGCTTTACTAAAGTCTAGGTAGACAACATCCGCAGCCTCGCCCTCACCCACTAAGTGGGTAACCTTGTCATAGAAGGAGATAAGGTTAGTTAAGCAGGACCTGCCTTTCATAAAGCCMTGCTGACTGGACCTGATCACCTGCTTGTCCTGTACGTGCCATGTTATGGCACTCAAGATGATCTGCTCCATAACCCTCCCTGGCACCGAGGTCAGGCTGACAGGCCTGTGGTTCCCCGGATCCTCCTTCCGGCCCTTCTTSTAGATGGGCGTCACATTTGCTAACCTAAGAGAAGTTGTTTGTGACACGTGTGGTTTGTTTGTGCTTTTTCATATATGTTTTTATTGAATTCCAACTGTGTCTGCAAAAGATTAGTGTTTCAGGGCCTTGTGCAACTAAAAGGTAGATCACCATTCAAAAGCTTGGTTGAGCAATGCTGAAAGATCAGGGGCGGATCTGACCTTTTATATTTTAGCAATGATGTACACCTTCCTCAGAGAATTTCTGACTCACTGAAAAATCTAACACCRAAGGGAAACATAAAGTTAATTTTATCAGGTAACACAGTTTCTTGTAAAATCCTGAAGTTCTAGAGCTGCTAGGAAAAAAAAWACTTTCCTCCTTTCTTCATGCAGAAAAGAACTAGGGAAAAATCAGAAGTTTTACTTTACAAACAAGGGTGGTTTTGTGGGTATGAGGTCTCAGGGCTTTTATCTGGAAAGGGATCCATTTGAGGTTTAGTATTTGATAGGAAGCTTTAAAAAGCACTAGAAGTCATCATATTTCATTCACAAGTGCCTAATTACATGAAACCCATTTTTCATGACTGCTTTCTCAACACTCAGGTTTTTTGGTGAGCCTTGAGATCTTTACTGAAAAGATCAGGCAACTCCATCTYTTTCAGGAAACATAAATTTTTTTTAGCTTTGAAAAACTTTTGAAAAATTTGAAAACTTTTTGAAAAATTTTTGAAAACATTTTTGAAAAGTTTTTGAAAACTTGACCTAATATCACACTGCAGAATTATTTAAAAAAAAAAAAAACTGAAGAAAAATAAAACATGATTCAGCATCAATTATAGTTCCAAATGTCTCACAATTCTCAAACAAGTTACAACAGTCCAGGATCTTAAGTCAATATATTTTAATTTATGTTTTGCATGTATCATCATCACCATCTACTTCATCACAAGTTAGACCACCTCCACGACATCTTAGTTAGATATTTCATTGTGCTAAGCCTTCATGAAAGAAATGTCATTCTTTCCAGCTAACTTTATGGATTGGATTCAGATCCAGGTGTCTGAATCTAATATGTTGATTCAGTTACTAAAATGTGTGCGTCTAGTGCCATTTGTGACTGTCCACGGTATCCAAGAAATCTGCTGGCAGATATGACATAGGACTTACAGSTGGAGTCCAGGTGGGATAGCCAAGGGCTTCTCAAATGCCATCAGACACTTACACTTTGGTCACTGACCCATATCCCAGTCAATACAATCAGAGGAAAAAGATACCTGGAAAGGTATTTAGATATCTACATTTAGCTAGCTAAGTAACTCAGTTCTACAAAGAGTTTCACCCCTTTTCTGATGCTTGGATGTTTATTGTTATCAAAATGTCCTAGACTATGCAAGAAATGAAGCTGTCAGGTGTGACACAGGATCAACGTGCTTTTGTAGAGGCAACCTGAGGTCAACTTGTGTACCTTGCACTACATGGCCATGTGTAGGCAACTGCRTTTAACCTTAGCTGCAGCAAAGTAAAACCAGGGAGGTAGCTGATCTGACCTGGTTTAGGTTATACTTTAGGATGGGTGGAACCAGACTCTCAAACATCAATTTCTTCTCTTTGACTGCAAAGGGAGTCTAGCTGATTATCTCAGGTGGAGCTAGCTACACTGGAGAGACAAAAGTCAGATGTGAAGATTCACACCCTTAAAGGTAAATCTAAAAGTGTAAGAACAATAAACAGGGAGCACTTCACGGAAGCAAGATGGCCCGTGAAAGTATCCTGCGATTTCAGAGAGAGGATCTGAACACAACTATCTGTCCTTTCATCAAACTACTGATGTTAGTCTCTACATTTCTTTTTAAGGAACACTTCTTCAGAATTTTGTAATGCTTAGATTATGCCTCTTGTTGATTCCTATACACAAGGGGAAAAATAACAGGGGATGGCTCCTGAAATAGCCAAACAGGCAAACCCAGGGGGCAGGGGGGCAGCTGCCCGGCGAGCACCCTTCACACCGTGCTCCCAGCCGAGGTCTGTGGAAGGGGAGGGCTGCAGGGCTCTTGCAGAAAGGAAGATTCTTTCCCCTGCCCATTTAATTCTTGGCCTCTGTTGTGTCTGTTGCCTGCGGTGCCAGCTAGTGACAGAAATGACAGTATTTCAGTGGCTGTGTCACCTGTCCTGCTAGCACTAAGAATAGAGCAGCTCTATTTCTCTGCTGCACCTAAATCTCCATGAGCATACGACATAACTGAAGGAAACCCATCCCTTCTGCTTTGTYGTGACGCCGTAAGCTTCAGCACGGCCAAAGAGGTGCGCTGCTACCCAGTTTGTAGAGCCTGCACCTGCTTGCAGCCCAGTCCGGTGGTGGAACAGCAGCACCAAAGCTGGCTGATGTGTTGGGATGCTCAGCATTGCAAAAGGAGAGAGCAATACACATTTTCGCAAGCACATCTTTATACACACATAAATCCCACCAAGGCTACCTTGCTCATCCCATTGTGCTTATTTCAAYGTTTTCCATCCCTCCTCCCACTGAGCAGGATTCGCTTCTCTGTCTCAAAGAAATACTCTATAAATAAACTGATGCCAAAATAACTGAAAAGGTGGCTTAAAGCTGCCTTGGGGGTGGGAATCCTTGTGCAGAAAATTATTGCAGAATGAAGGCAAAAGAATCAATTTTGGTCAAGATCATTTGTTGCTGACCTTCACTCTACTGAGTTTTGTAACTTGGAGATTCAAGATTGAACAATTCCTTCTCCCCAAAGGAGTAGCTGTATCAGCTAAAGGATTTTTTTATTCTATTTTATTTATTTTAATACTTTATCCACAAGTTTTGCTGCTACTGCTACTGCTATTTAGTTATTTTTTACCCCATTGTGTTAAACAGCACACTTACACTGGCAAAATTTCTTAAAGCAGAGCAAAAGGGAGCTTGTAGAGTCTACCTCCACAGAGGTATTAAAAACCTGTTTAGACACCGTCATGGGTAACTGGCTGTAGGTGGCCCTGCTTGAGCAGTGGAGTTGACCAGGTGACCTCCAGAGGTCCCTTCCAACCTCAATCATTCTGTGATTTTGTGATTCTGTGAAATTTCAGTTGGTTTAAGTATGCAGCTTTAGATTTTTGTCATCAGATTAATTCATGACACAATTCTTTGATACCAATCATTAAAAAACATATGCTGTCATTAATAGTAATAATAATTAATAACAACAACAACAACAATAATAGCAGTTAATGCCAAATTTATCCTTCTATTACAGAACTAATAATGTTAAAAAAATTCACTTTTTTGCAACTGGAATCTTGTAACAATCTCTATAATACAATGCTGTATCAATTTGAAATAAATATTTTTTTAAATTGTTCTTAAATTATCTAATTACAGTTTAATCAAACAGAATGTAAGTATATTTTTTACAATAAATTTCAACCAAAATTCCCTTAAAAATTGGCAACTACATGTAAAAGATCATATGAAAAACAGTAGATGAATTTGTAAACCTGGCCTACTGCACTTCACTTAACTTTGAAATATATTTTCTATTCTATTCCATTACTGCATTTGTTGTGTTCAGTTATGGTAGACCCTGGGGAGACACATTTGTGAATATGGTCCTAGGTGATATGAAAACAGAAGTGAGTTTGAAACATTATTACATTCCTGTTAATTTTAAAGGTATTCATCAATGTTGGGTCAATTACTTCATTACAGAGCCCATACTTAATTTTAATAAGGCTGTTGTGATAATCACATCATCCCTTTGTAATGAAATAAATTATTTCCGTGTCCAACCTTTTAAGGCTTCTGATTTTGTTCAATTTCTGCCAAAACTGATATTTGTCCTACTTTTTTCTTTCAGATTCAATTTATGGTTTTTTACCAAATGAAAAGCAAGAGTTGATAGTGAGGGAGTCTTCCTTTTTTTTTTTTTTTCAACTGTGCTGTCTAGTCTTCATGAGCGATACTTCAAGAGGCACTAAAATGAAAAAGAAACAAAATGTACAGTTTTCTCATCCATTATACTGTAAGTTTACTTCAGGAAGAGGGGAACTGGGAAAGGTAATGTTTTTATGTCCATGTATCACAAACTTTTTCTTACATACAAACCACAAAAAATTATTAATAACTTTGGAAATGAGCACATGACATTTTCTATGGCTACAGTTTAGAGTTATCCCTCTGAATATCTGTGGAAAATTTTTGTTGGAAATATCTCTCGCAATATTTCTGGAACTCAAACTGTGAGCCTTTACAACTGTGTACTGTGTGTTTACAGAGTTTTTTATGACCTGCAAGGGAAAAGAAACTGATTTATGCCTATTCAGTTCTATTCCACACGCACATGCGTAAGTGTCCATCCATGCTTGAACACAAACATTAAAAGAGCATTAGACAAGCCACTGAAGTGAAGCACTCCAAAGCTAAGAAATGCTAGACTTTGCCACCTGTGCATATACGCCTTCTCCCTCTGTCATATGTTTCCTCATGAAATCTTTAACTCCTTGATTGCCTATTCTTTTTCTAAAGATGCCGTTCCATGGATGCTGCTCATTTAGTTAATCATTAATCAATATTTTATTTTACCCAAATTATTCAAAATGGAGACCAAAGTCTGTTCTGCATTTAAAAATAAGATACAAGCAAATTATATCTCATATATGTGTGCCTTTGTGTGTGGACTGAATGTATGCAGATATTTGATTGTTTCTGTTCACCTTTAGCCTCTCTAGTGCAGAGTGGGGATTCATACCTGCATAAAAAGCCTATTGACAGTGTCTATGTGCCACTTTTAGGTTAATTTTGCTACTATAAGGAGTGCGTAAGCCTTCTTCATTCTGCCAGAGGAGAAGAGAATTCTACTGACAAGTAGGATACTGACCTGATGACTTCAGTTTTTGAGTGTTTGGTTTTCTCGGTGGTGATATGTCACCATAGGTCTGTTGGAAAACGCATTTCTCCCTCTGAGCTCATCCAGCAAATCCTAAGAAATACTCTGTCTTCTAGGCAGGCAGCTAATTGAGTCTTTTCATTTTGAAAAGTTGGGCTAATTGAGTTGGGCAATCAACTAGAAGCAGCTATTAATCAGGTGGGTATTTTGGCAGGATATTCACCAAAAAAAATAAAATAAGTAAGTGTTCTTGGAGATMTACTCAGTGCAATCAGGAAAGACTGGACAGAGGTTCAGCTGACCTAAGTATCTACTTAAGGATAAACTGAATTGCTTTCTGTGTTCTATGGTCTGTATTGACTAGATCTCCGTTGACTAGAACAAAAACATAGACGTTAGAGTCATGTGCCCACTTACACTATAGGCACTATAGACACCAAAGAGTACAGGCTTAACTGAGGTCTGAARTCTACCCATCTATTTGCATCGTGACCRTAATAGATTTGATCTAATGCCAGCAATCCKAAAGGATTTACTGTAGATTTGAACCATTCTTGAAYCACTTTGYTGCATGTTATGATTAGTTGGTTAAWTATCAGCTCCCAGATTGTCTTGTAGCAGGTATTTAGTCGTTAGGTAGCAGCTAGCTGAGCAGCCAGAACACATTACTACAGCTACAGGTTTTCCTTCAGGAGGGGTCCAGCTTAATAAAGAACAGCTTGGATTATCTTAGCCATTTAGCAAACAATTGCTGAATACTGACTGTATCAAAGTTTGGAAAAGCAGAACCCAGAATCCATTATTCCCTTTTCCTGGCTRAAAGTCCTACCCGGTAAGCCACAATATGCATTTCTTCAGGTCTGCTTTCCTTGTGGGTCTGTAAGTGGTTGCCCATGGCCTGCCTTTGACAGAAAGGGTAGAGGTTCCTTCTCTCCACCCTGCATGGCTTTAACCAGATATATCTGGTTAAAGCACACTGCAGGGGTATGGGAAGAGCAGGTTTAAACCTTTCTCAGGCTAAAACTGCCCTGCAACTCCAGTTCTGAGCTTCCCAGGACAATGCTGTAACCACGGGACCATTATGTAAAAGATGAGTGTTGGCAGCTCCTCTTCTGGCAGGTGTGGAAACACTGCTCTCACTATCCATGCCCAAYGGTTTGATTTAGAGACTTATGCCCAAAAGAATTTTTTTTGCCTTGGATACCTATTTCTCTGAATTCCTCAAAACCAAGGCAAAAAGAGTGTTTCAGACCAACCACTTCCCTCAGCTTTACCAATGAGCTGGCTCAGGCGTTTTACCACTAAGTGGGTACCYACTTAAGGCACTTAACTTTTCCCAAGTTTTCTGAAGGTAAGCAGAATTAACTGTTGCTGTGCAGGAAATGTAGGCACCTCAATCTGCAGGGTGAATTCCGGGGAGACTGATTTTAAGGTGCGCTGAGTGTGTCAACCTCAAATCCCTTTTAGAATTTGGCACGTACAATAATTTGGCACTATTCAAGACTTTCTGAAGTCAAAAGAAAGGTCCTTGTTGCATGACATAGATTTGRGGACAAACACCTGACAGAAATGAAGGTTTTCTGTTCTTCTTTGTCCTTCGTGAAGGAGAAGTCCTATGTGCTAATCCATGATGGATCTTGACAGGTAACCAGGATAAAGTAGAAATTCATGCATGAAGCAGGATAGTCCAGGTAGTCATCCACAGCATGAATCTATCCATCCACCTCCTTTTTTACTGTGGTCCTGCACTGAAACTGGAATGGAGAGAGGAAGGGACATGAGTGCCATTGGTCCATCCATGTTGAAGGAGTGATAATTCTCTAAAAATCAAGAGATGGTCAGTGGAGGAGTATATTTCCCTATGTATACACAGAAGTGCTCCCAACTATGTACAGCATAATTTAATTTACCAACACAGCTTTACTACCAGAGGTGATTCTCCACACAGAATATAATTGAGTAGTGACTTTTATTTTTTAGGGTTTTTTTGCTGCAGAGTGCTTTGAATCCTAAAAATCTGCAGGGGTTGGCTGAAGAAGTTCCTGGAAGATAAATTTATGGAGAGCTATTAAACATAAAGTTATGAACCTGGTTCTGCCCAGAGCCAAAATTTATTAGAGGCTGGGACAGAATATTGTGCTCACTTCATGCTAACCCCATTGTTATGCTGTCCCTAAGATATTCACCCCTAGTCACGGTCAGAGACAACCAGTTGGGGTTCAGCTAGACAAACCTTTGTTTCCAACTCAGAAATGACCAATCTTACATTCCCACACTTAGATGAGCTCCACGAGCTTTAAGAAATGAAAGCGCATTAAAAGTTCATTAAAGAAAAAAAAAAAGAAAAAAAAGGCATTTTCTGTGTGACATCCCTGCCTTTAATCATGCTGTCATACCAAAGTATACAGCAATGAGGCTATTGAGGTTCTACCACTGACTGACACTTAGCCATTGCTGAGGACCAAGTTAAGGTCTAGTAAAGGTAGAATAACTCTTTCAGATCCTCAAAACTCAACTCACTGACTGGAAATAGGAAAATAACACAAGCTTGTGACAAGTCTTTCTTTGGCTTTGTTGCTCCAAAATGCAGAAATGCACATCATCTGGTGGCAAGGCAAGGGTACCTTTCACAACAATGGGTTTTAAACAGTTTAATTAATAGTTTCAGCATCTTTAAAGTTTTTTGARAGAAAAAAAAAGAAAAAAAAACAACAACAACAAACAAACAAAAKAAAAARCTGTTGCAAATTATCTTCCCCTTCATTACTTTGATGTTTGGAAAAACAAATATAAAGTACTGAACAAATATAAAGGCTGAAAAAAAAAAAAGATTACCAGACTATAACAAGATTGTTTTTCAAACCAGTTAGCAACAGTTACCTGTAGACTGGGCTTCCCTACTTCATCTACAACAAGCAGCAGTCCTGTGTGGTGGTACACGACAGAAATACTATAAAGATGATTATGCACAAGAAACTGTTGCATTTCTTATGCACTTTTGTAAGAAGAGAAAAGRGAAAGAGGATAGAGAGACTGAGTTCAAAAACTCTTCAATTTTATGCTCCGAGCCTTCATTGCCAGAGAAGAAACAGACAGGGCTTCAGCTGAARTGGCTGCTACCCGCTGCCATCCAGTACAGCCAGTTGAAGAAGTAACCTGATTCAAAGACAGGACTAAGCAAGAGATATCACTCACAAGTTTTTTTATATCAAAAAGTTAAGAAAGGGGAAGAAAGGATTGTGTCATAAGAAGGATCAACATTTCCTTTTGTGCAGTCAATGGAAAAGCTCACATTTCTAGCCTTGATCCAAACGACGATGCAGTATGACAAGTCTGATTAATAGATTCATATCAAAGGTCCAGAATGTTCCTGAATTCACACAGAATGTGGGTAGAATATAGTTCTAAAAACAGAGCGAGTGCCAAAGGGACTTGTAATGGTCTTGTTTGACTTCAAGGGAATTTATAGCGAGTTAGCAACTTTAGGTTGCTGGCATAAATTTGACCCAGGATATAGAGGCTGAACTTTGTTTTCGCCAGATGTTTATTTGATGACCTAGACTACATAAAATGACTTGTTAGACTCAATTCCAAGCAGATAAATGGCACATCACTCAGCTGGTACAGGCTGGCACCCCTGATGACAGTCTTCATACAGTGAACATGGAAGATGAATGAACATTGTGCGTGTGGACTTTTTCGCTCTACGGACAGACCCTCCAGGTCAGGACTGGAAGGCAATTTCACACATTTCGTTTTTTTCTGCCCTCTTCTGCTCATGTGTCACTCACAATCCCAGATCTGCTTACCAAGAAAGCAGAGGWCTCTTCCTCTGTAAACAGGCACACCAAAGCAATGGTGTGTCACTGGAAGAAGTTAAAAAAGGGTAAAGAATGSGACTGTGTCATAAGAAGGATTTATATTTTCTTTTTGTGTAGTTAGTGGAAAAGTTCCTACATCTATTCTTAATCCAAAAGACAAAGTAGTAARCTACTGTAGCTGGAATCCAATGTAAGAGCCAGAATCATGTGAAACTCAGCGATTTCCAACTGCACAAACCTGTGCAAACACAACTTTCATTTTCCTTCCTCCTAAAATTCYCCGGTAGTTATCAGCTTCTAATTTCCTCCTAAAATTTCCCAGTAAAACTTAAAGAAACARAACACCAATTGGTTGTGTGCTGTAACAAGACCTTTTGCATAGTTCTAATGTGGAACTTCACTGCTGATTTCTGCTGAAGGGTCTGGAAACCTTTGTAACTAGTTGAGTGACTCCGGCTTGATGTCCAGTCATTTAGGTTTGGAGCTTATTAAAAATATATATGTGGTTTTTTACATTGGCAAGTTATTAGAATGGCTGCTGACTTGTTCTTCGCCCAAGGCATCTAGCACTGTCCAAAAGAAATTCCAACTGTTATCCAGGATCTGGCTCATAACATTCTAACAGGCAGTGTGGATGCAGCCTCTCCATTTCAGAGGGTAAGAGGATTTAGACGTGGATGGCTGGAACATGGCAAGTGGCATCAGAGCCAGGGAAAGTACCCTAGCCCTGTTTCACCTGCCAGCACAAGAAGAGTCAGTAAAAATAAGGATACAACCACACTGACAGTGTGGTATCAAACACAGCGAGYCCTGAGCACATCTTTGCTTGAAATAAGTATTACTTCAGCTACATTATTTCCTGGACTGAACCAAGATGTTTAATGCAGTATAGTACTGCTTTCCAATCCTTGGTGAGCTCATCTGGGGATCTCTAGGGCAGCTCTTCAGTGCCCAGCATAGATTAAGTCTACAGGTGGGATTCATCYCACATGCTATGAGCCACGTAGATGTTGATGGTGTAGAGCAAAACTACCTAGGTTCTGCCTTTACTTTAATCTCTCTGGAAGTTTGGTTGACTCCAGAAGGGGTGTTCCAGCTCTCTCCCACCTCTCGTGCTGGCACTAGTGCTCAGCAATCACATCTGAAATCTGATCAGGACAAATACACTATTTTTCAGGTTCTTATCTAAGGACACCATGTCATGAAGTGTCTGCAGCAGAGCTTGCTCCRGCACAAGGCAGGCAGTGGGAACAGTGCAACAGGGACAGGACAACTCTCTTCTCTGCCTGCTCTCTCCAGGGAAGATTTAAAGTAACTGTGGGAGTACAGCCCAGGTTCTTTATCCAGTATCTCCTAAAGTGGACAGAGACAGGTATCTCGGTATCTCTAGAGAACAGATCCTCCCATCCACCTCTGTTACCACCCCACGGTTCCTATCTTCTCCAYTGTACATAGAAGGAGGCTCAGTAAACAATTTTAGAGTACGTCTTGAACTTGAAGACAGCTGGACCTAAATTACTTTCCTGAGATTGCATAGGGAGTCTCGGAAAGAACCACTGGAGTMTTAATTCTATACCTTCAACACAAGATCCTCTCCCTTTTTGAAACTTTATTTATGTGTAAGAAGCAGTGGAGTGGTCTTGAGTATTTCTTTTTTGGACATTAAGGTTATATATAAGACCTCAGAAAACTGCCAGTGATCATCTCCAGCTCCATTTACCATGAACCCTTCCCTTCAGTGAACTGCAGAGAAAGAGGGAAAGCTGTTAATTAAAGCTCATCCAAATGCCAGTGACGGAGCTGCTTTAGAGGAGCTAAAAATAATTTCAGCTGACTATGCCACCACCTCCACATAATGAAATTCCAGAGTATCTCAGCATTGTAATGAGTGTTCTCCCAATGAAAAAAAAACATAAGATTCTAGTTTTCTGAGGGTGTACTGTACTATTTTTGTACCATCTCAAAAAAAATTTAAAATGGCATTTGGGTACATTAAACTTTGGAAACAGATGGCTCAACTCTTTTTTGTTAATTATTAAGACCAAAGGTAAGTTATTCTAATCCCATAAAACTGTTTCTTTTATTTTATTTTTTTTCTTTTATCTTGTTTGTTTGTTTGTTTGTGTAATACCAATTCACACCTATTCTGTAGCCTCATTTCRCTTTGAATCCTATGGTGATAAATTAGCAGTACTCACCCCATCAGATGGCTGCTCTGCAAAGYGGAATAAAGGTCTGTGCTGAACATCCCTGCAGATGTTGAGACTAAATATGGATTCAGCAAGGCATGAAGCCTGGATACTGTTGCAAGTCACTGTTTTCTGCCCTCCCTGAACTTTTCCGTTCCCTCTTTGGGACTATGAAATGGTTAGATGGGTCAGATCACATGTGAGGTGGATCGGAGAATATGTAGGAAAAGCACATTCAGCTATTCCAGGAACAAAGTCCAGGGCTCCAGGACTCCCTGGGAAGCCAGTTTCTTCATAACTATCTTCCAGATCTTAAGATTGTTTTGGGTTGCTTGGGTGGTTGGGGGGAACTCTTCCCCTTTTTTATTTCCTCTGGCTCTTTTCCAGGTTTACAGTCATCTTGTTATATTATGTCAACTGCCTGGATGTAATCCCTCAGCTGACTTGTGCAACACTGCAATTCTTACCAAAGAACTAGGAAAACACAACTGAGTTCTCAGGAGCTAACAGTGAAAGAAAGTCTAGCTGAGCCTACTTTGCTTGAACATCAGTGCTTTAAGGGCTTTTTCAGAACATGCCCATAAACGTGTCCTTTGATGTCCCACATGCCAGAGATTCCAGAGGCTACACTGCAGCTACCCTGAACGAGGGCTAAAATAACGTGGAAGTCATCATCACTTCAGCCAACCAACTGGAATTCAGCCCAAGATTCCTATACAAGTTTTTTTTGATGTGATATAGTAATCCAAAATCGAAACCAGAATGGCCTTGGCTTTGTTGCTATTTTAATCTCAATTCAGCCAGTGTGCTGATTATGCCTGCCAGAACTGAGAACATTATTTCCGTAGTGTGAAAATATTTAAGGCATTTGGATGCCTAAATTCCACCAAATTTCCATATCTGCTCAAAACCAAACAACAGACTATGGAAAACAATCCGAATTTACTAATGTGCTTAAACATATATGGATAATTCTAAAAGGGGTCTATTTATTAATACTTAATTCCTATTGAATTGTTTTTAAAAGATAAGAGGAGATAGCTGGACAGCACATCAGATACATTTGTGTTCTCCATTTAGGGAAGATTTTTTTTAAATAGGTCAACTATTTAGATGCTAAATTAAGACCCTAGCTTTCTCAAATCATCTTCACTCCCTTGTGAACAGGAARTGTCCTCCTAACATCCTTCCTCAGGATCAAGTGCTCTACAGAAASAGGAATCCTCTTGAAGATTTTGTTTCTGGTAAAAATTAGGTTGGRAAGAATCTCTGCAAGTCATTTGGAATTAGTGGGTGGAGTTTCTTTTACATCAGGTATCCTCAGGTGAGAGCACTTGGTTAGAATGAGGGAACTTCACMGGATGAGTACAGCGGCAATGTCACAGCTGTCAACATTTGCTTGATTAGAAACATTTATTAATTTCTATGTATTAGAATGGCTCATATACTGAAACCTGCTTTGCTATCTAATGCATCAGTCACCAGAACACCTCCCAGTAAAGGATGAGGAACCCATCTTCAGGGCCCTCTACTGACACAGTTGTGCATTATTCTGCTGTTTTATAGGTACGGAAACTGAGGCACAGACCTGTGGCCAGAGCAAGCTGAAGATCATAAACCCGTCATCAGATGTTGGAACAGGAAAGCCTCTGAGTTCTGACTCTGTGTCATGAACACAAGAGCATCCTTGCCTTTATTCGTTAAATGATTCATCAATAAATTAACATCAAGGTAAAGGGGGAAAAAAAGGATAAGAACATGAAGAGGTTTTGTTTCTAACCAGATGATATCTGTATGGATAGAATCAAAATATCTTCAAACAGCATAGGAAATATGCACCCATTCCTATCACCTAGCTAAGCAACCCACTGGGGACAGCAAATCCCCCTGTAGCTGAATTCCAGAGCTCGTGGRCACGATGCATCTTCTGTGGTCTGTTGTAGTCAGCACTGTCAAATCCAAAATCTTCCCTCCCTGCCCCTCTCCCAATTGCATTCCTTTTCTCCACCAACTGCTAGAGAAAAAAGACAATTGTTGTAGACCTGTATCAGCGATGCCAATCTAATTATTTTTTCTCTTTTTTTTCTTTTCTTTTTTTGGACATTGCATCTGCGGAGGAGGGAAGGGGAGGATAGGGATTTGCAATGGTGGGGGCGTCTGAAGAAGGAAAGGAGGGGGGGGAAGAAGAGAAAATATTTCCTTTGGCAATTCTGTTTCRCTTTCGAAAAGGGACTACTTTCCTCACTCCTTATCCTTCCTGACAAGTACAGGCACTTTGGGCCCTAACTGGATGTGAACATTGTCAAAAGAAATTTGGGCTAAAGGGAGGCATCTGCAGTTCTGTTCCTATTGCGCTCGGCGCTGGAGCCACTTTTGCGAATGTGGCAGGGTGGCTGGTGGGCAGACACCAGTACAGATGGGAACTTCACATACTGTATGCATCATGACCAACTATAAAAACAGTCACAACGCATCAGTTGTTACCCGGACAGTCTCCCTGGAACCTTCACTTTCAATTTCAATCTCGCTGACATCCACAGCTTACAGTGAGCTTTTATGTTTAAGCATCAGTACAGTACTAATGCAGGAGAAACGGGGCGGCTGGGCTACCACAGCAAGGAATTAAACCTCTGATCTCGGCCAGCCGTTGGAAGGGAGGAGCAATTCAAGGGGAATTGTGTAACTGGGCTCTATGAAAAAGGGGGAGAAAAAGCAGGGGATGGGAGTCGGGAATATTTTTTGACGCCGTGAACACACAGCAAGTCAGGGGGCTTCTGAGAAAGAAACGTAGCAAGCAGGCACTCTCCCAAATTGTAATTTAATGCTTGGAATAATCCTATTGTGTCAGCTACTCACCGCCAAAGAATTGAGGATAAATATAACTTAAAAAAAAAAATTAAGGGGATGGCAATTTGAACAGCTTAATGTTTCTTCAAAGGCTAAGTGATGGAAAGCAGCGCTGAAGTAAATTGACAACTCGGAATTAACTGGTTGCTGGCACGGCTCAGGTAAAGGTTTGATGGTAACATGAGCTTTCCAAAGTGTTTCCAAACTGAAGTATTATGAAAAGGTAAATTATGTTTTGTATTCATGACTGAAAGCATTTTATTTTAAAGCCGGCACTGCTGATGCTGTCAAGGTGGAGATTCTAGCTTTATGTACAGTGCCTCTAGCCTTGCAATGTGAGTGAGGCAACATGACAGCTTGTAATAAGTAATTTTTATACAGTTGCATTTATCACTCAAGTAGGCTTGGCAATATTAAACACAGACCTTAAAATGCTGCAGAAGAGGAAGGACAGGGGCTGGAGGCCATGTATATTGTGTGTGTGTGTGCTTGCGTGTGTGTGTGAGTGTTYGTAACGTCTTTTTTTTTTCTTTCTCCAGGCCCGTTCCTGTTAATGTGGCACTTTTTAAGATATGCACCGAAATGCTTCCAAATTGTTAATACATCACTAAACGGTTACAAATGAAATGACCCCGTTTAGCCCAAAGGATGTTATTTTAGGCTTTAATGAATTAGACATTGCGACCATTTTCAGGCAAAAATCAATTGCCTCAATTAACAAATTTGCACAAGTCCAAATATTTACAAAATAAAGGCCCAGAAACCACATTCTTTGTTTCTCTTTCTCACTYCCTACCCTGTTTCTTCATTAACATCTTCATTTCCATGAAAGTGTGAGGCATCAGCTCTCTCTGAGCTTGTGAAGGCCCACGTGTTGACAACTTTCTTATTCTTTAGAGGTTGCTCTTTTCTGTTTTAACAGGTTTTCTTTCTTTGTCATGAATAATTCAGAGCAAGCTAAAAGAAGTGAAGGATGCCCATTCCTCCTCATGGAAAGAATAAAAATATAGTCACGCCTTACCTCATTTGTGGAAGAAAATTTTACAAAAACGAAGGCAATTTATTTTATGGGATYGAAATGAGAAGGGATTTTTCTTCTATTCACAGGATTTATAGGAACTGCAGCTTGAGCCTGAACCAAGAGGAATTGAAAATCTCCAAGCCAAATGGCAGACTCTTAAACTTTCTAAAGCATAGCCCTGACATATGGCTTGATTTCCACTTCTGTTGCAAGGAGTTACAAAGCTAGGTGGATGCCAGTGAACTCCGCCACTTAACATTGAAATAATGTCAGATTGAAAGCAACATAAAATTGAAGAAAGACCATTCTCTGTTCGTATGACCCAGTTGAGAAAATTACGCGTTTGCACGGGGAGGTATGTCTGGCACAGGCATTGCGGCTGCCTCAGGACGTTGGCTGTATGGGGAGATGAGGACTTGCAGCTCTGTGTGGCTGGGTGTCTGGACTATCAGACAGATGAAAGGAGGAGCTGACTTTTGTCTATTCCATTTGCTTATGTCATGTATCATCTCTGCTATCCATCAATGATGTTAAATTTAATTCATTTACCCATCTAGCCCACACTGGTCTGAAAAGGACACTCCAGGACCTGTTGGTCATTGGAATTTCCCAGGGCAGCAACCGAGGGTGGCATTGACTTCTTAACCTTTGCTGGARCACGACTCTCCAACTCTTAGTAAAGATGTCCAGGTAAGAGATAGTGCCACATATACAAGGGTGACACACACCTTTGCAGCAGTCCAGATTCATGAGTATCAACTGTATATACAAAGAGAAAACAAAAAGAAAACARTCAATAAATGTAAGGAGTCAACATCTGTTATAGATTTTGCAAATGAGTCCATAAATCAGCAAAAGACACTAGATCTTCCACATAATAAGTCTCCACAGCCAGTTTGATTCTGAGTTTCAAGGTTTATTTTGTATCATTTAGTTATATTAATAAGATGCTGAAAAAGAAGCCTTATTTTTTTCCCCAGAAAAATATGCTTAATATAGGTCTGTTGCAAAATGCTGCTGCTTTTTTCCTTTGACTGTGGCTACTAGAAAATTACTGCATTTGAGTCAAAAAAACCCTTATATTTTCTGCTCCATACTGTGAACAYGAGATTAAGCACTAGAACTCAGTTGTGGCTAGATGTTAAGAAAAATCTTCTAGTAAAACCTGGGGAGGTTGCAGTCTTCACTATTTCAGATTTTTAAAAATAGCTTAGACAAATATCAGCCAGAAACTACTAAGGTGCATTTGATTTTTCTTGGAAAAACAATGGAGTAAGTGACCTCATTTGGCAGTCCATGGTCTGAGTTGGGCTTTCAACAGAGGAGACTTCCAAAATCTCTAGGCAGTTTTGGAAAAGGACGTTACTTGTGACATAATTTTGACAAAGCTGAAAAGACCTTGAGCGTAAGGTTCATCTTACTGAACTTAAGATATTCACAATACATATGATCACACTTGATTTAGTTACCCTGGGATCCCTTAGTAGACAACAAAGAGAAACAGGCAGTTTTAAGGTACAATTGTCTGACCTACTGAAATRTTTACCTTTGGCCAGATGAATCTCATCCCAGGTGTTTTTTTCTTTTCCTGTGCTCTCAGTTCCATCAGAGTACACCTTTTCCACTGTAATCCAATGCCCATCTGCTTGATATTACTTATCTGTGGTAACATAACTGATGCCATTAACCCAATCCTGTAGACACATGTGCTGACTGTATGTAGACCATCTAGCTGAAATGGTCTCAGCTTTATCTTTCTCCCCTTGACTGTGCAGGGAACACAGATGAGGAAATGCTGTTAAATCATTGTATAYTGAGATTTTAATAATTATTAATAGAAGAATAATTGCTGTGTACAGAATAAAAATTACTGTATAGTGAAATTGTAATAATGGCAAAACYGCGGTGTATTGAGAATTGTATCAGTAGAAGAATGGTCATCTAGACATGATAAATGTAGTAAGTAGTGCACATAGCTTCTTTAATCTGGAGTATTCATGCACTAACAAGAAAAATAGAACTAGAACACCAGGTCCAGAGCATGCAAAARGAGGATGACAAATAAGCTGAACTGTGCCAAGGCAGGAAAAAGGTCATTCATCAGACAAGTGAGGAAGACTACGGACGACCACCGGAGAGTGAAAAGACCCTAACTCTAATTTTACTGCACATGCTTGRACTRTGTAAATGAATTCCTGGAACTCATAATCATAAGACCGCCTTTTCCCAGGAATGTGATGAATGTAGCTTCTATAAATCACTATTAACTTGATCGCCCGGCGGGAGCACTCATGGTGGAAAAATCCCCAGTGCAACCCCAGTGCTGCTARTAAAGAATACCTGCTTAATAGCAGGTATTTGCGATTGAGTTTCTTTGTTTCACAGAGGACTAGCTTAGTTCAAATGTCCAAAGTTCAGATGACTTAAAATGACTGTTAACTCAGTGTGTAAGGTTATATATGAAATGGGTTGTTAATGCAGTGTACATCAGCAAAGAAATTTTTAGCACATTCCTGGGTTTTTTTGAGGAAGTTATTTTAAATATTTACTGGTCAGTGTAACGCATCATCTGAGAAGACAAGTAAGTTCAAGGTTATTCATTGTACAATTCATCCTGCAGGTATATGAGGTCCTAAATTTGTAAAGAACTTTTCCTGGGGCATCTGCAAATAATCTTTCCTTCATGGGAGTACCTATGAGGAGCACCACATAATTGTATATGGGCAGACTATGAAGGTCCAGGTTTTAGAACAGGACCTGCAGAATTGTATGGAACTTTTGATTGCTGTGTTTGGAAATGGTCGGAAAACAGGAAACAACTCTTGTTTTCCAGTCTCCTCTCAGGATATCAACATTTCAGACAATTTCCTGTTTACAGAATGAAGATCACTGTGGGTGGCACTTTGACTCCTTCAGAACTAAAATCTCAGGATGGAGGAGATGGGTAAGGGAAAGGAAAATTAGGCGTGAAGTAAGCTGCCATTTTTCATTTACATATTAATATTCTTGTAAGTCCAATAGCTATTAACTGAAAAGACATATTGTCTTTTTTTTGTCTGAAATTTTGATCAACGTACTCTTGTCCTGAATTGGCTGAAAAATTACAGTGTCATAGGTTCATTTTTCAGCCAGTYCCTGTTGACATTGTTGCTTTAGGGTAATAGTTGGTCTACAGTGTAAGAGAGAAAACAACATAGCCTTGAGTATCCTTTTAGCCTGATTTTTAGATCCTGCACTGGCTGATGTCATAAAAGTGTCTGGAATCCAAAGACCTCTGAAAAACAGAGCACTCTTGCTGGCACTCAAGGTATTGCTCCACATGGCCAACTGCTTCAGCTAGTTTGTCATAAAAATCCATTCYTGTCCTAGAATCATCATTTTAAGACCATCTCACTTCCTCTCTCCTGCCRTCAGAGTATCTCAGGCAAAGTATATCTCATGCAGGTTGTTGTATCATGTGGATCTATTACACAACATATCAATAAGATGTGATTGTTCTTGAAYTAACCCATTTTGCTTACCAAAATCAAAAGCATCATACTGGATAGCAGTTTCTTCACCATAAACATAAAATAGACTGYTTTGCTTTGGTTCCATGGACTATATCCATAATCCCAGCTTCATAAAATTATGTAAGATACTCCTATTGATCGTGTGTAGCTATATTGTACCTTCTCATCCGACAGTTAGAAGTAGTTTGAGTACCAATATATCAAATGATTTAATATTACTTAAATAGTCTATGCAGTTTGTATTCCAGWTGAATTCATGCACCTATCCTTGTAGAAGAGTTTGCACACCTGGAGGATGACATCTGTCTAGACAACAAATTCAGTTATTTAAGTTAACAAGCTTTTGTCATTGTAATAAATTAATTATGAAAAAYGTGTATTGGTAATCAGGTGCAGAAAAACCTGCAACAGATACTCACCCATGGAGGATGGGAATGGTGTTCAACTGTCCATATGGTAGATCTCTGCAGTGAAAATATCTCCAAATCAGCTAGCTATGCAGAATTTTCTATATTCAAGGAGAAAAAATGTCGCATTTAGAACACAGTTTACTTGACTAGAATTCAAGGATTAGGTGTATTRAGCCCAGACACTATCTTTTTCTCTCCTTTTATTTACTAGGGCTAAAGAGAGTTAGACATTGYGTAGGTTGGCAGTATAGACCTCTACATTTGGAGATAGGAATCCTATCCTTTCTACTTCATAGCTTTACTAAATTGCTTTGAGATGCATTTTATGCAGAACGAATCATGGCAAAAGAAATCAYAGGATTTAAAATTACTTTCCTGAGAGTACACAACAGGATGAGGGCCTGACAATCACAAAGTTGGCTTGACCACTAGTTCTTTTGCTGTAACCACCAGACAGTCCTTTTTTCCTGTGTTCACAGCAGTGCATTGATTTCTAGTATTACCTCTGAGCAAAAGTAACCTGTAACTTTGTCAGAAGAAAGAAACTTGGGATATTTGACATATGACATGGATCAGTCGGTGCTCAATATGACAGAACTTAAATGGGCTTGATTTGAATATGGGTTGAATACTCCCGCATCTCCCAAAMCAGATTTTTTTAGGATGCTATCAAGCATGGAATAAGAGACACTTTTATCATCATCAGACTCCTTCAAAAGCTTTGCTTTAAAATATGCAATCACATTATGCAAACTGAGAAGAGATGATTCTGTGATTAGAAACTTGGGATCAGTACTCGGGAAACTGTGGAAAATTTGCCCTGCTACAAACTTGCCAAGTTCCAGGCTCAGATAATTTAATATTGGTGTACTGTACCTATAAATCTGCGTTGCTGTCTGAGCTTCCACTGTAGTCAACAGAAATTAAGACTTGATTCAATTGCCTGAGTTCAGGCATCTCTAGTACCATTTTAGGTACTCAGTGGTACTTCATCTCTCACAGGACCTGGCACAGACAGGAGCTACTGGAGAACTTCAGAACTTGGGCATCCCAAGTGATACTAGGTGCCCATATTTAGGCAAATGAATCAGGTCCCAGAGAATGCAGTTAATGGAGTYTAATGGAGGGGTTAGCTCAGCTTTGAGTAGAAACCTACATTTGGTCAACTGAATAGCTCTAGATGCCCTAGAGAATCTGAGATATCTCCRCTGGGCTGGCAGCTATGCATAGGTTTGTTCTGTCCTTATAAGCTAGCAGTCAGTGGCCAGGTATAACACCCATGGACATCTCAAAAGGCACTAGACATCTTTGTTTAGGTAACTAAAACATGTGCACAGGATGGGCTTCACTTGCCTAAGCAGAAGTATCTAGTATCCTTTTAGGTGCTTTGGAGTATCCTACTTGGCCGTGGAAGTGTGCACGGCTCTTGTCAATCCTGATTCATGTCTGCTAGCCTGTTCTAGATGTTTGACTGCAATAACACATCTCAGATGGTATTGGACACACAGGTAACAGAATCGTGGTCTTAGCTGCAGGGATCAACAGGAAGTAAGGTAACTACTTGCTTTAGCTGGTGAGGCCCTCAAGCACTGTGCATCGGTGCCAGTCACTACAAATGAACTTGTGGTAAAAAATACAGTGAAAACTTAAGAGGTATTTTGTTACTATACAAGTGGATGTATAATGATCAAGAGTAAAATAAAACCTTTTACATACAAAAGAAAAATACTCTAGACTCAGGGAACAGCCTGTGTAAGCCACGTGTGCAGCTCATACATTCGTGTGTAAGTAGTATTACCAAGAGAACAAAGGATGTTCCTGGACATTCCCATTACATTACAAAGCTGGCCTTCCAAGAATAATATGCCTGAGAATAAAACAATAATTATAAAACCACAAATGAAATCAAAGCAATGCTGCTGAAAGCCTTAAGCACCACAGGTTTACGAGGCATGTAAATATAGCAGCTTGGATAAAGATGTAAGCTATTACACTGCACCCTTTAAAATCTCACACTTCAGAAGCCAGTGGAAATACAGTGGACTGAAAATTTGGGTAGATAAACACTGGATCTCTGGTAAGAAATGCTATTCTTTTAAAGCTGTGTGAATGCATGCAAGCTCAAATTAGGGAGAGCAGATAACCAGCTGCATGCTAGAGATGAGCAGGCTGCTTAAAGCTACCACATAATCGATGAAGCTTTAAAAAAAGAAGAAAACAGCTTGAGGCCTTTTTTCCTTCTTCCTCTAAAATGTGACATCATTGTATATGACACAACACCTTGGAAGGAACCATATGGGGAAATGCAGACATGTTGTTAACTAAATGTGARCTCCTTCGCAATGAAAAAATCTCATTGCTGGCCAAACCCTGGATGGTTTCATAAAAAGCACAGCTTATACAGTAGAACTGACAGTTCTACTTCAAGGACATTTCTAATGTCTAATGCTCTTTTTGTACAGTATTTAGAAAGGCATACTAGGAATATAAKGCTGGTTTTCATTCAGATCTAATCAAAAAGGGTTGATTCAAATTCAATACCCTAAAATACATGAGATGTTCTGATGCAGGTTTTTGCTTGACTTTTTACAAGACTGATTTTTAGATCTCTAAGCTCATTAGTCAGTGTTCATTATTCCACTGATTGAAGGAATATATATGCCTTCCCTCTGTCTTGCGATGTCTCTTTAAGTTGGTCTTTGTATGTCTTTCTTTCACTCATTCTCTGTTTTGCGAAATGTTGACCTTAATGCAGTTTTGGATTAGAAGTTGGATCTAAAAGTTCCATTTTTTATATTTTCATTATAGTCATTATTATCAGTAGCAGTAATAGCACTAGTAGTAGTAGCAGCAGCAGAAGCAGTAGTAGTAGTAGTAGTAGTAGTAACAGTGAATTTAATTGAATAGACTGTAAACGGCCCACTGATTTTTTCAGGGCTGCTCAGAATGTTTAATGATTGTGTCTGAGGATATGAATTTCTGCAGAGCAATGAATAAAATCTCCTAGCTTTAACAATGGGTATCCCTGGTGAATATCCACATTCACTTACACAGCAACCGGTTCCAAAGTTGTCTTAGGTGGCTTCGGCAGAAGAGGAGACCATGACAGCTTTAGATTCTGAGAGTTAATAGATGAGAAAAGGGTAAAATTAAAATAAGGAAGCTGCCTGAACAAGTATGTATTTGTGCATTAAAAATTATGAGAACCGTAGTTAAAAGTTAAAATAACTTCCCATGGAACACAACATTTGCATTTCTGTGCGTACTAATGGGATGGGAATCGGGAATTTCTCAGAATTCCACTATGGGATATTGCCTCTCATCTTTAGTCACTAAACTGAAAAAGAGGTTGGATCCCAATTCAGCAAACATTCACATTCAGCTTGGCTGAAATACCATAGAAACCCATGTATATCATTGGAACTAATTAGATAAAATTAGACATTTGGTTTTTTCCCATCATTAGAGACTAAAATCTATACTTAATTTTAATGATCCATCTCATGAAAATGACACTCAAAAATACTTAATCGTGCTTAATTTCCATTTAAGTCTGTGATTAAATTCCATAGAAATTAGCAAAATTTAAGCTTGCCTTTAGGATTAAGTATGAGCTTCAGTGTATTCTTGGTTAGGTACCTTGTTCCGAATGATTTTTGATGGGCTTTGATGGTTTGGGATCTAGATGAAAGATATTGTTATTTCACTTTACAATTTGATCATGAACCAGGACACAAAAAAAARRAAAAAAAAAAAAATCTGAAAGATTTCTGAAGRCTTACAAGATCAAAGAGTATGTGGGTTCTACAAAAATGTGGCATGATGGGTCCAGATTATTGGGGTTTGAGCAGAATATTTTTTTCTCTACTTATTTAGCTTTTTGCATGCAAAACTACTTATGTATACACTCCCCCATGTAAACCTCACGTATTCAGACTAACACAGCTTCAGCAACTGTAGGCCAACTACATTTCTGGGGTAAATGCATTGCCTGAAGGGATATATTTGATTCATAATGGCTACAGCTGAATTATAGTGAGTGCTGGAGTGTTATTTATGTTATATCTGAAAGTTCATTGAAATTATTTAGATCCAGATCCCTCAAAGGATATAAGTACAACACAGGTTAGATTTATGTGGCCAAGTCCGGGTAAGCAATCCACAAGTTCTGCCTTAAAACTTAGGTCCCTCAACCTTCACCAGTCATTTTCTGTGGATGTTCAAAGACTTTGTCCAGAGCCTGTACAGGGAATCTACTCTGTAAACCATTCCCCTTTAACTGAGTTTGGCATCTAAGGATATTTGAGATTTATAAACTAGGTAATAGCAGCTCTATACCCCTGACGTTGTGGGCAAGCTATTTGCAAACCAACTAGAGCACTTCACCAGGAAATGTAAAGCCTGACTTGGTCAAAATTAATTTCTTACATTTCCTAGAAGTGTGACATTATCTATAGACACTCTTAGACACTCATTCTATGCCCTATGGGCATGGAAAACAATCAGGAAGTTGGGAAAGAAGGGGGTGCAAAACCTCTGGGGCCAGGGGAAAAAAAAAAAAAACAAAACACCAACAAGTGAAATAGATCATGATTCAGGAGTTTAGCCTACACAGAAAAATCTCTTCTGCCATTCAGATAAATACAATTGTATAATCTGGGAGAAAACAGTGACTAAATGAGCTAACAACCATTGGGAAATCCTGTGAAAACTGAATTATAGAGATAGAGAGCTTTCTTTTAGTTAAAAGTATTGCTAAAGAGATTWTTTTTTTTAARTCAAAATGTTTTCCTTTAGAAAATTCTGAAGTAAAACTTTAAAATTTTGGTTTAAATTGTATCTTATTTTATGCTTCTTTCATTTCCTTACATATTTTCTTCTATAGCTGTTAAAATTTATACCACAATTAAAAGCCCATGCTTTAAAATGAAATGGGAAGTGAAGTTTTAGAAGAATTGATTAGTATTCTTCCTTCCCTGCCATGTCTTCCATGGACAAGCAAATGTTTCTAAAAGCAGTATTTTGTGATCTTAACCCAGAGGCTTTCTGAGTTGGTAAAATATTAAGACCAGTTTCCACTGGTCTACCCGGCTGGAAGATGAAATCTGAAACACTAATCTATCCACCGTTAGGATCGTCATTACCATCACAACGTAAAGTTAGATGTGCAATCAGAAACTGGGATTGCACTGGGCTTAGTGTTTGACAGTCATTATCTGTGGGAGTTTAGAAATGAAAAGACAAGAAAAGTGTGAGAATGAAGATTAGAGATACAGAGCAGTGAAATCACTCAGCTGATATTACTCATTTTGAATGAATCAGACACAGTACATTTGCAAAGAATATATCAGATAGATATCCGTACTATATTGTCAGATAATGGGTCTTTGAAGAGGAATAATTTCCAAAATGAAAGTTGAAACTGGGATTCCTATATCTTTACTCAGGCATTTATTAAAATAGTCTGAATTTCATAGGAGCACAGATCTGAAAGGGATCCTGCTCCCAGATCAACAGCTCTAGTCTCCTGCTCTGGCAGTATATCACAACGTCTAACACCTTTTACAAACAGGTCATGCACTTAAATATAAGATTTTCTGCCTCTTTTACTCTTATTGGGGGGAAGCTGTTCTAGAATTTCGTTCCTCTGCTACTTAGAAACCTACTGCTGATTCCCTGTCTACCTGTATTTATATGGCTAAGAATTAAGCACATGATTTTTCACATTAAAGTCCAAAAAGGCTGTTGAAATGCTGTTTTTAAGAGAAAAAAATATCATATTTAGAGACTGACCTAAGAACCTGAAGCCCCAGGGGAATATTTTCAAAATGGTTAAATGCATACCTCTTCTGAAGGGTTAGGGACATGTGACAAGCTGGAGAAAAGTGGCATCTATTGTGGGGACTTACTAGCTCAAATCTGCTTTAACTTGGGAATTTCTGCGTTGTGTTCCACTGTATAATGCAGATGAAGTTTAGCACATTTCCAGATGTGCGAAATACAGTCACAGGTAGCCACGTACTAGCATTGCCCACCCTCTACTTAAAAGTGTGGACAGAATCAACGTTAAAAGATGTTTAGGTATATATAGGTGTGACTGTGCCTTTGTAATACACTCTGCTTGGTACAAATGTTGCTACAAGTCTGCTGTTTGGGGAGGAGGATGAGAAGTTTACCTGAGTTTCCAGAGAATCTAGTCAGTGTGAGCCACATGCATGGCAAATGACTATTTTTTATTATTGTTGTTGGAATATTAATATAAAATGCTATTTCAAAATGTAAATTAGAATCTCAACTAATTTTGGTTAACTGGAAAAGGTTCACTGCAAGTCACGGTTTTTGAAAAATTCCCATAGTCTTGACTTCTAACTTTTGCTTCCCCCCTTTTTCTTGCAAACACCTGCCAAGCAAAATAGTAGACCGTGTTACATGAACTAATCTCAACCGCTTGCCTTTTACAGGGTTAATGTTACTTTCTTTTTTCTTCCTTGCTCTTACCCCGTGCTGACTAAAAAGAACACCCAGGTTCAATGAGTGACAAATCATTACAGACCGTACAGTGTAATTAAAAAGCACAGCCATTGATCAGCTATGAGCTAAACCTGAGACAAAAAAGTGAGAGACCCAGAATAGCTGGCAAAACTTCTCATTGAATCTGTCTGAAATGGAAGATGTTCTCCCTGGAGGCATGGAGCGTGGCCCATTGTGCATTTCCATTAGAGATACATACTGACTCAGAGCATGCCATTGATGTTGGCCTATTTATGAAAGGCTGTTGAAAGAGGTTTCAGAGTTAATTGAAAAGAGCTGTTTCTGAAGTAAAGTAACTTCAAACAACACAGCTCTGAAATGTGTTTTAATGGACTGGAAATCAGTGAATTTTCCATAGTGCACATGAAATAAAAATGGATGGCATGAACTGAAAGCTGCATTGCCATTTGGTGGGATTTCTATCACTATTATTATTATTTTTATTATTATTATCATCATCATCATCATCATCACTGTCACTATCACTATTAATAATTAACTATAGTTGCTCAATGGACAGTGCTAAAACAGCTTCGCTCTTGATTGATTAGAGGATCATCTTCTAGGGTCTGTCAAAATTTTCACTACATGTCTTTATTTCAYACATTTATAATACAGGCTGCCTGCAGAAACTGTCAGACTTGTACCATTGCAAGCAAAAGGAAAAGCTCTTTCAGTTGTCAAGTAGAAGTAGGTTCCAAGGCCCTCTTTTACCAAGGTATGTTGTGTTCAAAATGTGTTTATTCTTAATGGTATTTCCATTTTAAAATTAAAGCATATGCCTAAATTCAAGCATGTGTTTATTCAGGCATTTGTTTAGTCTCTGCCCTGAGCTGAGGTCTTGCACAAAAGTTGGTATTTAAGCTCATGCTTAAATAAAAGCCTTTTCAGCAAAACATGCACCTGAATTTGATAAATAGAAATAGTAGCTGAATATAAGTTTAAATCTCAGCTTGTGATTAAATATCTTTCTCAGCTGAAAACAACATACTTCTAAATTATCTTTTAAAACTTGGCAATGTTCAGTAAAAATAGGAATGACTGAGTTGAATTTATTCCTTCTTTAAAATTCTTTTGCAAGAATTTAGAGTTAGCAATAAGGAAGGTAACTCCTTGCCCTTGGATGAAGTGAATTTAGACAACTATGTGGTATTCAGGTAGAAAGGAACAAGATCAGATAGTGAGGTCCTTTTTCAGGCTGATTAATATCTAATATCTTGAGAAAGCTCATAACCCCGGTGAATTGAAGGGGAATGGTGAGAATAATGTAACCCAGCACTCAGTATTACACAAGCAATAATCAAACAACTTCTGACATAGAGCTTGAATGATAATAAGTATTTTACACTTCCATTCTACCCTTAATGCTCTAAGTAATTCACAAGTTCTGTTGAAAACCTCCCATGTTCCATTAAAAGAGATGACCTCACAGACATTAATTAACTTAATCTCACAAAACTCATTTGAAGTAAGGAAGAGCTATTGTCCCCATTTTTAAATAAAGAATGAAATACAAGGATACTAATAACTTCATACAAAACCTACCAAAATCAGCAGAAATATTTAAATCACARCCTTGCACAGTTCACCATTTTATTTTCTGATAGTCCTGATTTTCTCAAAGCTTCACCTCTCAAAATCAATACCTTACCTAAAAAAGTCAACATTGATTTATTTCTTTAACATTATTTTTTAAGTTTTAAGGCTGCTGGGTAAAAAAAAAAAAAAATTAAAAGCCTGAAACACCCCTAAGGCACAAAAAAAACAGAGCAAGGAAAAACTAGAAAAATTACATCAGTTTTAAATAAATAGAAATCTCATTTTTTAGAGCTGTCATGACATTTTGGCATCTGCACTGATTTTTGAAAATTTGTGGCTGATAATCATGGATTAACATGTGCTTAATTTATCTTTGAAGTTACTGTGGGTAGTTACATACCTAGATTAAGAATGTGCTACTTGTTCTGCAGAAGTGAGCACAGGCCATCAAAAAAGGAAAGTGATGAAGGCTATGGTTGGAATCTGAACTTAAGGACAACTTAACTCCTTTCTTAGGTAGCTAAACAAACAGTCTGAATTTTCCGAGGCATTAAATATTCAGTAGAGTTTTAATTTTTCTGACACTCCAACACCTATACCTGGAATAGAGAGAATTAGGCACTGAAACTGGGATGACTAACAGCTAAGTTCAYACCTAATGCAGACAAAAGAAAGAGGAGATACTGGAGGAAAGAGGAAAAACAGAAGGGACAGCATGAAATTCTGTGCCTAAAACACATATTTTAGAATYAGGGTTAAATCCCACTGCGAAAGTAGAATTCAGAGCCTGAACGTTTCTCTTCATGTGTTGACAAAAGTATTCATCTGAGAAAAGGGACATTTGGGACTTCCAGATGTGGAGCTTGAACCTGCACTTCCCCTCTTCAGAAGGAGTGTTCTAACCACCTGATAAAAAGATGGGATTGCTTCTTGGCGTTTCAGTCAAAGCCAACTGTTGAGCATTCAAGAATCCRTAGCCCTTGAGTCCAGGAGGTGAGGAATAAAAGAGCTTAACTCTAACATTTGAGAGTAGAAGTGTTGTTATCCTGTTCTAGCTCCTGCTCCTGTAACATTTTGGTTGGATTCATCTGGCCAAACATACAGTTCTAGTTAGTCTAACTGACACTTGGAAGTGCCTTTTTTCTCTCTACTGACTATAAAGGGAGATGAGGAYGATAAATGCAGATGTAGAGTATTTTAGTGTAGACTCCCAGGGTTTGATTCAGTTGCCCACACGTGGGCACTTAGTGCCATTTCAGATGCCCCCAGTGTCCATATATTACACAAAATGTGCCCACATATCCATTAGGCCTGATTATCCTTCAGAAGACAAATGCTCCCTTCTTCTGCAGTTCCTTTTATGTTTTTTATATACTTTCATATTCCTAGAACAGGTAGAGGTCCTCCTCCTGCTCTCAGACCAGTAAGTAGTGTTATACGTGCTCCAAGGATGCATGCTCAAAACCTTATGGGTGAAGGACAAGAAACGCATCTTTAATTTCTTGAGACATGCTCAGATATTACACAATGCACCACCTGCTACTTCAATTCAAAATAATGCAAACAAGGTAGTCTGAGAAGGACTAATAGTAGAATTCCTTAGAGTTGTCTGGTTCTTTACCTTTAGACAGGAGAGCAGGTCCCAAGCTATGTCATAAGTGTTAGGCAAAGACCCACATACGCCGAGGCAAAACATTAGGTCTCATCAGATATTTTTAACAAAAATCTTGGGTGCCTGGGGAATCTTTTATTCCTAAACAATACAGACAGGGTTTTCCCGAGTTGCTGTCATGAGCTTAGGTTCATTAATGATAATTAAGGATCCTCCATGGTCTGCTGATGCTGAATATCTGATATTCAACTTCCATAGAATTCTGAAGAAGAAATTGTGATTAAGCTTCTCTGAAAAGTAGGTCTTCACTTTAGGAGGTTGTCTGTCATAGCTGTAACTCTATTCCAGTGAGATTGGCACAGAATTTTCATTTCACAGTTTTGATTCTTTTCTGGAGATTCTGAATATTGGTGAGACGTGATGTCTGTGCTATAAGCAAGAAGAAAAAACCACACTGAATGGAGGCCTTAGAATCATACCGTAATATTTGCTATACTTTTCTGTAATAGCTTTTGCAAACAGGCTGACTGGTTTATCTTAGAACTATTTAATTATAAGCAGGCCACACACAATCAAGGTAAACATACACGACATCCTCCTTGGGAAAAAGCTCTTGTCACACATTTAGTAAATAAGAGGATGATAGAATGAGGTTTTGGGGATGTCACCCCATAAGCTCCCAAAGAACAGTTCAGGGCAATGACAATCTCAAGGTTAGAAACCTAGATGTCCAGCTTTATAAAGTTGTCATCAAGGTATTGCARTGTTGTTCAGGAGGTAGATGGTGACAATCTGAAATGAACTATGCTTTCTCAGAGTTTAACTTCGGGAAAAAATTCAGACTGAATGTCACCTAGTCATTTAATTGAATCAGAAATTAATTCCCTAGGGTCAGCTGAGATCGAAACATAAACCTGACTATAATCAGCATAACAATGTTAGCTGAAATTATGCCTCTGAATGATAGCACCTAATAGAAGTGTAGGGCAAAGTTTCCCTAAAGAGATATTAGAAAAATGTGCTGCCTTTTCCATAGCCTTTGATATTGGGCAAGATGTTGTTTGCATATTTCAAAGTGAACTGTAAGACCATTTGATTTTCATACAAGTACCTGCCTATAACCTTCAGATTTCATTACCCTTCTTGAGTAAACCAAAAATATCAACAAAACAACAGTTTTAAAAATATAAAGATGGAATCAAATCTACATTGTTGYTCCGTAGTATGGAAATGTATGACATTATGTTTGTTTTCAAAGACGGTGGGCTTACTAAAAGACAGCAGAGAGATGTTGTGTTACAATATTTGTGTAATCATCTGGTTTTTCCACCTTCTCTTGGAACTTCTGGCCGTGATCAGACACAGAGCACAAGACAGGGTACCCAGCAGACTGCTGATCTCTCAAAGCAGAATCTTATGTTCTGCTAGAGTTGACTTGAAAATAGAGTCAATAGGATAATAAACAGTAGGATCTTAACATCATCCARCTTGGAAAGATTTTATGGAAGAGGATGTGGGTACCTCAGTAAGGTGTTAAAATACTCTAAAAAAGATTGCTGGAACCATCCTGGATATGAAACTAGCAAAATCACGTTAGATCTAAACCAGTGTGTTTTTAAGTGTGCTCTAAGTCCTGCACATAAAGGGGAAAGGGGAAGAAGTAAGGAATGCCCACAGATATCTGTTAAAAAAATCAATGAATCAACGTGGTTTTCAGTTTCTTAGTAATGAGACTTAGTTTTCAGTTTCTCAGTAATGAGAATGTTATAGAAGCACTGGTCAAACAAAGTAATTTTTGAATGAATAATAATGAACTGTTGAAAAACTCTCTAACAAAACAACATGTCAAAAATGACACTTCATTGAGCTCAGATTTGAAACATCTCAGATTTTATAGGCTTTCATAAAATCGAGAGCAGAACTCTGAGGAAACTCTATTTGTGTTCTCAATTGTCTGTGCTGGGAATTCTGGGACCCAGGAGAGCTGACAGATATATCTTTTGGATCTATCGTAGCTTGTAGGCCCCCAACTTTTGGACAGACATATCTAACAGTACATCTATGCCAACCTACTCATGAGAAACTAAATCAGTCTGTGGAGGTCTACTCAATGGAGCGGTACTCAGTGGAGATCTACTGCAGTTTAACTCATACGGAAGTGGGCAAATTGATTCAGCYGCCTAAACTTTGGTACTTAGTGCAATTTACGATACCCTTGGGGATCCACATCTTCCACACAGCAATAGCTGACATGACACAGGACCTGTGAGAGACATATGCTTTTTTACCCATTTGGAGGACAGTAGCATATCTGAG
Source organism: Oceanodroma leucorhoa (assembly GCA_030449065.1). Taxonomy (NCBI): domain Eukaryota; kingdom Metazoa; phylum Chordata; class Aves; order Procellariiformes; genus Oceanodroma; species Oceanodroma leucorhoa. Next base: position 5,927,332 of record JASVER010000055.1, on the reverse strand, counting down.
GGCATCTCAGATAGCATTTGACACCTACATGTAGGAAACATAATGGAGCAATTGARTATTTGATGAAGTGGCTTCAGATGAAATCCCACCTTTGTTTCCTCTTACATTCAGTAATAATATCAAGGAAGATATTGCTACACAATATCTAATGCACTGTAATAGTTTTGCTAAATAATTCTGATGTGATATTTGAGCTAACGGCACTCCAGGAGTAARGAGAATTCTCATCAGTACTTAAATTACTTAATTTTATTTTCCCCATGAATTATTCTGATGAGATTTTTCACAAGATTTATAAAAAAGTAATTTTAAAATTCCCATTTAATTTCAAACATCTTGGGAAAGGTAACTACAGAGTTTTTCTTGACTACGRTTAAATTGCAAACTTTGAGGTACAGATTTCAAAGTCTGTACYAGCAACTAGCAACTGTTCTTTGATGAATTTGGTTTTCCAGATCCTGCTGCATTATAAATATAGTAACTATAAATATATTTATCAATAAATTATAAATATATAATAATGTTATATTATAAACATACCAATAAATCAGTATAGCAGTTAATAACAAACATGGTTGGTGCAAGCTACCTTTTTTTTGTCCTTCACCTTTAAATGAAGATCTCAAAATTTGTCTTAAGTAAGATTTAAGATATGTACCTGTAAAGACATGTGTTTAGTATCTGTAGATGTTATGTTAGGGCACAAACTCGGTTTTTTAACATCATATCATTCTCCATCTGTTTTCTGAATAAAGGAAAGACCAGATGCAAAACATAAATTTCTGCTGGTGAAAATACAGCTAAAGCCTTATTTGCACATTGCACAGTAGGATATTTCGTTAGTATGTCTCTGCTAAAAGATGCATTTCCAAAAAGCTCAGGAATGCGCCATGCAGGTAGACCTCTGTGTTTCTCAGGAGCATCAGAGTCTGGCTCAAAACTAGTATTGCAGAGCCTTTCTTCCTTTGAGACACAAGGCTGTCAGGAGCCRTGGGTGTGACCTTCCTCTGCCAGTTCTAATGGTGTTTTAGATGTTTCACCTGAGATAAACCCTCCTCTCCTGGTGCCTGTCTTTCCCTACTGACAACAGAGATGGCTAMGGTGATTAGTTTAAGCTAGACTCATAAGTGTTTTGCAGTACTCTAGACATGTATTTAAGTTAGGTGTTTGGATCACTAATTCATATATATCAAATGCTCTGTTGTGGTGAAATCATATTAATTCTGTGTATGTACAAAGGTACATTTTATTCTCCAGATGATGATGTGAGCAACCTGATTTAATAAGCCCTGCTTTGAGCARGTTGGGATAGATGACCTGCAGAGACTGCTTCCAACCAAAATTATTTTGTGATTATATGTGATAAATGAGTTAGTTTAAGCCTGAAGATCACCTTTTTGACTCTTTTTGTTGCTTTGACTCTGTATTCTGTTGGGTAGATATAGTAAAATGGAATCCTAAATATGAACATSAAATAGACTGTCTAATTCGACTTCAGAGACATTACCATTCACAGCAGCAATATGACTTTTGAAAAACAATTGTCCATTTAGAAACCAGAAATGCTATAGACTGAGAAACATACCTGAAGTAGAGAAGAGAACAGATTTTAAATACATACTACAAATTAATCCACTTAAATCAAAAGAAAACCTCTTCTCTTATTGCAGATAAAGGGTTGTTAGCTATCAGTGGATTTGTGGAAAAAGTGCAATATTTTGAAGACAACTTTCTGAACATCGAAGGAGGATAAAGTATATATAAATCAGCTCCATAAATAATGTTTGCTTTTCTATCCATATGTATGCCTTTATGTATCAGCTCACTGGACCACATTATGTTCCACAAACAGAAATACTAATGAGAATGTGTTTGTCTCTGGCTAACYATAATTTTCCTTCAACCGTTGAATTTCTGTGAAATTATCCATTGCTTTATCCTCTAGCCCGAAGTATTAATCACAATTCCCTTCAGAACAACTGCCAAGTTTATCAGTGCTTCTGTTTCAGAGCAGTAGGTAAGCAATATATTATTCTTCCTCTCCATCCATCAAGCCAATTYGTTTTGAAGTCAGAGAGGGAAAGTTAGCTAAATTAAATAAGGACAACATGTTAAATGTAGCTTTCCTCCCTACAAGCTGACTTTTAGAAACACATCCTAACTACTGTTTTCTTTTATCTGTGATGTAAAGATTCAAACAATACAGGAGTTTAGGCACAGCTAACTACAGGCAGATTTTTCCTTTTTTTYCYTTTTYYTTTTTTTTCTTTTTTTACTTTAAAACTGATAACTGTCTTTATGGAAAGCTTCTATATATAACTAGGGAGAAAAGAGCAATTAAGGAGAGACAGGAGGTTCTCATCTAGTGTAAATTGGCCTAATTCYACTTATCTTGCCAGAAATCACTTCTTTTCTTCTTCAGGTATTTTAATCTATATCTACAGCTAATGCAAAAAATCAAGGTATATTTAAGATGCCTGAGAGCTCAGGTACATCTCACTTGCAGTTCAGAGACAGAATTATTATAAGAAATGAAATGAGCAAGATATAATGAAAAAAAAGTCTATATTTTCGTCTAAGGTAAGATCCAAATATAGACTAAGTTTTAAAAAAAGGTATATATTCCCACAAAATTTCCGGGTCAGTCTATTCTGAGAAAATGTTTCACATGAGCACTTCGGAGACATACAGACAAAAGAATGTACAACTCAAAATCCAATTACACAGGGACCTCAAGTTTACATTGTATTTCTCGGCTTGAACGCTCTCAGTGACATGGTCACACAATAATGTGCAGTTTTTGACCTGCATCATAAATGGGAAGTTCAAATGAAGACTAAGTTGGGTGTCTTTAATAGTGAAGGGTCTGGAGCACAAGTCTGATGAGCAGCTGAGGGAGCTGGGGTTGTTTATCCTGGAGAAGAGGAGGCTGAGGGGAGACCTTACGGCTCTCTGCAATTAACTGAAAGGAGGTTGTAGTGAGGTGGCGGTCAGTCTCTTCTCCGAAGWGACAAGCGATAGGAGGCAATGGCCTCAAGTTACACCGGGGGGTGTTAGATTGGATGTTAAGAAAAATTTCTTCACTGAAGGAGTTGTCAAGCATTGGAACAGGCTGCCCAGGGAAGCGGTTGAGTCACCATCCCTGGAGGTATTTAAAAGACATATAGATGTAGTGCTTAGGGACGTGGTTTAGTGGTGGACTTGGCAGTGCTAGGTTAACGGTTGGACTTAATGATCTTAAATGTCTTTTCCAACCTAAGCGATTCTATGATTCTATAACTTTATTGTCTGGGAAGATTCAGCTGCCCAGACTTTGCCATCAAGTGTCACCTGAGATGCTCTGAGGAATCTGGGATATCTGGCAGATATTACACTATCCTATGAAAGACACATGCTCTTTTGAAGATGTTTTTTTTTGGAGATGGTCTTTTGGAGATATAGGAGCCAAGCAGATGAAGGTTTTCAGCACCTAAAATGACTCTGGATGCTTTGGTAATTAAAACTTGCAGTAAATTTCCATTGACCATACTGAGAGCTCAAACACCTGTTGCTCATCTATAATCCTGGATGTAGACAATGGGATGCTCAGTTATCTGTACACCAGACACATATTTAGCACAATATAAAATGTCCTCGTAAATTCTGTCTGGTCTCCAGCTGCCATTGAAGAAAGACATGCATTTTAGAGGGCACTTGGTACCTGTGTTTGGTCAACTGAATCCCTAAATTCATGTGTCTTAATTGCGGACTAAATCCCATGATTCACATTTATGACCAGTGCATTTACAGGTAGCCACCATATATTTMTATTCACATTTAAGTGAATATTCAGTGTCAAACTATGAGCTTTTCAGCCTTAGTCCCCTTCATAATCAGTGGAGAGGAACAGACATCTCCAGAAAATTATGCATTTCACCCTGAGACAGTATTTTCAGATGTGCCATTGAGTCACTGTCTAGAGATAACTTTCTCCAACAACTGTAATTCTAGGTTTGATAGATTAGATCATGTTCTTGGACATCTAAAATAGACTAGTATCAGTCTGTGCATTTGTGCAAGGTTTACGCAGTGAAGTACCAGGCTGGCTGGTACTTCATCAGTGCTAGAAGAATAGTAATAATAAATACATAAGTCTATGTCCTCTTTGTTCCTTGCGTACACTCTGGCCAGTACAATTTGTTGTGAACTTATTTCCAGGTCTTATTCTGTGGAACACAGTACAGGAAGAGATAGTTCTTATTCAGGGTGACTTTATTCAGGTGTGGATTTATGAAAGAAATGAAATGCCATTAGGGATCTTTGGCCACTCAGAGATACCTTCCTAACTGCCAAAGTTTTCTCCAGCTCACCATGAAGCCGGTGATATTTTCTTCTCTCCTGATTACAGCTCTCAGACAACCTCTTACATATCCACAGGGAACCACTCTTTTATCCTTGGATATTGTATAGGATAAGTTGGCTCTTGACAAAAAATATATGAAAAGTAAATTTTACAAAGCTGAAACTGAGTTGAATGTTCTGAATGTCTAAGGACGGCCTGTCCTGCTGCCTCTGAGACAACACCACAGCCTGTTGCAGGCATGTGTTTCTTTGTTCTAAAAGAACTTGACAATCTTGAAGGACATTTTCAAGAACGAAAGGACCTTCATTACAAACTAAAAATGCTGGTAGGCAGGAGATGTGTTTTCTGGAGGAGGTAACTGGCACCTTTGTTATATTTCCTGACAATCTGACCTTAAATTGAAAAGGACTTGAACTCATATTTAGGAAAAGCTATTGCAAAAAAAGAAGAGTCAAACTTACATCTTGTTCAGAATAATAATAGCACCTAACTCCTATGCAATATTTTTTTGGCATTTCATCTGAAAACTTTTTACTGAAATAGCCAGTGCCTTCTCTCCACTTTACAAAAACAGAACTTTTAATCAAGCATGGGAAAAGGGGAGATAAGGAAACATGAGATGCCCAAGGATACTTGCTAAATAAGTAGCAGCATGTGGTGGGTTGACCTTGGCTGTCTTCCAGGTGCCCACCAAGGCACTCTATCACTCCTCCTCCATCAACAGGACAGAGGGAGAAAATATGGTAGAAAATCTKGTGGGTCAAGATAGAGACAAGTAGAACACTTGCCAATCACCTTTACGGGCAAAACAGATGTGACTTGGGGAAGATTAATTTRACTTATTGCCAATTAATGACACAGTAGAACTAATAAAACTAAAAAAGCCTTTCCCCCACCCCTTCCTTCTTCCCGGGCTTAATTTCACTGCTGACTTTTCTACCTCCTCCCCCCGAGCAGCGCAGGGGTGTGGGGAATGGAGGTTGCAGTCAGTTCGTGATGCTTTGTCTCTGCCACTCCTTCTTCCTCATGTTCTACCCCTGCTCCAGCATGGGGTCCCTCCCRTGGGATACAGTCCTTCACAAACTTCTCCAACGTGGGTCCTTCCCATGGRCTGCAGTTCTTCAAGAACTGCTCCAGCGTGGGTCCTTTTCCATGGAGTGCAGTACTTGCCCCACTATGACTTCAGAWACAGACTGCTCCAGCGTGGGTCTCCCATGAGCCACATCTCCTGCCAGAAAACCTGCTCCACCATGGGTTGCTCTCCACAGGCCACAGTTCCTGCCAGGAGTCTGCTCCACCATGGGTTGTACATGGGCTGCAACTTCTTTCACAGCACATCCACCTGCTCCRGCGTGGGGTCCTCCATGGGCTGCAGCGTGGATATCTGCTCCACCATGGTCCTCCTTAGGCTGCAGGGGGACAACCTGCATCACCACAGTCTTCTCCATSGGTCTCAGTGTGGATATCTCTGCTCTGGTGCCTGGAGCACCTCCTCCTCCTCTTCCTCCTTCACTGACCTTGGTRTCTGCAGGGCCGTTTCTCTCACTTTTTCTCACTCCTGTCTCATGGCTGTTGCACAGCAGTTTTTTTATCCTTAAATATATTGTCACAGAGGTGCTACCAACGTCACTGATTGGCTCAGGTTTGCACAGCGGCGGGTCYGTCTTGGAGCCAGCTGGAACTGGCTCTGTCCGAGACGGGTGCAGCTCCTGGTGCCTTCTCACAGAAGCCACCCCTGCAGTGCCTCCCCCACCCAGCCCTGCCACAAAACCTTTCCACGTAAACCCAATACAGGGGATTAGAGATGGAGTCCCAGGCTGGAGCTGACCAAGGATGTTACCAAATGTCCTGAAAAGAAGAATTACATATATTTGAGCAGTTGCRGCAGTTTTATTTCAGGTATGAGTTTAAGCTAACACAGAGACAGTTATTTTGGCACAAGTGGGGTTTATCAAGGATTACAGGTTTGTCTGCAAAGGGAAACTCCTTCAAAATAAGGTGGACAAAGAGTTCACAGTGACCAAGGTACTCCTCTCTACCTCCCTCTGTTTAAGTCTATGATGAGCCATGAAAGAAAACTCAAGAGATTGCATGAGAAATCTTTGAGACCCTCACACTCCCAGTCTGCCTCTCATGCGGTGACATGACCACTCAATCACCATTACTGAATTACTTTTTCATTTTTTGCTGCAAAGCAAGGTAATCGCTTCTGCCACTCCTTTGGACTGACGTCCCATGTACACCTTGGAAAGCTAAATCAAAATAATCTATGCTTCAAGTGAAATAATTAAGTTCATTTATAAGCACATGCATGGGGGTTTATCAGTTTTGATATACATGTTTATCAAAACCAATGCACATKTCTGTGTAGTCAGTGCCAGAGACTCTAAGGGGTCAGGTTTTTCAGGTGTACCCACTAACTTCTAGGTATTCCAGGTTCATGGTCTTCTCAGGACTGTTTTATTTGAACAAGATCTGCAGCCAGATCAGCAACAGAGCTAAGTTCAAAACAAACATGTTTAATTTCTCTCATCCCTATTTAAGCCACTGGGGCTTGCTGTTCTCTTCAGACTCATTCAGATCCACTGTTTGGTCCCTGCAAAAAGGTAAACCCACAGTCTGGATCCCTGTGATGACCATTCAGCTTGTTCAACAGCAAGATTTCCTTTTTGCTTCTGTTCAGTGATCACGTTTTCTCATCTTGCTCTCCAACATGTGTGTAACTCACAAAATGACCTGTTCCAGCTCAAATTCATTAAATTTAACCCACAATAAAATCATTCAAGTTTCTAATTCACCTCTGAACTTTTCAGAGCTGGACCTCAAAATCCAGCRGCTGCCTATCACATACCACTCTTTCATATTTCCCTTAGTGTAATCAATTTCAACCTCTGCCGTGTTGGTTGTTGTAGCAATAGTCACTTTTTGTCATTTTCTGTAAAGTGCAAATGCTACAGGCCCTTCAGACACTGTCTGCTCTACACACATGGTGAACCCACCTTTAAAAATGTTTCTCATAAATCTTTTCTGTCACCTCTGTTTTGCTAACATTAAATTGAAAAGGGGGGGAAGGGGAAAAAAAAGATCCTCTAAAAAGCTATTCTGGGTTTTGCTTTATAAAAATTTATTATTTTTTTTTATTTTACTTTATGTTATTTTTAACCATAAGCTATCTTTTTTACATTGAAAAGCCAAGTTATTATTTCCTGGAGGTTTATACTCGAAACCTCAGATTGTCAGTTCATTTAATGTCACTTTACTTTATGCTTCATGCCAGTTTTAAGGCTCAGCAAGAATTGACAACGCAATCCTTTCACAGCATCAGCTGACTGTGTTTTCTTTGACAGCAAGATTTCAAATCAAGGATTTAATAAACTAGTAGCTCTTCCAGTTAGCAGTGAAATGTTCTTTCAATTCCACCACTTAAAGAACATCAAACAGACCTCAGCTATACAGCAAAGATTATAGCTAAACCAGAAATGCAGCTTATTTGCATGCACAGGATCGCCAGGGTTTGACTGCAAGAGAGGCAAAATATGAAGAAATGTAATTTTACTTAAAGTAAATGTGCATGCGAATGTGCATATGTCTGTAAGCAGACTACACATACAGAGACATAGAAAGAAAGGCAAGAGATTGGAGATGATGGTTAAATTAGTCATTTGTGAAAGCGTTAAATAGGTGAAAGGCAGTCTCGTGAAGCTTACATGCTGAGTTAGCTGGGAAAAGGTGTTACGCTCTCTCAGGCTGGTGGCATTGACTCCAGACCCTTCAGTGCTGAGGTTAACACTAAATTCCACCGAGCTGCAATCCTTTACACCGTTTTCCATTCATTGACTGACCTATCTGCCGTCCCAGCTTCCCACGTCACACTTCTGAGTTTGGCCCAGTGTTCACACGCCCGGAGGGGAGGAAATGTAAAAAACCTCCACCTGTGAAGCCTAAAGGGACCTTTAAAGTACTCAATGAAAAACATCTTGTATGTGTGCCTTTCTCTCTCTGCAGGGACAYGCGGTTACAGCTCCACTAAGAAACATAATGAAGAAGGAGGACAAGTGATGGGGAAGAGCAGAAATTCTTCTTGCTAATCTACAGCCATACTTCTGAGCTCCTGGTGTAAAGTCAACATCGATAATGTAACAGTGCAGGGCTGCACACCTCCACCTGTTGCAGTTGGATTGAGTTGGTGCCCAAGAGTATGCTATAAAACATGCAATAGTGGGGGGGTCTGAGGAAGTGGGGGGTTATAGGATATGCTTATTTGTACCCTCGTTTCGGGAACTATGCTGTAGCCAGGGGTGTTTTTAAATTCCTGAGTTGGGTTCACAGATCAAATGTATTGCCACTAAAAATTCCTGRAAAGCAGAGTATTTCTGAGATGTGTTTCAGGTCTTTCTTCCCTGAGCCCTTTTTATCTCTTATGGAAGAACTGGTAATGATGACTCTTGCACTGAAGTAGCTATTTCTTCTTTCTGCTCCCAGCCAGCTGGTCCAATCCAAAGTAGCATGGTGTCAACTCCTCTCAGCAAGAAATTTTTACTCCTCACACCATTACCTCTCCAATTCTGCTCCATCTTCCAACTTAGCCAAGCTGTGTTCACCCACCTTTGTTTAGGAGGAATATGTTTCTTGGAAGCAAACACCTTAACTGATGTTACTTAACTGAACCTACAGGCCTATCCACATAACAATGCTCACCAAAATTAATCTGAATTAGCTTTTTTAAGTGGATTAATTAAACTACTTTAAACTCCTATGTGGACACCCTTGTTCAAAATTAAAGAGGCTTAATTCAATTTAGCTGAATTAACTTTCAAAGTAAATTAAGCCAAATTGAATTATAGCCATTCCAGTCCACACAGGGATTTAAATTCATACGGTGAGGGCTCTAGTCACGTTAATTGAGCAAACAGCTGTAATGAGTTGTTGTAATCTCCCAGTTTTTTATTACCATCTCGTTACCAGAGGTTACTAGTCCTACTGTCAGAATCAGCAGAACAGAAGTTATGGCTGTGCTTATCCACTGAAGTTCAGTCAGCTACCTTTGAAACCTTTCTTCATTAGCAACTAATACACCAGACTGCAAACCGAAGCAGCTGAGACAGCTGGACACATACTCTACCAACTCCACTAGAAAGATGATTACATCTGACAGGGGAGCAGGATGGAGAGACGGAGTGGTAGCTTCTTAGATCACCCCTATGYTTCCCAAAACTAATCCTTGAGAACCCCTGAACATCTCTGAATAACTCTTCAGAGAGTTCTCACGTAGTAAAAGAATGAGAGGAAGTGACAGCAATATTTTACCCTTTGTTTTTGTAAGTTTGTTTCTCTTTAGGGATGTTTCTTTAGCATGTCCTTATGACTGTAATCTTAATCAAATCAATGCCTATTAAAAACAGAAAAAATGTAAACAAAGCAAACAGATGAATTAACCAATTTGGTTTACATAGTCTATAACACAAATTCTAAAGTTTTTTCAGCTTAATCATTAAGAAGTACACTTATCTATCTTATTYCCTGTCTTTGGAGAATCCCCCCTTGCTATGCCTGGATAGCTCTTGYCTGTGCACGTCCATTTCAGAAAAGCCATTTCCAAATTCAAAGTCACCTATCTCCAGCTTGCCTGMCATAAGAGTAGTTTATCCATCTTCTAAAGTGACTTCACCAAAGAGGGAAGGAATGTGAACAGCCAGCACCATACCCAACCAGAAAGCTGCACAGGACTGGAATGTATAGAGCTTGTAGGAAATGTGAGGAAGCCACTTAGCTGCATTTTGTAGACAATTTATATCTMATTAATAGTCACCCTTTTTAGTTTCAGTGACCTGGTTCAGATTCTGCCTTTCACAGACCAGGTTGTTTGGTTACATTTAGTTTTTAATAGGCCCCTTACTGAAAAATTGTCTTTGAYAGATTGAAGGTGTATTTCATAGGATCACAGAGGTTACTCAAAGCCCTGTCCAATCCGACCTTGAACACTGCCAATGATGGGGCATMCACCACTTCTCTGGACAACCTGTTCCAGTGCTCAGCCACCCTCACAGTAAAAAAATGTTTCCTGATGTTCAGAGGGAGCCTCCTGTGTTTCAGTGTGTGTCCATGRCCTTTGGACCTGGCACTGGGCACCACTGAAAAGAGCCTGGCTCCGACTTCTTTGCACCCTCCTAACAACATCCTGGCCTGTATCAGGAATAGTGTGACCAGCAGGAGCAGGGAGGTGATCGTGCCCCTGTACTCGGCACTGGTGAGGCCGCACCTCGAATACTGTGTTCAGTTTTGGGCCCCTCACCACAAGAAGGACATTGAGGTGCTGGAGCGTGTCCAGAGAAGGGCAACGAGGCTGGTGAAGGGTCTGGAGAACAGGTCTTATGAGGAGAAGCTGAGGGAGCTGGGGTTGTTTAGCCTGGAGAAAAGGAGGCTGAGGGGAGATCTTATCGCTCTCTACAACTACCTGAAAGGAGGCTGTAGAGAGATGGGTGCTGGTCTCTTCTCCCAAGTAACAAGCGATAAGATGAGAGGAAACGGCCTCAAGTTGCSCCAGGGGAGGTTTAGATTGGATATTAGGAAAAATGTCTTCACCGAAAGGGTAGTCAAGCATTGGAACAGGCTGCCCAGGGAAGTGGTGGAGTCACCAACACTGGAGACATTCAAAAAACGTGTGGATGTGGTACTTCAGGACATGGTTTAGTGGGCATGGATGCTGGGTTGATGGTTGGACTTGATCTTAAAGGTCTTTTCCAACCTTAATGATTCTATGATTCTATGATTCTATGATTCAGGTATTTATATGCATTGATAAGATCCCCCTGAGCCTTCTATTCTCTAGACTTGGCTCAAAACCTCTCCAGGGAGTGTGCTTACATTTAAACACCCTGAACATTATAGGTTAGATCAGTTCTTGAGCTTGAACTGAGTCATTTCAGAGGTAGTTACTGAAATCAGTGGAACTGTTGTTAGAAAAATACCTTTGGTAGTATCAGGAGAGGTTACAGAAGTTCATTTTCAGGGTGGAATTAATTCCTTTTTATCGTTGCTGTCAAAAAGCAATGCCTAGGTCAATGGATTCAGATCAGTACCTCTAGAAAGCTATTTACCCCATCCTAAAAGAATTGTCCATGATAGCTAGATGATACCCATCTCTTTCTCCTGATATAGAGCACACCTAAGCAAATAGCTTAGATTAGACTCCTAACTTCTCCTTGGTTAATACTACATAACAGCCTATCAGGAGGRAATTATTTGGTTTGCCAGTTCGCATTGGGTTGATGTTCCAAACAACTACTACAAAGAATTGGAAGAATAAATACTTTTTTAGTTTGGACTCCCTACTGAGAATGATCTAGGACATGTACTTTGTCATGAACAACAGGTTTCCTTGCTCCTGTAAAACCCAGGAAGGATACCACTTTTTTTTTTTTTTTTTAATCTCCTAGACTCTCCTGTGTTAGCAGATCACTTACCTATCAACATCTGAAAAGCACTCTTTTAACAACATTTGGCTGGCATCCACAACATAAACTGAAAGTATCACCAGCAAAAGTATCATTCAAATGTTCTGTGATTGCAGCTCATTATATATTGTGGAGTGTTSTGTTTCTATTTCCTGTCTGAATAATTCATGTACGTAACCAACAGCTCCCAAAGGGCAGATTTTGCAATGAGAGAGATCATTTCAAAATTCACCAGCCCTGAGTATTAGACCACTGCAGGTTGAAACTCATTTTTGCTGTTTGTCCCAATAAGTACGCAAGGATTCAAGGTTCCTGTGAAAAAAGGTGCAAAGAGGAGATGACTGCACTCAGAATAATTTTTTTTTTAAATTCAAATTAATATTTAGAAGGGAGAAATGAGAGAATAATTTCTTTCTAAACACTGATCACAAAGGCATGGAAATTACAGGCAAATTCAAAACCCAGTTAGACAGAAGTGTAATTCTGTTGCCRGTCAAGTTCTTGACAAGTTTCTATTTCCTTCAATAAATAAAACATTGCACAATATGTAGTTCTGAGGAAAAAAATTAACAGTTYTTTTCTCCTATGCAGTAAATTGGAACCATTTTCTCCCAGTCTGTTTGAACTCAGTTTCATTGCACCACAAGTTGATTTGAGGAGTGATCCAAAACCCATTTATGTCACCAGGGGTAAGATTTGCATCTCTTAACTTTAGACAGGTAGAAGTTAGACACCGAATCTAAACTAGTTACCCTAGGCTCCTGTCAGAGTCAATGGAGACAAGCCTTCCGAGGCAGATTCATTCTATTTATCTTAGGACACATGAATCACCTTAAGAGGAGCTTGTTGCTCTTCGCTGACTATAAATGGAGCCATAGGGTGGCAGATTCAGGTTTAAGCAGCTAGCTTGCAGACATTTAACTTAGGGCACATGCATTTCACCCTGGGAAGCTGATATTTTACTTCTCTGAGCTGCAGACCTGATCTTATATAACTCCAGTAGCTCCAATTATCCCTTGCAAGGCACTTCAGTCCTAGTCTTTATATTGAAATGTTTTGCTATCAAAATAACAGCTGTTTACAAGTAAAACACCTTCTAGGCCCAAGAATTAAGCTTGATTTCTGTCTTTGTCTACCTTCACTTTGTTTTTCCCATTCACTCGCCCTTCTGTGTATGATTTCGTACTTTCTCCTATGTCTGTGTGTTTGGGTAAGCTGTTGCATGTGCGGATTGGCCAGCAGGCTGCTTTCTCCTTGGAATAAGCAGGGAGGTGATTTAAACTCTCTTTCCCRTGGTGAGGGCACTGTTGGTTATCTTTCCTTTCCCCAGCTGCCAGCTTCCACAAAACTTGTCAGAACGTCATGTCTTTGAGACAYCTATCCTCTCAGTCCAATGTGGTTAAAATCAGCCAATGATGTGTTTGAAAATTATTTGAGGGAGGAAGAAGAGGAGGCAAACATACTGATGGGCAGGACATATTCCCTTAAAATTAGACTAACCATATGCTTCCTTACCACTAAGAAATCTGGTRAAAGTTCTAGTATAGACATACTTACGGAGGCAGAAAAGACCTTTTTGTTTTGGTACAATTCCTCACTTTGCGTGGATGATATCAGCTACACCAGCAAAAACACAATGTTAGAAARCATTTATTTTTCTGGGTGTACTGGCAAAATGGCTCTCCCAGATGTTCCAGTTTCCTCTTCAGCCCTGTTCTGTGGGACAGTTATCTTAGCATATTTACTTTTTACCCACTGGGCTTTTTTTTTTTTCCCCTGGGAATGCCTTAGTTTGTTATGCCCTGAAACACAAAGCATTAACAGCCTTTTAGAGAGTGCCAACACATGGTGGAGGTAGCTACCTGCTCTGTTTTCCATAAAACGGGTGTTAATAGGCTCTAGAGGGGTCCCTCAGTAAAGAAACGGAGGAGTTCAAGCATTTATTGACTGGCTTGTATCTCGTAGAAATATTCGAAGTGGAACACAGGAGATGTGGAGAAAAACCACACAAATGAGAAGCTACTAATGAAGTGTTTTTACAGTTGGAGTTCGATGTGTGAGCTTGTAAAAGCTGATTAACTATTATTGTGTTTTCATCTAACTGGTTTGATAATTTGTTGGTTAAATGCCTCAGCTGAGAAACCAGTGAGTGTCCTTGGAAACATGCTGGTGCAAGAGTTAAAGCCTCAAATCCACATGGAGGGGGCAGGTTTATGTTGTGGATCCATGATACRTTTCTCTTTTAACAGGTGAAAGAAAGAAGTGGCTGAAAAGTCATATTTTGTTCTTACATGGTTTTCTTTGAGCCTATTCCAGTCACTAAAATTGAAATCCTCTTTAGATTTTTTTTCATAATAAAGGCAATTAACAAGTTGATTCTCTTCTTTTTCTTCTTTCTTTCTTGAATTTGTCTTTCTCTCTTTTTCTCTTTCTCTTTCTTTCTCTCTCTGTCTCTCTCTTTTTCTTCCACCTTCGTTAAAGGACTCTGTTTAGAAAAGAATATTCTGGGCTTGATTAACAATTAACTCAAACCAGTTAACTACCACATTAGAGCAGCAACAATATAATAGAGGAGACTTGAAAAAGCAGGTTGGAAAAAATGCAAGTCTCACTTTTCTAAAGAAAATTACTGTAAACCCGTAATAGGGGATGAACAGGAGAAGATGTAAAAGTTTGTGTTTATTATGCTTTTGTGCAGAGTCACAGTCAGGTCTGAAGTTTTGTTCTACTTTTTTCCAAACMACCATATTGAAAAAGAAAATTTAAAACATGAAAGCAACAAAAGAATTGAACAATTTAGTTTGGAATGGATCTCTGGAGGACTGTAGTTCAMCCTSCTKYTARMAGSAGGKYGAACTACAACATTATATCAGGTTGCTCAAGGTCTTGTCCAGTTTGGTTTCGAGTATCTCTAAGGATGAAGATTCCACAACCTCTSTGGGCCTAAGTTCCGGTGTCTGATAATTCTTTCTCTTTTYCTTTTTTTTTTGAATATGTAATTATAATTTCATTTACTGTAACTTTAGTCTTTTGTCTTGTCTTTGGGCATCTCAGATGAGAGTCTGGCTCTGTCGTCTCTGCAAACTCCCATTAGGTAGCTGAAGACAGCAATTAGATTGCTCCTTGCCCTTCTCTTCTCAAGGTGGAACAGACCTTGTTCCTTCAGCCTTGCACAAAATGTGCTTTAGTCTCCAACTACCTTAAAGATCTCCACTGGACGCACTCCAGTTTCACAATATAGGGCTTCCTGTAAGCCAAACAGAGGGGAATAATCACTTCATTCGATCTGCTGCTACATTTTTGTTAATGTACCCAGTACGAAGTTGGCCTCCGTCACTGCAAGGGTGCACTGCTTACTCATCTTTAGCTTGTTGTCCGTCAAGCACCCTCTACCACAGAACAGTTATCTAGCCATTAAATGCCCAGCCCATGAAATTTCATGAAATCTCTCTGTCCCAGGTGCAGACTTTTGAGTTTGCCTTTGCTGAATTTCTTGAAGCTCTTGCCAGCTCATCCCTCCATCTTAATCCCTTCTCAGTGTCAGTCCTGCTCTCCAGCATCCACATCCATACTGAAGAATCACATCCTTTTCTGGTGTACAAGAATTGGAAAAAATGTCAAGAATTAAAAGGACCCCAGAAGAAAAAAAGAAGAGCACACACACACTTTTATATATTYGGAGGCCCAGAGAAAAAGAATCAAAGTGTGAGACAACTGAGCCAGCAGAGAAAGACATAMCAAGACTGACTGTAAGTTAAAGACAGACAAATTGAAATCAAAAAGCAGTCATGACTTTTGAGCACTGAAATAAACAACCAGGACAACTGATGGAGTCTCCAGTTTTTGATGTCTTCAGATTAGGTCCAATTGTCTCTCAATGTGAACTACTTTAGCCAAACACAAATTACTGGTCTTGACACAGGGAATAGTGGATGAAATGCAATGGCCTGCAGTGTGCAGGATGAGAAACTGAATTATCTAATGGACTCTCCCAGGTTAAAGCTTTTGAATTTATGAATAATGTCTGGGACAAATTTGTTGCTGAAATGATACRGATGTCTATAACGAATCCTACTCATTCTATTGTGTAGCTGCATTTCTTGCCAAATATAACCACATAATGTTTCCAGAAAAATGGGCACTGAGGCACATAACATTCCAGGATTTTTTTGTTCTGACAGGATTGATAATATAAACATTACATTAAATTCAATAACATGGATGTGGATACATACAGGGTAGACAGACAGATATCATACTTACACTTGACATCTACTTTTATTTCCTATGTACACATATACCATATAAAACTAATAACATATATATAAAACATGTAAAACAAAATAAGGATTAAAGAAAAAGAACAAACTCTTAAGTTGACAATTACTTCAACCAGTAATTCCTATGCACTACACGGGAACTCCATGCCAGCAATGGGAGAGACATCCATTATCCAAAGCAGCATTCAGCCCAATTTATGACCACYGTTTCCCATCCTCCCATCCATGCATCTCTGCAAAGAGCCTGTCCTGCTAGGACCAACAGGTCTTTCTCAGCAGAGCTRCTCCCCAGCCAGTCAGACCACAGCCTGCACGGATGCAGAGAGTTAATTCAYACCATGTAGAAGACTTAAGATTTGCCCTTGCTGGATGGCATGAGATTCCTGTAGGGCTGTTTTTCTGGCTTCTCTAGATCCCTCTATACAGCATCCCTGCTCTCCAGCATATCTGCTCTCCTCAGTCTGGTGTCATCCACAGACGTGATGACAATACGTTCTGTCTTCTTCAGGTCACAGATAAAGATCCTGGGACAGATCCCCAGGTAGAGTAYGAACTATTCAGCACCGCATTTCCAGCCTGATCTAGCCAGTTTCTCATCCATTTAATCATCCACCCATAATATGGTCCAGAACCATAAGCRACCTATAGTGAATTTTCACAATCAACCCAATACTTAGTATTTTACCTGAAGAGTAGGTGTACAGGAATGAAAAACAGTCCATTTTTACAGTTCTTGGACTAATTCCWCCTTTCCCCTTCATGGTGCAAATGATTTTTTCTTAAACCATATCTACATGAAGTGTTGTTCCTATTGCAAACAAAATCTATTTTTACAGTTCAAAAGCATTGTTCTCTTTTTAGCCTGAGATCCTTCCTAGCAGAAGCTCAAGGATTTCACCCAATATTGCCACAGAGCCTTCAAATTTATCAGGATGGTGTTTAGAGAATTATTGCCCCAGTATTATTTTGATCTRCAAGAGAAATTCAGTGCCCCTAAAAAACAGCGGAGCCAGCCACTCAGGTCATGTGTTTGTGTGAGGGTTATAAGCTATGTTGTAAATATRATAAAGAAGACATGTAAAATCTTCAATGACTCCTGCTTTTACAGCAATTAATTTTTTAAAAAAAGTTCCTGAAACATGCACCACCACCAGACAATCAAGAGTGAGAAAGAGAGAGAGAGGGAGAGAGGAAAAGCCGGCTCCATGCGGGGCCTTTTTGCTTACAGCTATGAGACAGTRCTGCACTTTCTCCTAATAACCTTGACCTGCTTTTCCTGGCTCAGCAGTAGCATCTGTGTCACATCGGCTTAGCATCTGTTTATCAATCTAACAGCACAAACCTGATTCCTGCTCCTATTCTCTTTAGTGCTCACGATATTAAAATGACTGAATTAAACCAGCAGAATTCAGGAAGCACAAGACTTAGAGATGGGAACAGCTCTATGGAAAGAAAAGAAAGGGGGGAAAAAAGAAGCAGGGAAGAAGGAAACCGTATGTAGAGCTCCATTTATTCGCAATGGATTTAAATGAGAAATTTGTAATGAATAATCACTACTAAAATCTTTTGTGCAGAATTCAGGGCCACAGGCTTTCAAAACAGAGAAGGTAGAAATCATCTCAGACTTTTCCATGGATCTTGAGAAAAGACATGGCAAGTACAATGAGGTAATAAATTACAATCTGCCTGCAGTCCCTGCCTCTAGGTAAAAGAGCGAAACACCAGCGAATAAGATTTAGTGCAGATCTTTAATAAGCAGGGTGAAAGATATTGGGAGCTCCCCAGGCTTGCCCCTGTGGTTTACTTTTCCCCTTTTGTTACCACTGCTATGCTCTTCCCAGTTTTGAGACTTTTCTGAGCATAAGGATAGTCCTGAGCTTGAGGCATTYTTTCATATTTAATGCTGGCCTGAGAAGACGTGGACTATGCCCACGCACTTAAACCGTTCAGAAGTCCCACGTTACAGGACAGCTTCTGTTGCTTGGAAAGCTATAGTTCATTCCCAAAGTAGTCACCCCATACAAAACAGCTCCTGACTCCAGAGCTGTTTCAGAAGAAAGGAGAGCTGTCAGCTGGGGAGTTCGATTGCACGAAGTAGGCRCAGCAGGCCAAACCTGAGGTGTCAAATAGGCCAAAGTTATTGTTTACTGTTTATYATTGCCATGCTCAGATCTGAACAAAATCAGAGCCCCACTGTGCTGTGCATACACAGCTTAGTGTTTAACTTCTGATCCCCCACCTACACAGAAACTAAGACAAGAGGAAAAAGGAGGAAAAAAGAGAACTAGAGAAATTCTCTGATCTGCTGGAAACTGCTCCATGAGTCTGAGGTATTACTCAAAGACTTGAGTAAAGGTCTYATGAGCACCCATTGTCTGAACCATGAAACAGAACAGTAAAACAGACATACCCCAAATTAATAAACACACACGCTGTCTGCCRTATCAGCACAAATATCCAGGGCTTTGGGGTTTTGCCTCTTATTCAAAAGAAATTTTTTTTCCAGCATCACAGAGATCACCGAGTCCACTAATGCTGCAGGGGAAAATTTAGTGGGTACTGATTTCGACAGGTATTCCACCCAGAGACACAYTGAGCATCCACCTACTGAAGCATCCTAAATTATTCTCTGGAGATCTCCCATACTTGCTTGCCCTGAGAACTCTAAGATCAAATATCAAAATCTGACAGTGGTGTGGCTGAATCCCAGTGGCATGTAAGAGGTGCTTTTACAATAACATATATACACATCATCATTTATCCTTCCTTCAAAATGCAGTGATAGAGACTTTGGACTACATCTACAGTAATGTAAGTCAAGCTGCTCCACCAGATTTTGTCCCTACATCCATGATTTGGTGATTGCAAATAAGGGGGAAAAATAGATGGAAAGAGGGGACTCATTGCAGTTATACAAACTACCAGCTATCAAAACCATATGACTAGATCTCAGTGTGAGGTAAATACATGATTTACAGGTTAATTCACTGCTCAGGCCACCTCCAGTGAACTTAGATTAGTCAAGAGATGAGTTTGAAAGAGAAAACATATGTAAACAATTGCTGAACCTCTAAAGAAGGCTTCTTCCAGAGGGAAGAAAGGATAAAATGATTTGGACACTAGATCTCTGAGAGCAGACAGCTAACTCGCAGTTATTCCAGAGTTCTTCCTAACGTAAGTGGTTTGGCTATGATATGAACTTGAAATCCAAGCCCCTTTTACCTTTTCATTTTTAACAGCTTTTTAGTCCCTCCATGTTACTTCACCTTTTGTGTGAGAGCAGTGCCAGAAACTCATAGGAAAACTCACCCAATGTCATCGAGGTTGTAGGATTTCACCTRTATTTCACACAGGAAAGCTTTATTGCCCCAGGGTTACTCAGAATCTTTCCCTAGYTCATTTTTTCAAAGGCTGGGCTTGATTCGCATCAGTAGCCATCCAGACTTCACTTTAGGATCCCTCATGCCTCAGGCTGAAGGCTGAAAGTGCAGGAGGTGAACAACAGGTTGGGTTTGAGATCTGGCTTTTACGGAAGCCTGGGCTCTATCTGTATATAAAATAGGATATAGTTTTAAGAGCATGATAACTGATCTCAAGACTAGAACTAACTTTTACCCAGGAKTTTTTTTGGAGCAGCCAAGAGGTAGTTAAACCAAGAGTAAAATCAGCAGGGAGAAGATGCGAAAAAGACAGACTTGAGATAYATGAAACTTTATTCCACTGTTAATAAAATCAAGAGTTTGGAAAAAGTGTGTGACAATATAAAAAGCCAGTTCCTTTTTTTTTTTTAATATCTGTACAAGGAATGTAGGTAAGGTGCCAGCAGCTCTCACTGGGTTGCAGCACTGCAATATAACTGAAATTTAGGAGGACAGTTGTCATGAATAGTGTATTAAAGTCTCTGGTTATAACCTGTTTAGGAAGGAGCGAATGAACAAGAGGAAGTATTATGGGTACATAACGGTGGCTTTCTTACTGAAGACATTCTTACTTATAAGTGCATAAGGAGATGAGGTTCACACAACAGTCCCATGTCTCATCTGCCCATTAGTCCCCATCTCCACCAAAAGCTTATGAAATCCTTAGCTAACTTAAATCTATTTTAACGAAGAGRTAGCAAGAGGAGAAAAAGAAGAGAAAGCTTGTCTCCACATGACTGTGAAGCCAGCCACTGAAAATATCCCCAGATCAAGCCAAATTCAGCAAACACTGTTTGAGCAGCTAGAAAAGCTGAAAAATAACAAGGATCAGATACTGGGACAGAGCTGGGATTGATATGTGGCAGAACAGTGTCCTGGGGAGGAACCAGRGATATTACCATGGGGCCACATGGGAGGTGTTGGAGATATAGGCATATAGGGTATGGGCTTCATTGGTTCTGTTCCATTTAGAACAGTTTGTTTTGATATTACTGAAAGTTTAGAAATTCAGTATCTCAACTGACTATTGACCATGCAAATGTGTTATGTCTGCATATGTATATCTGCTGTCTGGCTGAGGTATTTGAGAAAGCAGGAGATGTCACAGATCAGTGAATCAAACAGTCTGAGTTACTCCCTGAGCAACTATCCATAATAAAAAAAAAACAGAAGAAAATATCTTTTTAATGGGGGACTTCAATTTGGGAGACATATGCAGCCAGCAGTAAACTTCTCTTCAAATTTAAGAAAAATATAAAGATGAATTAATTATGGGCTGGCAGTTGGTGGTAGCCTAGGGACCAACTGTTATTATCAGATTGCACTCCATACAGACAGAGGACAGGACAAACCAATAATAAATACAGTTGACTCTCCAAAATAATTCATTTCTCAAAACTGAGAAATTAGAATGAGGTTTAATAGGTAGGAAAAAGAAAATCAGGAAAATGGGAATGAACATTGGGATTTTTTAAGAGGAGTCTATGAAGCTATGAGTCCAACTCTGAGTAAAAGTAAAACTTTGTTCAAAGGCAAAGGAAATGCACTAATTAGAAATAAGAATGCAACATGTGAAAACAGGAAAGAAAGAGACCTTAACACACGCAGCAATATAAATTAAACATTATAAAGTGTAGAAAATTGATAAGGAAAGCTAAAGACATCAAAGAAAATCCCATGGTTAGTAGGATTAATGACAATGAACTTAATTTTTAGGAATAATTAGGAACAAACTAAATCCTACAAATAGCATAAGACCATTTAGTAATGGAAACTGCAAAACTGTTTAAACCATACAGTGTAGGGTCAGGTCTCCATACGTTTCTGTTTATCTAATAAGGCTTGAACAATTTGCATCCTCAAAGAACTTATGCACTGAGAAGTGCTTTATATCCTGTAATTTTAAAAGTCATTATTAAATTAGTCTTATGGCAACTTTTCTAGTATTTTTTCTAGGGTCAACTTCAAAGTGATCAGTCTATCCTTCTTGTCAGTTCATTTATCTCTGTTTTTAAATATACTGATATGACACCGGCATATTTTCCTTTTCTAGAATTTCTTTGTTATGCCAAGATTATTAAAAATTAGCATCAGTGATTGACTGTGTGATTCTGTGATGAGATTACGAGTCCATTTGATAGACTGTGTAGGCAACCTAATATATCTAAAGGCATTTAAAATTACTACCGCATATTCTAACACACACACAAAAAAAAACCCCACTCTGAACTTTWAGGAAATTCCATAATAAGAAAGCATGCATTCATCTTTTGTTCAATGAAACAAAAAATGGATAATAAATATTAAAAAGATAGGCTTCAGAGAGGACCAAGCACTGAATAAAAGTTGCTTCAGATTAATTTCATGGGCAACAAAATTGGTTACTCAACAATTACATGGTCTGAAAACAAATATAAAATGAGTGCTGTTAAAATATGTTAAAAATAACATAGAAAGGCACAAAATGAGAGGACCAAGCAACCAGACAGAGTAACCTAAATATCTTGAGAAACCAAGTTCAAAAAAAAAGATATATCTTAATACTGTTGCAAGGAAACGTGTGAACAAGGAATGAGGTCATATCTAGTGACTGTGAAAAGGACCCAGTATGATACTGAAGCAGGAAAAAGAGGATTGGCAAAATGTTTAGGCAAACAGAAGTTATTGGGCACCAGAGAGTGAGAAAGGGTTGAACGCAACAGTCTGTGAAATGCCAAAGCTTAGTCTGGGTGATCTAATGGACCCTCCTGGCCTAAACTGTGAATGTTGATGAGACTTATTTCATCTGAATGGATTTGTCTATTCCCTGTTAGACATTCCAGGATGTTATTRCTGAATGCAGTGAAATATGTAGTGTTTCATAGCTACATGGGTTTTCTAAACTTAAAGGGACCATTATAGTCTGACCTCATATATAATGGGGCTACTCTAGCTATTTTGCAGCCTGTGGCCCAAAACATGTTGCTGTACTTGTTAAGAAGAACATGAACATGTCATTCAAGAAATCTGAATCTAATCTTTGACTGCTAAAAGCAAATTCATCTGAAGCTCATAAATGAAGATTAAATAACTCAAAAAATGCTTCCTTTCTACCCCTGTTGACGTGGACAACTGCCAACTCTCCAACTCTGTCTATAGGATGGACCAGCCCTAGGTAATACAAATTATAAAGTAAATTATTCCAGCATTTCACAACAGTTTTTTACCAAATGGTTCTTGTATCAAATCAAAGCCTTTTGCACAATCAAAACTTTTTTTTTTTTTTTTACAAAGAGTGTTCAGAACACTGTCTTTTCCAGTCTAATTTGTGTCTGGTCCAAGAACAGGATAGTTTTATAAAAACTTTCTTCTGACTCCATGTTTGAATAGTCTCAAATGCCTCATGTCACCAAGGACCTGACTTATTCATGGCATAACTTAGAGTATCCCCAAAGCTGCTCTAATTTGCACCATTATGCTTGTACAACAAGGAACTTGTTCTAATGACAAGGAAAGTATGGTTTGAAGGAATGTCCCAGATATAGTGTTATTTTACTTATGCTCTTGACACCAAAGAGTGGTTTATACAGGAACTACTGAGCTTGCTCTTCACCATCTGCAGATTTACCCATGCAGAAGAAATTCCCAAGGGGATGGTTAAACCGGTTTTCCAACTGCAAAACAGCCCCAGCAAAGACCARCATCTGGCCAAAGTATCCTGTCAGGGACCTATGCTCACTGTGCATGATAAACATGGCTCATTATTATTCTTGGTTTATTTTCTTCTGCCACTTGAGATCATAAGGAAAAAAAGGCAGCAGATAGAGAGGAGAAAGGAARGCAGAAACGATGTAGTAAAAAATATCAGTATTTTCAGAAACTGTAAATTTAAAATGGCATMACTTTCCTTCAGAACACACAACAGCACCATTTTCTAAAAGACCTATGACTTTGCGCTAGAGCCACTAGTTAACTTTCATGATGCTGTGGTGTCATCTCCCACTGGCAAACTGCAGCACACCACAAATATTGTGAAATGTCCTTAGATTTTTCATGGCTGAGACTGTATTCAGTTCCTGACAGAACTTAACAAATCTGTTCATTCTTTCTTGCATTTCCAGCCACCCATTCTCATCCACTAGAAAGAACACTTCATCTCAAAGAGTTTTTGGAGAACCATCCAGCCTTAGCCATCTTACTTCCAATTCACAAGCAGTACTGACCGAAAAATCCTATCATTTCTTAAATTTTTGCTCTCCACAGCTCCATCTGATCTATAGCAGATAGGGTTTTATCATACTGATGGTCTACAGTCCTTGCTGATCAATGCACAATTAACCCAGCTTGAGTATGTTATACCTTATAATTGTCTCCAGCCAATTTAGTACTTCTAACACAATGAAGAGTTTTGGGGGGCTACTTACACATCCCAAGCTCTGGACAAGTATCTTTCCTACCCTATCTCTTTATGTGGAAAGATCTGTTTCTTCAAATAGCTTGCTCCTCAGTGTTCTTTCCAGTCTCCTTTTGATGAACAACTTCTAACTTACTGTTTCCTTCCCACAAAAGAAATTTTCCAGGTAGTTCTTTTCCCATCACCCCAGATAAGTTTCACCATTGTTCATTAGGAATATATTTATCAGCTCCAAAGCTTAATCCAAGATTTACTTTACCCATCACCTATTTTTCCTGTTTGTTACCTGACACCTTCCCAGCCTTCCATCATCTTCAGACATCCTCCACACCTTTGGTTAGCATAAGGCTGTCAGCGTCTCATTTCTTGTCCATGAACCTGCTGCACCGCTTTTCTCCTAGTCCTTCTGCCTGACTCCCTTAAATCCATCTTCATTCAATTATTTCTACAGTGTAATACCAGAAAAGTGAAAAATCCTAAGTATCGCCTTGACTGTCTTTTGTACCTTGGGCTTGATTTGAACAACCTTACCAGCCTTCTAACACTCTCTCAACAAAGTTCCCTTCATTTTTTCTTCATCAGCCTTTTCACTGTGAAAAATTCCTATATGTTTCTAGAGTCCTATGCTATCCGTATCTTCTATTATCTCTTTTCAGTATGAGTAGACATTCATTTTTATATAATTATTGCTGGGTTTTGTTATTTCTAACATGAGAATAACATGTACAAAAGTTGTTTTTTTCCCTTTTTGCTTTTAATAACCCCATACTTGGGAAATACCTGGGCTCTTGTCTTTCCTCTAATGGGGTATTTATTCCTCTGAGACACTGGTCAGCTAGGAGAATATTTATGTGGTAATAAAAAACTTTAACAGAGGGTTGCTTGGATCTAATAGTCTCAGGTATTTCAACACATCTTTTCTTGTCATGTGTCATGCTGAATTACATCGTGGCCTGCATGTGACAGCAGCCCATAATGTGACCCGTGTAATATAGTTTGAAATGTAATGTAGTGGGAGGGGGGCTTGAGGGGAAAAACCACCCTTTGTGCTGGATAAAAGCTGTGGATTCAGAAAGACAGCAACTTCAAACTGTTGGAGAACTGGAAAAGATTAAGTGATAGCTCAGCAACAGCCTACAAAGAAATCTGCAATAATTAAATGATTAAATGATACCTGTAACACATTACATTAATAACTTTCATTAATATATTTCAGTTTTACAGCACAGATCATTTTTTGTCTGAGTCATCAAATCACTGCTAAATGTTAATTTGTCAATTCATGCTTGGCAAATTATAAATGGTTTATAATTAAATACAAATACTGAAAGGTAAATAACATTCATACAGCATAAATGGCTGGCTGGGACATCGGCAGAGAGAGCCATGGAAAGAAACCAGGTGTCCTGATTCTCAGGACTGAGCTTTAGCCTTTTGGTAACATCTCTTTCCACCAATCATGGACTTATACTAATATATCCTGGCTTCAGAAAGACTTGCTTCTTTACTGAATAGTATGGCTGTATCAGGGAGAGAGAGGGTAAGACAGATTTCCATTTGAGGTAAAGGAATGAAAAAGTCCTTCTGTTCTTACAGAGGATCTGATTCTCTAGGGAAGTGATGCTATTTGCTTAGATGAGGGAAAAAAAAGAAAAAAAGGAAAAAAACTTGTTTTTTTCTGGCAGAAATGGTGCAATTTCACCCTTCAGCAATTTGGTGAAAACTGATAGCTGTGGACACTTCTCAGCCTGGGTAGCACTGCAAAAGGCTGCACCATGCGAACTGGCAGACGCAAAGAGAGAGAGAGAGAAAAAAAAAAATTGCACTTTAAAACTGTGCGCCAGGCTGTCCAGCTCGGTTAATCTGCTCCGCAGTCCTCCCCGCTTGCACAGGGCTGGTGTAAACTCAGAGAGGAGAGAACTGTGCTCATTTTTGCCAGCTGAGAATCCAGCATGTGATAATACAGATCACTACGAACCACTGGTGAAGGGGCTGTACTTGGGAATATGTTCTTCAACTAACCTGTGCTCAGTCACCGTCCTCCTCTCCTGCATGAAACACGAAGAGGAATCACAACGCAGATCAGACCAGCTAGGYCTAGCTCATCTTTGGAGCTGCAAATGGAAGCAGGGCCATGACATGGCTTTGCAGGAGAGGGAAATACAGGCCAAGCCACAAAAGAGCATGGTGTAAAAATCCTAACTTCAGGATTTTTAAAAATCCTAAAGGACAAAATGKGCTTGCTTTATTTTGCACAAATCAACACTGGAAAGTAAGTTCAACTTTAAAACTGGAAAAAAGTTACAGAGGACATCTTGTCACCAGAAAAGGCCATTGCATTTAGATCAAGGGTCTCCAAGTGAACAACCCATATTGACCAGGCTTCTTTTCCCTTTGAATGTCATGACAAATTAAAAGATCAACGTTATTAACATTTAATTTTTGCATCATAATTACTATATAGTGGCATAAACTATTTTCAAAGCAGAGCATGCAATTTGAATTGCTAATAAAAAATTAAAATTAACATTGCAGTCTATTATTATTATTATTATTATTATTATTATTATTATTATWAAATTTCAAATTAAATTTCAAGATTGTCTGGCTTTGAAACAAGAAAAAATTCCAAAGGTTTTTCCTTGCAGAATGAAAATGTGGGTCTCTATTTTTGGAGAATCCATACCTTAAATGAGTTTAAGGCCACTATATCAGAAAAGTGGTAACCATTTCCAAAATCATSAATGGCTTGTCAGGGGAGGACAAGCCTATAAACAATGTTTAGTTCGCCATTTAGCTTATCTCAGTGTGTGCCCCAAAAGGGAATGCTGCTTTTGGCAATATGCTGCAGTGAGAATCACCCCAGAATATAAGTAACAAGACAGGAAGAACACAGTTAGCATTCAGGAATACAGTAATGTCAAATATGAATGAACACTTAAATGTCCATTTGAATGATGTTTGGTCAATAATTAGGGAAACCTTGCCATAGAGAATTCAGTAGGAAGCTATAAAAGTGTCTGGGTATAATACTCATAAGCGTCTAGTGCTATTTGAGATGCCCCAGGGTACCTGAGACAGCCACATAAGTCTGGCTGATATGTCCCAGGGTCTATAGGAGACCAATGCCCACCTGGTCTGGCAGCTGGAAGCCAGGTGGAAAACCTAGGGTATCTCCAATGGCAGTAAAGGCTCGAGTTTAGAAATATAAGTTGAGCCTCCTGTTTCTCTCYGTTGACTATAAGTTAACTGGAGGGAAGTGGTTCCAACATAGACACTTATGGATCTATTCAGTCACTCAC
Organism: Oceanodroma leucorhoa; assembly: GCA_030449065.1. NCBI lineage: Eukaryota > Metazoa > Chordata > Aves > Procellariiformes > Oceanodroma > Oceanodroma leucorhoa. Next base: position 5,900,142 of record JASVER010000055.1, on the reverse strand, counting down.
ATGTAGGCATCTTGTGCCATCTGAGACCTCATACGTTTCCCCCCTGGCCTCCAGCTGCCACTCCAGAAGGCTGCTGGTTTCCATTAGTCCTATGTCATATCTGTCAGTGTTGTGCAGATGTCTTGGATATCCAGAAGTACTTCAACTGGCATGAGAAGCCTACGTTAAGGCAACTGAATTCTGCTACTATAATAGGATTCAGCTTCAGAATTAGACAAAGCTCCAAATTTAGTTATTAAACACAGGCTTCTATTGATGTTTGAGATGCTTCAACATTCCTGAGACATCTGCACAACACTGGCAGATGTGACAGAAGCCTTACAGGAGACCCACAAGGTCTGGAGCAGAAACTGGAGGCCAAATGGAAAACCTTACAGTGCCAGAAGTGGCACAATGTGTGTAGGGAACTGAATCTTTTCCCAAGTCAACACAGCCAACAGTCTAGTTGACTGTCCAGATGATCAGATGGGAGTGTCTGCTCCAAGATGAGATTGCTACCTGCCCAAGCTCTGTTGGCTGTATTGATAAGATCTCCCTTGACTTAATGGGAACTTCAGCACACAGCTTATGTAAAGCCACTACTTTTACYGATGCAATTCTGAAACTGAATTCTAACTCAGTATTTGTTGGATGAATCTCACCCTCAGAGTTTAGAGGAAGGGGTGAGCATCTCTTTTGTATTAAGCAACAGATTTTTCTGAAGAAGGTTTCATCCTAAAGTTCCCACWATTTCCACTGGTTTCTCAGGCACTCATATATAAATAATATGGGAAGAGATGACATATTTGCCTATTTCAGCTCAGACGTGGAATTCTCCCTAAGACCTCTGTTGCAGATTCAGATAGTAATGCTTTAAAKGAGCTCTTAAAGTCTTTGCCAGCAATTTAAACTGCAAGTTTGGAGCTCAGCAGAGGTATCTTTTCTAGTAGATTCTGCATATCACACTTTATGCTCCTGCAGTTAATGTTGACACTTGAGTCAAAGTGAGGTAGTTYTACAATGGACTGAAGGTGTTGCTTTGAGAGAAGAGGTGTGAAGAGTAGTGTAGACATACTCTATAGCCTGGTAAAATGTTATTCTCCCCAGGAGTTAAGGAAATGTCATGTTCTGCTGAACATCAATGCTTTTCAAAGCTTTCTGCCTCTGCCCTTAATAGACAGGATGTCTGTGTCTACACTTCTGCAAAGGGTAAACTTGGGGCAGATTTGAGATTAATTTAACTTCCTAATCAAATCACTAACCTTGCCGAAGTGATTTTTTTAGATTTGGAAAATGTTGGCTATGACCTCAAAGGCATTCCCAACTGGCCTTAAATWCTCAATCTGTCCTTTTTGCCTTGTCACAACATTACATCATAAACGTCAGGAGGCAATGCAGCCTGTGGTAGAAGGAAGGGTCCAGGCATAACTAGCCATGAAGACTGATGGGATTTGTAGGCAGTTTGTGTACATGGGAAATTTGGTCTCAAGCTTCAGTAACACACACGGCTAACAACTCCTCTAAGACCTCGTTCTGCACATATGTAGCCAATGAGGTTTCAATATTGAATAAAGCAGGCACTTTGAAATTCCATCTACCCTGCCTCTTTCTTCCTTTGCAGCATTTCAGGGGTAACACAATAGCCAAGTAATGCAATAATAACAAAAATAACTCTAACAAGCTACGCTTGATTCCACTGCAACGCAGCCTATAAGGGCAATCTTTTCTTTCTTTTAATAATGCTTTTATTGCACAAATTTAACAGAATTATGCCCTAATTATAGTGGATTTTTTTTATTTGCCACTGGGAGGAAATATAGCAGATGAAGCTGTTTGAGAGTGCATGGTTCATACAGCTGTATTAAATGCTTCCAACTGCTGTCTTTATGGTTGTTAACAAGTCAGGACCAGACACGCATGCATTTTCTGAGTGCCTTTGAGGATGGCATGGATTATACTTGTATTTTTATTAGAGCTGCTCAACTCATTCACTGAGAAATAATGTCTGACCATGCTTTCAGAACTGTCATCTATAACTCAACRAGAAATAAGCAGATCCCTAAAGACAGACAAATTACATTGCACATAACTTAGGGTCTAAAAGTTAGTTGCCTGTATCTAGTCTAGACCACTTACACTTCCTTTGGAATCAATGCAGGAAAATAAGCAGTTCCTGGAGGGGTTCATTTCTCCCTCAAAGAGGTGTGTAGAGTAGGTCACCAAATGGACTCTCAGAAGATCCCTATTTCTTTCAATTAATTTTAAAGAGAGCCTGGGGTGAGTATTTCACAGATAGAAATCTAATTTTTAGACATGTAAATTTGTGTGAGATGAATCCTACACAAAAAACTTAATTCTTTCAGGATATAGACTAAAGCTGAACAAATTCAGTGGGAAGACTTACACATTCTTTAGCAGGCAGGATAAAAAAAAAGGGCAGTCAAGTCTCCTGACCTTACAAAAGTCTGCACCTTCCTCCTCCCGACCCACAGACTGAGTTGTTCATTCCTGTCCTGCTGTAATCATTGCATGCATAGTTATACCCACATAGATCCAATTACAAGCTGGCAGCATGGGAGTCTAGATTTGGAATCACTTTGGCCTTGTGATATTTTGAGTGCCAAGTGTGAAACAGGTGCTTGATTTTCATAAATTCATGATCACACATGTTAACCCACACCAAAGCAAATAAAGCAAAGTTGCTATCCAAAACCAAAGACATCCAAAGTAACTGGTTTTCAAATATAGATTTTCAAAAGCCATAGCTTATATCATCATCTCWTGTCATTGGTGTAAATCCAGAATAACTTGAATAGTTCCATTAACAAAACAGGTGTTAGTTCTTCAACCGCTGGCAAATACAATAGGCCAGCTTCAGATACTGATTACTGATAAGTCTCAATAAAGTTTTAAATATTCAAATGTTTTATCTTAATTTCCAAACCACAGCTCAGCAAGAAATTTACAGTGAAAAGGTAATTTTGCCTTTTTTCTCTCTTTTACTAGATTGTTCATCAACAGGAGTTTGCACATCATYTTCAGCAAATGTTTGTAACACCTCAAGATTGTCATAACACAATACAATCCGGAAGAGATCCCAACAGGAACAAAATTCCATTCAGAAATTGTCAAGTGTGTTTCATTTTCTTCCTCGTCATTGCTGATGTAATAGGAACTAGAGATGGATAAGATCAGCTAGTTAACATTAATTCTCAGGTTCCCAGTTTTGCCTGGGAAGTTTTTCCTCCTTGTTTAATGAAGAGTGTCCAGCTCTCGGGAGAAGCAAGGTAGGTGGTTATTCACCCTAGCAAGAAGTTTAAAGTGATAAAGTTTAAAAAAATCACAAGCATAAAACATTTATTATATTTGCAATAAGTTTTTTTGTTAGAACTGGCAAATTACCAATAATGATAAATCCTTTTTTTTTTAAGAATTTACTGAGGAAATAAGAAATTTTATGGGGACTGAGGAGAACCAGAAGTCCACCTGCCTAATCAGAACAGAATAAAACCAGTGCTGCATGAAACAACTCCTCATACAGATCAATTAGACCAAAGAAGAATGTTCTTTTGGCATTGCATTTAGTCTGCAAAGCTTTGACTTCAATTCCCATCTCTGCCCTATAATTTCTGTGTGACTTGTTTAAACCATTTACTTTCCATATATTTTTGATTTTTCGTATTTACGGTGGGAAAATAATAGTTCTTTTCCTCATGACGGGGTGTATAGCTCATTATTGTTTGATAGATGTCTTCTGGGGATGTTTTAAGTAGAACCATTTGTCTCTTGAGGCCAAAATGACCTCCCCAGGTCCCTCTTGGCCCAATTTTCTAAGCCTCTGTGATTGCTTTTTAGATCCTGCAGTAATAGGGAGCATATGATGACCTAGACAGATACTTTTAAATGACTCAAGCAACAGAACATCTGTGGTTACCTCTGGGAGACTCTTTCACAAATGATCTAACAGACACTTAAGAAGTTTGTCTAGATATCCAACCTCATTTTCCCTTTGCTCAATTTAATCTCATTGCCCCTAGTTATGAATCTGTGAACYACCCTCAACAATCCCTCTCCCTCCTTGCCGCACACATCCTTCAAATGCTCACAGAACTGCGAACATCTTCTCACAACACAGTTGGGGACAGCAGAGAAGAGGAGCGGACGAGCACCTCTCATGAGTCCCCAACCACTCAGGAAGAGAACACACAGCCTGCAGAGATGCCCATGTGGATTGTCTATATTAGAGCAGTGAGCACCTGAGGAGAAACCCACCTGGTGAGTGAGCTTGCTTTCATTTTTTTTTTTTTTTAATCATCAAATAGTGTTTGCYTTACGATCTTAATTCAAGCACTTAATTAAAGCCAATAGAGGATTCTAAAGTGAGGAGAAAAATTAGAGCAACAACTTTTTAATTACGCTGTAGGCGTTTTCTCTCTTACTTATTCTTTCTCCAAAAATCAAACAACTCCTCCTCTAAACACACGTTTAGACAAAGACAATGGCACAGTGATATTATGGGCTAGAGCTTGCTTAGTGCTTAGCAAGCAAGTACTGAAGGTTGTCTGCCCAWATCCATGACCTAAATAACATGATCRCCCYTTACCAGGGATCACCCCTGGGTCACTCCTTAGCATCCCTTTCCCCAMGTGATGGGAAAGGAGCAGAAGAAAGAAGACACAGGAGGTAGCTTAAATGGTGGTTCCTTCCAGGAACCTCTACCAAGTAGGAAAACTTTCTAGTCATGCAGGAGTGTTATTCTTCCAGTGGTACAGCAAGTTGCTGCCTGCCTCCAGACAGTGGGAGAAATGAAAAGACTCCTGTCATCTCCWGGAACAACACAGCTCCTGCCTGTCAATAGCAAAGAGCTGAACCTACATCACCCACTCTTGTTCTGCAGTATTACTAGTTGCATAACAAAAAGGTTTGCCTTTACAGACAGCAGGTGATTTTATATTACTTGGGATTGCCAGAGTAATAGTGATGTGGACATGGTCAAGCTTTAAAAGGAGGTCCTACCCATGTCTGATGGAAATATCTTAACTCAAGACCCATTGCAAAAGAAAATGTTCTTGTCATAACAATCCATGTAAAAATATGAAGAGTTAATTMCTTTCTGAGTGTAGCACCTCCTGTRATTTTATCAGTCCTGCCTGCTTAAAGGCACCTTGTGTCAATCTTCAAAAGGAGAGAGAAGATAYAATCCTCCTTCTAGAAAAAGTCTGACTTAGCAAAACTATGGTTTGTGCTGAGCTTCATTCAGGAGGACACATTTATTGAAGTCTGTGGARCTTGCCAGGATAAGTCTCAGTGGATCATGTCCACAGTTGCATCAAAAAAGCATATTAAAGAACTGGGTTCTTAGGAAAGTGAACCYTACACCAAACAGAAGAGCTTAAGCATCAGTTCAGTACAGTCCACACAAAAGTCACATTCAAATTTCAAACAACCTTCTTCCTTACACTCACTCAGTCATCAGTTGCTGGAATGACTAATTCCTCAACTGGCACTTTTTTTTTTCTTTTGGTTTAGAAGGGAAGGAAGAAAAACAAGAACTGACAGGAKGAGAACAGTTTTAACATTTCTGCAGGTTGTCCATAGTCACAGTTACACAGACCTAAAAACTGATCAGACTAAGTCTTGCTAACGGTGAGGGAAAAGATTGTGGTCAGGATTGCAGAACTGGATCTAATCACATAATGGGCATTCATCTGTAAGAACATTGTCTTTATGTGAAGAAGACCAGATGCCTCATGTCTCAGCCTTTCTAGGACAACAGGCTGGAGATATTTCTTGGCTTGACTTTCCTTTTTTTGTGACGAATGGTTGGACTGGTGTGTCTACCTCACTTAACCTCTGCATTCAAGAGACCCCAGTTGTGACTCCCAGGGCGCAAATCCCATCACACATTGTTATAGCAGGGAGACAAACCAGCCAAAAACTTTTCTGAGATTAGGTATAATTTTTCATAATCCTTTTTCTGACAAATAAGGGACAATAAGGGACAATACAGCCAAGATGGAAAATCAGTCCTATTCTGCTCCATTCTAACCTTTGGAGTGTCAAAAGATGGAATAAAACCAATTATATTTTGCTGAAGAGCAGGATTTTGAGTTGTCGGGAAATTATAGTGTTCTTTAAATATAATGTAAATGTCTAAATTGGCCTGAAACAAAACCGTTGCGATATTTCACATCAATGAGAAACCCCCCGTGGCTCAGAGAAACTGAAATTATTTCAGTGTCACTGCTGAAAGTGAGAACCATGAATTAACAGGAGTGTCCTCTTTATATGAGATTGTTGTGGTTTAATCCTAGCTGGCAACTCAGCCCCACACAGCCGCTCACTCACCCCCCCTCAGTGAGGAAGGGGAGAGAATCGGAAGAGTAAAAGTGAGAAAACTTATGGGTTGAGATAAAGACAGTTTAATAGGGAAAGCAAAAGCCGCGCACGCAAGCAAAGCAAAACAAGGAATTCCTTCACTGCTTCCTATCGGCAGGCAGGTGTTCAGCCATCTCCAGGAAAGCAGGGCTCCATCACGCGTAATGGTTACTTGGGAAGACAAAYGCCATCGCTCTGAACGTCCCCCTCTTCCTTCTTCTTCCCCCAGCTTTATATGCTGAGCATGACACCATACGGTGTGGGATATCCCTTTGGTCAGTTGGGGTCAGCTGTCCTGGCTGTGTCCCCTCCCAGCTTCTTGTGCCCCCCCAGCCTCCTCGCTGGTGGGGTGGGGTGAGGAGCAGAAAAGGCCTTGGCTCTGTGTAAGCCCTGCTCAGCAGTAACGAAAACATCCCTGTGTTATCAACACTGTTCCCAGCACAAATCCAAAACACAGCCCCATACTAGCTACTATGAAGAAAATTAACTCTATCCCAGCCAAAACCAGCACAGAGATATAAAGGCAGCTTGCAGAACCCCACAAAGCCTGGGGGTTCATCCTAGCTCTTCCTAGGGTAAAGTCGTAGTCCTAGAGCAAGAAAACTAGTTTGGGTAACTCTGTCTCCAACCAGAYTCCTCTGGGTATTTATACTCCTTGCTGCAGAGATGGGACTTGACCCAGACAGAGTCAATGTTTGTAAAGCTTTGAAACTCTTAATTTCATAATAGAAGTCTGTGAAGCTCTAAGATTAGTGGTTTTTACAGCTCTGTCTGTACTAGAAAACTCAACAGGGTTTGGACATGGCCTAAGCCAGGGTCCTCATTTTTCTATACTGTTTAATTGTTAGGACACTCCCTTGCATGGATTTGATCTATGCCAACTCACATTCTCCCAGACAATGCCCCAGCATGGTTCATGGGTAAGCCAGGACAGTCCTAAAAAAATCCGATCTTTATGCGGAGAAAATTTCATCAAACCTGAGATGTTAAAAAACATAATAATAATGACCTGTAAAATCACATGGACCAGTCAGTTTTTCCTTTTCTGTTTTATTTTGCTTAATTTCTCTTAAAAGACAAGATAGCCCAATGTAGCCCAGTTGGAATCATTCCTATCTGTTCAGTAAGCCTCTTGTCTGACATTTCACAAAACACTTCATTGCTCTGTGTTTTAGCTCCTCACCTGTAATCATCCTGTCTCTTATCTATTATTATTGTCTATCTCATTTATTTAAATATCAAGAATGTGATAACTGAAAAGAAAAGCCTGGATTTGGATTGCAGCATTTTGYTCTCACTGGGCTATGTTTATCTCTGAAAGAACAGGGACAGAAAAAAGAGAAAGGAGATGTAGAGGCAACRTCAGTAAAATATGTCCTAATAATATGACCTCCCCCCCAAATGGTGACTAGATACTGAAAAAAAAAAAAAAAAAACCCTAAAAAGTTTTAAATCTGAATTTTAAAACTGCCAAAAAGAATCAAACAACCCTGATAAATACCATCATATCTACCAGATAATTCAGTATAGCAGTACTTTCTCATCTCCAGATCTATCTGTCACTTGAAAACTTCTGGCTGTGTAACATATTGTTGAATTTACCTTCTTTACGTTTTTTATTGTGTTTTTGGAGGAGACTCAGGAGACAGTATGAATCACTTTCCACCCTGTTTCAATATGCTGTAAAGAKACTGACTACATGGATCTTACCCTGCAACTTCAACACCTTTGACTGGCTATTAGCTGCTTTCTCATTCTCATTAGCATGTCAGAAGAGTGTAGGGAGTGTATCCTGAACRGTTGCCTTTCTTTTTTATGATCTTTGTCATTTAAATGACAAATATGGAGCATCTATCAAAATAGCATGGTAATTTGCATTTTTTAATGTGAGAAATTTATTGAGAACAAGGAGACAGTACATAAAATGTCCAASCCAGCTCTTAAAAATGATCAGATGCCTTCTGAGAAATTTGAAAAATATCATTTTTTGTAATGTTAATATCAAAAATAATTTCACGGCATGAAGCCATCCCCAGAGTYGACATATAAGATGAGGACAAGTTCTATCTTGTGGATGTGATTCACATAAATATCTGAGACTGATGTAATTCTATTMTCAGTCAAATCGGTGGTAAAAATCTCAGTGAGCAAAGGATAACACTGAATATTTTTGAAACTTCYATTCAGTGCTTTGAATGTGCTCTTTCACACACCAGCCTACCTAGCTGCAATTATGTGGGCCGAATTGTTATCTGGCATTAACCATTAATGGATTTATTCTCTCAATAGGCTTGTGACCATGGAAGCAAGTATTTTTTTCTGCTTTACGCAGACACACCAGAACTAAAGAAAGGTATAAAAGTGCCTGCCTTTGAGATTGATGCCTTTATTTAATCACAGAACATGGGAAACAACTATAATCATCTTTCCCACATTGTCCCAAATATTATACTTATATCCTGGTGCTTAAGATCAAAGAATATCTCAGTTCCTTGCCCTCATATCCTCATTCAGTCTTTGGCTTTGTAGATGGGTGTGCCAGAAAGGGCCCCTCATATTCCCAGTTGTAGGGATTATTTTTGTCATATCGACGTTTGTCCAGAAGATACTAAACTAAGAATGCTTACTTATTCCATACACACAAGTTAGACATCACCCTCMCCCTCCCCCAATCTGATTTTTTTAAATCATCTTCAGTAAATAAATTATGGAGAGCTTTGCAATAAGATTAACTTGGGAACAGCTCTTAAAAGAGAATATATCTTTTCCCGCTAACCCTTATCTGGCTGACAATCATAATGGTTTGGGAAGTGAAAAGGTAGGATTACCAATGCTGAAAAGTAAGAAAGTGCCTGTCTCACTAATCTGAAAGTATTTGGATTATTATGTGGATTACTTCTGTAAACTTGTATACACTGAGCTGGCAACAGTACTGTGTATTTATACCCGAGGCAAATGAATAAAATCACAGGCATAAGCAAGCACGCACACTGCGTGGGAATCACAGGGTGAATTGGTTCAGTAGGAATCAGAGAAGTACCTCTGCACAGTAAAAAATTAGACTCTCAGTTGCCTAACAACCTTAAACACGCAAATCAGATAAATAGGAAAGTACATCTCCAAATTGAAAACTCAAGACAATGAGACAGATCTTCCTCTGCCTTGTGCTGATGTTATTTACGAGGAGGTACTGTTGGACTGAAAAATCTCTGAATCTCACAGCACAGCTGAGTCTCAACATTTCCCTTTTTGTGCTGGAGACTGTGTGGAAAGTTATCTTTGATCAGGGCTTGAACTGTAATATTCAGAAAATAAAAGGTGGATCCAAATTTCCTTTAGAAAAAAAGGTGCCTACATCACAAGCTATGGATAATGCACATATGATTCTCCTGAAATTATGAGCCTGAACTAGACTTTGACYATACATAAGTCTTTTTTTCCAGTTGTCTTTGCTATGTTATCAATCAATCTTCATTTCTTACTTTTTCCCACCTCTGTCTTTGATTTTCCCATGCTCTATTTCCCACTCCCTTCACTGTTTTCCTCTTATGGGAAGCAATTTTTTATAGCATCTCCAGCCACTCTTTCTTTCTTCTGCTGCAAGATAAACTCACTCCCTCTGGAAAGAACTGGCACATGGGATGCTGCTGTCCCATGGTTGTTCTGTTGTATCTTTCAGTAACCCTCAGTGACTTCCCTGCTTCACCTGTGTGTTTTCAATCTCTTCACAAACACATCCCCAATCACTCTTATTAATATCCTCCTGTTCCCTACAGTTTTTCACAGCTGTCCCCAAGAAGAAACAAAACAAACAAAAAAGGAAAGCAAATTTCCAGACAGATTTAACCTTACCTCTAGGATTTCCCAAAACTGATAATCTCAGAAAAGACAGTCAAACACATTTCACCTACTTTTTGATGTCTACATTGCACTTCCAAATTTCTTACTGTAGATTCCCTTTCCTTTCAATGGGAGAAAAGAGTTTTAAGGGTGTGATTYATCTGACCCACTTTCTAAGGATGAACAAACTCCCGCACCAGAGTGGTCTCTTTCTCTCTGCTGCCATTATAGGGGGTCTAAACAACCAACTCTAACATAGACATCTGCATTATAGACATCTACGTTGTAGGCATCTACACCTAGTCAGATGAATGCCAGATTAAACTTGACAAACACGAGCCATTGATCTGTTCAAATATCCTAAGCAACTAACGGGGCAAATTCTCCTTTGGTTTACACTCCTAGCCAAATGCATGACTCCTAGCAAGACAAAATTCGTCTTATTTTCAAAGACCAACATCATGTTAAAAAATCAAAGGCCAATTTTTACTGAGATGTAGTTAGAAACTTGACATAGTTTTGTTTGGTATTTTAACCTTTTTGCTTTGACTCCATCCACACTGAACAGGTTATGAACCACTGCAACTGAAGAGAATTTCTGTCACATCATTTACCTGCAGGTTAAGATGATAATATAAAGATGTAAAGGAGAGTCAGTAAATCCCTCTCCTTCATTTTAATTTTAACTGGAGAAGCTCATATGCTCACAGTGTTCCCAAGTAGCAACCTCAGAGTGTCCTTGGGCTGCAGCAGCAAACTCTGGGCCAGCTATGAGAGGACTTCCATTGAACATAGCCATCCCAAATGCATTTGTCTTCATCCATCTCTTCTTTACAGTTCAGCCTCGACTATTTTTTCCTTTCCTGAGAATAGTCTGGAGTTCTAGCAATGTCCTTGGAGAAATGCCTTGCCTGAAAGAAACATTTGGTTAAAATGACAGTAGAAAACAAACAATGTTTGCTGCCATGTTCCCCTGAAATCCCTCTTCTGCTATTAAGCAAGAGTCTCAGTTCAGCAAAAAAAGTGAAGATGGGGATTTTTGTTGGTTAATTGGGGGGAGTGTTAATTAATTTATTATTATTACTATTGTTGTTGTTGTTGTTGTTGTTGTTGTTATTATTAAAATTTGTTTTATATCTCCAGAAGTAGCCAGACTAATAGTTTTACTGTCTCGCCACTTTGTGGAGCAGGTATAGACTATGACACAGTCAATCATCTACTTTGCTCAACTAGTTTGACACTGCCTGGACAGTATTTTATGCATTGGTGCTTTACATCAACCCTGGTTACTTTTCCCCTAAACTACTAAAACTCTGACAAGCAATTGTTTCCCTTGTCTGCTCTATTGTCTCTATTGCTTTCCTCCTTGGATCACATTTTTAAGTTTACCACCTTTCCACTTCTCACTTGCATGCCTTAGCTCCTTGATTAGTTATCAAACTTTGGATTCATCTTACCAAAACTAGCAGGATTTTTAGTGATCCAGGTTCTTTTCATCAAATCATAGAATCATAGAATGGTTTGGGTTGGAAGGGTCATCTAGTCCAACCCCTCTGCCATGGCAGGGACATCTTCAACTAGGTCAGGTTGCTCAGAGCCCCGTCCAACCTGACCTTGAATGTTTCCAGGGATGGGGCATCTACCACCTCTCTGGGCAACGTGTGCCAGGGTTTCACCACCCTCAGTCTAAAAAATTTCTTCCTTATATCTAGTCTAAATCTCCTCTCTTTTAGTTTAAAACCATTCCCTCTTGTCCTGTCGCAACAGGCCCTGCAAAAAAGTTTGTCCCCATCTTTCTCACAAGCCCCYTTTAAGTACTGAAAGGCTGCAATAAGGTCTCCCCGAAGCCTTCTCTTCTCCAGGCTGAACAACCCCAACTCTTTCAGCCTTTCTTCATAGGAGAGGTCTTCCATCCCCCTGATCATTTTTGTGGCCTCCTCTGGACCCGCTCCAACAGGTCCATGTCTTTCTTGTGCTGAGGACCCCAGAGCTGGACGCAGGACTGCAGGGGGGGTCTCACCAGAGCAGAGCAGAGGGGCAGAATCCCCTCCSTCGACCTGCTGGCCACGCTGCTGGTGATGCAGCCCAGGGTACGGTTGGCCTTCTGGGCTGTGAGCGCACATTGACGGCTCATGTCCAGCTTTTCATCCACCAGTACCCCCAAGTCCTTCTCGGCAGGGCTGCTCTCCATCCCTTCATCCCTCAGCCTGTACTGATACCGGGGGCTGCCCTGACCCACGTATAAGACAGTAACGTGTTACAGCATAGAAAAAGCTATTCTAGGGCACAGTTCCTTTTATCTTGGTGATCASGTGTGAAGGGAATTCAGGACAATGACTCAGAGATAAACATGTACGTTGCAAAGTTAAGTGAGATTATTTCCATTCCTGGTATCCAGTTCTCTAGCCTGCCTGCCAACAAGACTGTATTTCCTTTTTCCATTTCCATCTGATCACTGTCTCCCAGGTTATATCTCCTTAGTAATGAATGACAATGCAGAGTTTCTCCATCAAACCATCTTCACTCATCCACCTGGACAGCCACTTCTTTCATGGCCTTAAAACACAACAGTCGATTCATCCAGGACATGAACTAGCTTGATTTCTGTGTTTTGCATAATTCAGAGAACAGTGCGTATTGAAAAGCAGTCTGTTTTTTTAAATAAATAAATATAATATTCACTAGGAGAAAAAGGTGTGTCTGATAACATCCAGAAATTAAAAAAAAACCCACCGTGTGAGAAAGCAACTATTCTTGTGCCAGCAAGTGAAACTGAAAGTCAGTGTTGGCGATCCTATCTCACAGCTAGAGAAGAGTGCTCATTAAAAATTGAACTACAGAGATAGATTGCTTCTAAACTAGTTCTTCATACTGGGGGGGGGGACAGAGGAGGTAGTGAAAGAGTAATGCAGTCAATGTGTTTTGCACTGAATTACTGTATGTAAAACTCATCCTGAACCGCTTGAAATCTGTAGTAACGTGAACATCATTATCACATATCAGAGTGGATGAGTTTCCTATAGGAATTAATGTCTTCAAAAAGTGAAGGTCTCTAATGACTGAGCTGCAGGGTCACTTTTATCTCCTGTTCAGCAGGACTTCACAAGATAGATTGCAGTGCAGCCATGCCTGAACTGGTACAGCATGGCATGGACTAGAAGCAGAATAGCTATTTAAACTCAATGTCAAAACTGAGTTACTAAGCCCCGTTTGGTAGATCGGAGTTGTCTTAACAACCCGTTAATATGGCTAGACTGCATCCAGGTCTAGGATCAATTGTTACTTGCACACTTAGCTGAAATGTCTCAGTGTTGGACTCCCAGCCATTCTGGRTTTGGGTTTATCTGGGCAGAACCAAAGCAGGCTTTTGTGACTATGGCAGAAGAGATATATCAAGTCAGACTGAGCTCATCTAAATTTCCTCATTTAAAAATTAGATGTTTAGTCATGTGCTTTTTCTATAGCCAATGCAGAGAACAGTTTTCATCCTGTTTTCTGGATATAGTCTATTGGCTACAGCAGAAACCTAGATTAGTGGTTAGATGGGAAACTTGTCCCTTGTTAAGGCTGCAGGGACATGACAAAGCTGTTGAACAGGTCATGTGAAGCTCCGGGACATGACATGAGAAACTGCTGGCTGTGACAGGTAGCAGTGTAAGAAGCTGAGAAAAGTTACAGGGATGGGACCTCCGTGAGGGATGGCTGGACTTCACAGGTGGTTAAGGGGGGGTATGTGAGATGCATCAAATTTCACAGACAATTGGAGGGGATTATTGGAGAACTTTTGGTTCACTCAGACCAGACCTTTTGTCTAACCATACCACAAGTCAAACCCACTTCTGCAGTCAAGAGTACATCCCAGAAAGACAGGATGGGATGGGATGGGATGGGATGGGATGGGATGGGATGGGATGGGATGGGATGGGACAGACAGAGTGCTTTCCCTGGATTGATAAAGACCAAGAGTTCTTGTGCCAAAAAAAAAAAAAAAAATCAGTTGTCTCTCTTTCCCTGGCACAATCAATATACATTATTACATATATAAAGGAGAACAGCTTAAGCAGAGAGAACAGATGGATCAATCCTCAAAGATAAACTATCACTCCATGATTAGGCTTCTGTCCTGAGAGGCTAAAATACTCCTCTTTCATAAACAGACAGGAGGATTGAGCCCAAATATCCTAACTCAGCCACAAAGTTTACGTAAATACCAGTAAACTAAATAATTCCARATTCTGCTTTCTGGCCAACTGCATGATCTGGTCACTTCCATATTATGAAACTCTCATAGCCTCAAATCGTGGTGGCTGCATCTAGGCTGCTTGTTAAGAATAGTTTTAGGCCCACCCCAGCACATGAACTGTGCCTGGGAATTGTTTAAATAGTGCTAATTTTCCGTGAACAAAACTGCACCAGGGACCATAATGAGTTCTGGTGCCTGAATCTGAGCCTTGGTACTGTTTAATATTCTACAATAGATATAATCAAAGAAATGAGCCACTGCTTTTATTTAAAGAATTTCAACCTGATACTTAACCTTTAATACATTCCAAAACTTTTTTTTTTGGCTTAGCCAAATTCCCCATTGACCTGCAGTCAATCAGAAAAGAAAGAAAAAAACCAACAACTTGGTTTAACCATAGTAATCAGCATAATTTGAAGAAAGCAAGCATGATCAGGGAAGGTAGGAGGGCTTCAGTTGCCTTTTGATTTGTTTTACACCAAGATTATCATACCGCAATCAGTTAGTAACATCATTTTTATGATGCCTCATATTTCATCCTTAATTATTTCTCATTTTCTCTGATATGACTGAAATAAAACRTGGAACAATTGGCTTCAGCGGGACAAAGCCTGGTAGGAAGAGTACACTATAAATACAGTCTAGAAAGATATAGCTATTACCTTTATTTGACAACCTAACTGTTCCCCAAGCACTCATCCACCAGCCTTATAAGAGGAAATGTAGTTACTGAGGTCCAAATTCACCGTTGGCTTAAGTGTGTGCAATTCCACTGAAGTCAACACAATTGTATCCGTTTACTTTCATGGTGAATTGGGACCCAGACCTTTACTGGAGTAATAAAAGGTCAGTCAAACATACAGGCAAGAGACCAACTTCTTGTTTAAATGAAAGCTGTGGCTTTGCTCAAAGTTCTTGACATAGATGATAGCATCAGTTAACAAATGAGCTGAACAGGAGGGGAAGAATAAGCATTGGGATATATGAGTAAGTTACAGAGGTTTATGGGCGTGTTATGTTAACTAAGTCACGGTAAATAATTACATTTTTTCATCTTCTGTAAATGCGGAGAAATATGTCTTAGCTTATCTCATGCTTGAACAGAAGCAAGGTGATAAAATAGTGAGGTTGAATACCTGTAAGATAACATGCAATATTTGCCATTAAAGACAAAATGAGTCTGATACAAATGAGTCTCTCATACACTTATGTATAATTCCCTCTGAAGACATTAGGGTTTTTTAGTAGAACTGAAAGCTTAAACTGGCTCGTGAAAACAACACAATTTGTCTTGCAGTCACTCCCTTGWGTTTTGGAAGCTCATAGGGCATCTACAGTTTTGCCCCACCAATCCTGTCTAAGCTAGAAGGAGTGATAGTAAATAGCTAGAAAAAAAGGATGAGTCCCACTCGTTGGATATAACTTGGTCTCATGGTTACAGGGTCATTTACTCATATTATTATAATGTTTAGGAGCACAATAGGACATCATCTAGGATTCACATTGTCTAAGTTGAATGTATAGTTAGGAAACTAGTTTAAACTGCTAGGTTTAAACCTAGGCTCTCTCTATGGTCAGTGGACACTGTACAATTAGTAGAAGTGATTACCATTCTGATAGCAAAGAGATTTGTGTGTTGCCTGTAGCACAAATGGAAGACATGCATGCAGGAGGACTTTGGAGGGCAATACGGGAGGTGACCCACAGAGTCAAGAGAAAGCCACCAATGACCAATAACAATGATGATAAATACCTTACAAAGCAAGCTTATAGCAGCAAACCTACAACAATGTTATTCGGTATCTTACCCACRTTTCTGGATCTCAGCCTAAGACACCAGAAGGTACTACATGAGACAAAAGCCAATTGTGTAACACAAGAAAGCAACAAGGACACAAACAAAACTGCAGCGATAATGAAATTTTCAGAATATACCTAACTAGTATTAACTTAGCAATAAAAAATATTGTGCCAAGGCTGAATAAAGTGGATTGAATTATTTCAAAAGTTAGGTGGCTAGAGACACTAGTTTACAATGGGTAGTAAGCCTACTAATTCCAGTTACTATGACCATATAATAGTAATGGTGAGAGCAGACATAACTTTGAGATCTTACATAACTTTGATAGCATCTCAGCRTCCTTTGCAAAGATGGCTTTCTTCTTTGCAAAGAAGTAACTTTCAGTTAGCAGAACTGACACAGAAGTGATGAGTCCACGGCMTCCCTGCATGGGAAAGAAAACTGTTCTTCAGTGTTTCAGGTTAGTGCTTCAGCCATTAGACCATATATCTTATTTATTCTCAACTATTTCCATTAACTCTGTATTCTTGATACAGAGTTATCCTGATACACAGAGTTAAATATTAGTGTTTCATGGTTTAGGCTGTTGGCTTTACCTTTTATCTTCTTAAASAAGTACATTAGCATCTACAGTAGTAAATAAAAGGGGACAGGAGCAGCTATCTGCCTTGAAGCCAGCTGGCACAGTGTASCTTGTATCCATGGCTAAACTCTCTTACATCTAAACAGGTTGCTGCATGCAAGCTGTCTGTTGGGAAYGGCCCCTGGACTGTGCTATCCTTGACCCAGGCCCAGGCACTCTCTGGAGRAGCACCAACTGGCCTAAGCTGTGAACCAAACAAGCAATTTAACAGTATGGTTGACCTAATTGKAAGGTCTGGACCCATATTCTGGCCTTAATTAATTTGTTGCACAAAGATGTAGCTTATATATTAAACCAGAGAGGAAAGCATTTCAGTATAGGGCATGAAAATCTTTAAGTTTAGTGCTTTAGGGTAGACGCTGCTCCTGAGAGGCAAAGTGTTGCTATTTTATTATAGCTTTCACTTGCAAAGATTCAGGTGCAATATGTAAAAATAGGCAGAGAAAATAGGGCTGGACAGGACCTCAGGAGATCATTTAGTCCATCTTCCTCCTCCAAGGCAGGATCTTCCATATCAAACTGTTTATGACATATGTTTGTTTAACCTGCTCTTAAGCCCTTCCAATGATGGAGATCCTACCACCTCCCCAGGCAGTGGCAGCCTACACTTAGAAAGTTTAACTAATGACTAACCTAAATCTTCCTTGCTACAGTTTAAGCCCATTGCTTGCCATCCTATTCCCAGTGGATATGAAGAACAAGTTACTTCCTTCATCTTTGCAGCAACCTTTTCCTTAGCTGCAGCCTGTTGTCTTCTCTCACTTCTGTTTTCTTTGCTCATAAAATTAATAATAATCTTAAAATAAGAGCATAAAATATTTAATATATACATTAATTCCACAGACATTATATTAAACAGGGTAAAAATTGCATATGTGGGATTTTGCAGCCATGTGTTTGTTTTAAATGCATTACTTTTTAATTTTCATTTGGGAGAGGGATTGTTTGAGTCATGGGGGTTGCTTTTAAAATATTCAGGTCAACCTGTCTTTTCCTCTAACCCTCAAAGGGTTAAGTCCCTGGCTGATAATTCCCTTTGCAAGTCAGATCCTTCATTACAAGTAGAATCCTTACAAGAGGACATATTTCATTTTTTAACTGGAGCATATCTAATGATGTGGGGGAAAGCCCTGTCTCGTAACGTTTGATCTAGCCTCAGACAAGAAGAGCAAGGTGGCATCAGCCTCTTCCTATTTAGTCATGAGCCAAGGAACTGCACCAGTATACAAGCGACATGCAGAACACATGCATCAAAGTAGCAGCTCAATCTGTACTGCAAATAACACTCTTTCATGTCTCAGCATGGTTGCTGGCCCTGAGCTGTAGTTCCAGTAATTGACATAGTTGCCCAATGCTAGAAAACAAACTCGGAAACTATTCTCATTAGACGTCCCCCTGGTTTGCTGCTCCGTTATTGTAAAACCCAAACACTGAGCTTCCTACCAGCGTGGCTCTGTTTTTAATTAGTTCTGATGGCACTGGGCGACGCGCCAAGGAAAAAAATGAACTTCCTGTGATTGAGGCTTGTTGCTCAGTATGTTGCTTCCTCCACACAGAGATTGTTTTCACAACATTTTCTGAAAAGGAGCTACTGACAGAAATAATATAAGTTTTTACTGCTTTTGATTTTTTTTATTCTGCCTTCCATGCTTATAAAAGGCAGCTCAAAGTCAAGGATCCTTAAAGTTACTATGTCATTATTTTGCCTTTGTGTGACTTGGCTGATTAAAGACATCCTAGCAGATTAATTTCTTAGTAGAATAGGCACAGGCTCCTGTTAAAAAATTTAAGACCAAGGACTTTTYAGTGTTTTAAATAAATTAATTTGGATATGTTCAGGCGTGGGGTGGGGAGGGACTTGAGGCTTATATTCAACAGCATAAGTTGTCACAATGTGAGTAGGGGTGAGTGAAATGGCAGATGAATGTGATTCAAAAGCAGAATTAGTGTCTGCATGTGGGGMTGTGATGAGGTATTCGGTGCCTTAGCRGTCTCCTTCATTTTTTCTTATGACGYTTCTCAAGTTAATATCTTATGAAGCAAGGYTCAAACGCGGTCGTTTTGTTCCAGYGAGTGTCYGTAGGTGGGATTCAGACCCAGACACTTACATTTAGGTGCCTCAGAAGTGCATGTCTGCATTCGTGCTGTCTCTGATTTGAGTCAGAGCCAATGAAGATCCAGTCGATACCACCAGTGGAGTCCAGAGAGTAGTTGACCTGATCATATGCAGGTGGATATTTCTAGTGTGGGCTGAACTGCTTTCCTGTCTCCATTGACTTGTATGGACAGGATCTCCATTGATTATAATGATAGCTTAGACAACTAGAGCAGATGAACAGATCTAAATTTTCGATTCCTAACTACAGACCTACATAATAGTAGGCACCTGCCTTCAGGTGTGTTGAACTTCTCTCTAGACTCCCATTGACAACACTGATGAAGGGCTTGATTTAGCCACCCACACGYAGGTATCCAGTGCTATCTGGGATGCCCCTAGGTCTCATCTCACATCCAGCTGCCTCTCTAGAAGAGCATGGGTCTCCTGTAAATCCAGTGTTATATCTGTCAATCCCATATGGATGCCTTGCAGGCCCTYGGATGTCTTAGGCGGCACCAAAAAACTATGTCGAGTCAAAATGAGTTGAGCTCTCGATTTTTGTTGACAACGAGAGCTTAGGCACCAAGAAGACATACAAATTCCCACACTGCAATCATCAAAATTAGGCAGCTGAACCAGGGGATGAATCTCTCCTGCCATGTGCCTTTCCCTGGATGGATGCTACCCTATTTGATACACGGGTAGGTCTCTTGGTTAATTCTGTGCTTTATAAATTTTGTTTTAAAAGATGATTTGGGAGAAAAGGGAYAAACTCAGCCTGAAAGCTTCTGAACCTGGTTTGTACGGTCGAATGCAAGCTGTGACAGCCTGCTTGCCATTGCTGATTGTGGCGATCTCATTTCTACAGGGATATGTAGAGATAAAAGAAAAGATCCATCCAATCCAATTATAATGTCAGTTAAGTCAAAGAAAAAACAGAAACACTGTTTYCTTTTGGTTTTGTGTTTCTGGAATTCCTTGTTTTGCTTTTTAAAATAGGAGTGTGAAGTGCATCAAGACACATAATGAGTATGCATCACTGATGGCATTCAAGAGCACAAGATGGCAGATTTCAGAAATGACTGACTACTGCAGTGGTTATAAAATGGCATCTGCAGACTGTGCAAATAATTGGATGTTAACAACAGGGCACTAAATAGGATAGTTGATCATAAGACTATTCTTTAGTTCTGCTTTTTCTGTATTTTTTTTTTTTTTAGTTAGGAGACAGTCTCTTTGAAATACATCTGTAAATAAAGAATATTATCACCACTTCAAGTGGATTGTCTTCTCTGTTAAAACATGACATCTATTAAATAGAAAGACTCAGAGATTCCTGAGCCACAGATCACCAGAAGCTAGAAGAACTACCTAGGAGATATTGCCATACACTTGCTACCTTATACAATTCCTTAGGCACCCTTTGTTGAGCTCAGTCAGACACAGGATACTTCACCCAGCAGACCCATTTTGCATTCTATCCATACCGAACTGACCTTTTCCTCATATTCTTTGGGGATCTTTCCATACCTGATTTTGAGTMATGGCAGCTACGGCAGAGACAACTTATGTTTCTCTGCTGCCTTTGGTTGTCCTCASAAGACTGCTAGTCAGGATGTTGTTGTTTTATCAGTAAGGATAAAAAAATAATATTTTAATGCTTATATTACTAGAAATGTGGAAAGGGGAAAGAAACAGAACAACCTTGCCCTCAGGAAAAAAAATGTTCCTTTGATTGTACAGAGCCAAAAGCTTCAAGTAGTTCCCAAACCTTAGGATCTGTTATACCTTTGGCCACCACTCTGTTGTGTTTATATATGCCCAATGTGCCTGAGRAAACATCTTCCACCAATTGCTTATGTATTTTTACCCAGTTTGGTGCCTGTGCTGGATAAGGTAATAAGAGAAGCGTACAAAATGCTTCCATAGTCCCTTTCACCATGACAGAGGCTGCAGAAGCACTTGTTTCTTCCATTGCCTAACTCCAAAGCCCTGTTCATTGACCTGGTTAATGCTAGACATGAAGTGATTTGGATGGGTCTGTGCCATCTCCTACACTCTCGGTCACCCTTGTCCCTCGTCACCCTGTTTTGCCCAAAGCACAGCCTTTGGACCCTACATGCCCCCAATCACCAGTGTGCTAGCACCTTATGTATGCAGTAGACCAGCTTTTTTTAAGTTGCTCCAAAGACAACCCTTTATGTGGAGAACAAACAAGGACCAAAGCCAACAGTGCTCTGAGGGTCAGGCGCTGCTCTTTCAAAGAATTGCCTAATTTGGTCCAAGATGCTCTTTCCTGAGAATACAACAAAAAGCTAATTCCTGCAGACTGATCTGATGGAGTTGGACTACAGCACACTAGTAAAATAAAATGCAGTCAAGCCARTTGTCTAACCCTGTGGCCAACTGGTGTGGTCTAGTCATGTCAATASTATTAAATCCTTTTGATATTCAGAAAAGGGTGGCTGCACTGAATCTACCTTTTTGGATCATTCCTTGGTCCTGTTATCTTCTGAGCCATGTCCGGGACTTACTGGGAAAGCACTGACTGATATAGCAGAGACCATTTTTATGCTGCAACTATATAGATAACTCCATTGCATGGCCTGGGAAAGTTCTTTGGCATGCTTTAATTTACTGGGATAGAAGCAACCTGAGGGACTAGATCTGTTTAACATAAGTCACCAAACAGCTCTGCAGTGCCCCTGCAGGGAGATAAGAATCATGGACCAGATACCGTGTAAATGCTGTTTAAAACTGAGATCTTGGCCAATAAAATGTTTTAATTGCTTTCATTAAGACAGGGGGTTAATTTCATTTTCTCAGTCARTTTCTTGTCCAAATTGTTTGGGTTATTTTTCTTCCTTCTAAAATAGCCATGCAAGTTTGATGTAAAACATGCTTTCTTAACTTTCTGTCTTGGGAGAGTAGCTGGGGAAAGGGATTGGGTACCCCAATCACCAGTGATTTCACATCAATAGAAGCCAAAGACAACCACAGTTTTGAAAGTTGTCTTCTTGAACTCTGAAGTACACTTATAGCATCAGTTGGAGAATCAACCACATTCCTAAATATGGTTGCACCTATCATCCTCATATAAAAGCATGAGCTCAACTCCCAGCCACTCTTCTGGAGGAAAGTTTGAGGATACAGGATCACAGAATCACAGAATTGTTGAGATTGGAATGTACCTCTGGAGATCATCTTGTCCCATCCCCCTGTTCAAGCAGTCACCTACAGCAGGTTGCATATTAACAAAAACATATAAAAACTAGATGGCTTTGGTTGGGAACRGTAATGGGACACATTGCCTTTTCTTATGGAAGTCATGAGTTTCACAGGATGATGAAGCTGCTTTTGGACGCAATACCAGTATGTTGGCTTGTATTGGCACAGGTACCAATACGTAACTAAAACAGATGCAAGGCAGCTGCTTTTTTCACAGTTTCATGCACTTATGGACAAAAGTAAGGAATTTCAGTGGGGCTGGAAAATATAACGTAAGTCCTACCTGGAAAAGCAAATGTAAACTAGGCAAGATACCTTATTTATCTCAAAAGCYACTAGGTCCTGTGTATGGGCAACTGAACTGAGTGAAAAGGGTTCACAGAATCACAGAATAACTGAGGTTGGAAGAGATGTCTCAAGATCATCTAGTCCAACCCCATTTCACAGGRCMCGGTCATCCTGATCAGGTTGCTCAGGTCCACGTCCAGTCAGCCTCTGAGAAGACTCTGGTTCTGTCTTGTTTACTCTCTCCCATTAGCTATTTATACACATGAATAAGATCACCCATGAGCCTTCTCTTCTCCARCCTGAATAATCCCAGCTCCCTCAGCCTCTCCCAGCATGTCATACACTCCAATCCCCTGATTGTCTTTGTGGTCATTTGCTGGACTCACTCCAGTATGTCTACGTCTATCTTGCACTGGCGGGACCAGAACTGGCCATAGCACTTCAAATGGGTCTGACCTGCTGGCAAGGCTCTTCCTAATGCAGTCCAGGATGCTGCTGGTCACCTTTGCTGTGGGGCATATTGTCGTCTCGTGTTCAAATTCTTGTCCATCAGAACCCCCTCTGCAAAGCTGCTTTCCAGACAGTCAGTTCCCAGACTGTACTGGTTCATGGAGTTATTTATCCCCAGGTGCAGGATTTGTCATTCCTTCTTTTGAACTTCATGAGGTTCCTTTCAGCTCATTCCTCCAGCTGTCGAAGTCCCTCTGAATGGCAGCACACTCATCTGGTGTACCCACCACTCCTCCCAGTTTTKTATCATCTGCAAATATGCTAAGGGTGCATTCTGCTCCATCATCCAGATCATTAATGAAGAGGTTAAACAGTATTGGCCCCAGTATTGACCCCTGAGCACACCCCTAGGTATCAACCTCCAGATGGACTTTGGGTCACTGATCACAAGCCTCTGAGCATGGCAGTGCAATCAGTTTTCAGTCCACATCACTGTCCATTTATCTACTCCATGCTTAATCAACTTGTCTATGAGAATACTCTCCACCTATCCACCAGCCTATTTCCTCCGTTTGAGATGTYAAACAGAAGTTTATGAGTTTATATCTTATTATGTCCCATGCCTATATCTTGAGTTTGGTCTAAACCTGAGATCCAGGTGGTGGTGGGATGGGAAGCACCAAGGTCCTGCTGTGCCAAACTCACCCTTGAGCCTGATTTTCTCTCCCAGTATACCCCTGGCTATTATTTACCATTACTTTATGTTGTGAAATGGTACCTGGGTTCTACCTAAAATGTAGCTCCATTCAATAATCAGCCATATTGGCATTTCTTTGCAGTATTTTTTAAAGAAAAACAAACACTTCTCAACAAAAGCAATCCAACCCAAAAACATTGATGATTTTCTTATTAAAAGCTGGTGCTTTTGTTCTGTTCTTTTTCCTTTCGCTACCCAACCTTTGGCTCCTTTCCCTACAAGTATTTCATAGAAAGGTCCTCTCAAATCCCCCTTTTTTTGTCCTAGTTCTTCAAGGACTTTGCTGAAAGATCTAGTCTTCCTGAAGGCGTTTTAGGTGCCTAACCCCAAAAAGCGTGTAATTCTCTCAGCCTCCTTTACAGATCACAATTTTCACATGGCTTTACACATCAGGTAACAGGAGCTATACAGGTTGGCTTAATTAACAAGACACTCCCTGACTGAACAGGGTATCAGAGTCTAGTCCTTAAAACCTGTGCATTTATATTTAGCTTACACATTTGAAGACAGGGTAGGTCGCAATTTTCAGTGCTGAAATTCCAAAGCAGGCACTGGAATTACACAAGGGATTAATTTGATTCTGTATTTAGATTAACAGTACTCATATAAATACTGAATTAGAGCTGATGTCAATCTTTTATGCTAATTGCTAGTTAGACTCTGTACAAAGACACGCTTTGCTTGGACCACTTTTGTAAGATTGCTATCTATCTACTGTGGAGAGATTTATGCATTTGCTTTCCATTAACATTAATAGGAGCTGTCCACATAAATCACTCATCGCCRGTAAGAAAAGATAAAGTCCTACTAAGTTCAGAGAACACAGGCTTTYCCAATTGAAAAATCTATTAATAATAAAAACCCTACAATGTAAATATCTGACATCTGAACTGTATAGTAACACTGTGATATGAAATAAAGTGGTCTATGAAGTGATTTCTTAAAGGGAGACAATGCTTGACTATTTCCAAACCTTTTTTAAGAACTCATGTAACTCCTCTGGTATTGGTAAAAATATAAATAAAGCAAATAGCTGCAAAGGGAGGAGAAGGAGCATAAGCATAGTAATTTCAATTGTTATTTTTATTGTCCTTTATTTTTTTCTGCAAGATAGTGGCAGATCCAATAAAACACCGTGTTATACATGCAGAGAGGACAAATATTGCTAGAAATACAAAAAACAGCTCTTAGCTAATCCAGATGTAACTGGCCATCAGATGATTTAGGCTAAGAAGTTAAAGGTGTCCAGATGCAATGCTTGCTGCTTTGCTCCTAGTTGCTGTTCTTTACGAAATTGATGTAATTTATCTCACTAGGCCAGGAAAACACATAGATCATTGACCAGGACTCCCTGGTATTTGGCATTGGGCCAGCCCTGATTATGATCTGTGTAACTGTACGATATGATGATATACAAAAAATAAAATCAAAATTGTTTTTCCCTTTCTGGTAATGCAAATCTGGGTTGATTCTAGTGAGGTTACAATAAAGTAACAGTGAATAATCAAAAGAACCAAGTTTCATCCATCACGTTGCCATCATTAAATCCTCTGTGTAGCACTGAGTACTGTCTTTTAAAGGAATGTTATAAATGGGTTGCCAAAAGTCTTATCTATGTTTCAACATACATACACACATCTATTGTTTTGTGTTTCCTTCTATACTTAAAAGGACAAAACTGAGCATTAATTAGGGGCCATTGGTACAGCACTGTGCCATTAAAAGTCACCTATTGGAAAGCAAACTTGATGCAATGTTGCGTTTTGCAATTAATGCCTAATCACTTGACACTAATGAAACTAGCAAAGTGAACATTGTGTGCATGTGTGGAACGTGATAGAGGGGAATACYTTCTCTTCAGAAAACACCATACTGTCTGAATTAAAATATCTCATGGGAATATATCTGTTTACAAATATTTTTTTTTGAGTTTCACAGGTGAGTGTCTAAAAAAATTATTTTGTTTTTTTCTAATTCATTTCTTACAGGGAACACATAGTCTTGGCTTTCTGATGCCACAGTGTTCTGCACCGTTGAGCATATTTTATTTCACTTCAAAACATCCYAGATAAGCTCCTGCCATGACCCCAAGAACCTGTGGTAAAGCCTGAATATCTTCTTAGGAAAGACAAACAACATTAAAGAAATAAAATCTGCAGAATCTACCACTTCCCCTGGAAAGTTATCCTGATGGATCCGGTGAGTTCTTGGCTAAAAATCTGAGGTTTCAATTTATCCAGCCAGAAGATCACTGGATCTTATGCTACTGTCTCTTTGTCACATTAAAGAGCCTTCCAGTGTGTCATGTAACCTCCCTGCACAGGTAACCCTGGTTGTGCTGGCATAGTTCATGGACTGATATACTTCATTTGGGGTTYGGCCAAGGTTTTACTACTGGCCTTGATTATTAGGTGGAGAGGAACAATTCCCTTTTTTTGAGGAACACTGTGGCAGCCAAAGGTTAGATTGATTTTGGCTGAACAGAGCAACATCTTTCCAGTTTATCAAATGCCTATAAGCTTGGATTCACACTCAATAGTCAGTCCAAACATCTATTGAATTTATGTAAGAAGTTGGTTGGAAAGAAACAACCATAAGTGATAGTGATAACTTAGAAAAACTTTGACACCTGCACAAATAGATGGGCAGGGTGGGAGTGAAGTGTTGCACTTGGCAGGGAAATGACAAAAAAAAAGAATGAAAACTAGTAAAACGCTTAGATATTGTGACTTGCAACATCATACTCTGAATAAGCTGCTGAACTGTATTAATTATCTTTTTAGGGTTGTCTGGGATCCTCAGAGAAGAAGTATCACTAGTTTCTTATCTGTTCAGGACCTATCTCAAGGAAATAAAGATAGACAGGCAGGCAAACACACAGGTAGATACTAAGAACATCTTTGTGGTCTCATTTATAACACAGTACCGTAATGGGATTTATAGCACAGTGGCAGTGTGCAGAGCCCTACATGTAATTTACACAGCTAAAAAAAAAAAGATGAAGAAGCCATGGTGTAAATGCAAAGAACATGAAACTATTCCTCATCTATGCAGAAGTATATGAATGGGTTTCTGGTGATAGTATTTTAATTAGGAAGCTTGATTTGTTACAGACACAGGTCATTCTGAGGGTGCACAAAAGGATCCAGCAGAAAAAAAATAATAAAAATAACCATTAGGATGAACCTTCCAAAAAAGAAGAGGCTGACAGCGAAAAAGAAAGTGTTCCTGTGAGTGCTAAGAATAACAATAGACAGAACCTTTARAAAAAGCCTAGCATTGATATTTTACATCTAAACACTTTCAACCAACAATGTTGAGACCCTCCATAAAAACTAAACGAAATCCTCCAAAAACTGCAGTGATTGCATAGATACATAGATATGTAGGCAGACAGATGTCATGAAAGAAGAGAAACTGTGATAGAAGAAGAAAATCAAAAAAGAATGGAAATGGCTGATTCTTTCTTTGTGACATATTTTCTCTCTCATCCTTGCATATTTGCATTAAAGTGATTGTGAATAATGTACATTTGACCAGTGCTGTCTGCGGAACTAATGCCTATTAAAGTGATGGGAAGTAGCATATGTTGTGCCTTGGGCAGAGAAAGTCCAATCACCCCCACTGTGTGCAAGTCTCCAACTAAAATGCAGGACAGCCTGGGTTTTATCCTAAATGAACCCAGCAGGGAGAAACAGGACATAGTCCCTCATTCCACATTTAAGCTTCTAAACTAAGGTTTAAAGAGTTAGATTCAGAAAAAGGGAACTGTAACATCCATCATTTAATTTACACTTGGCTCTAATGTTATTTTATCTTTTACTGGTGCTATCAATGTAAAGGAAAGCGGTAAGGCAGGGGAAGTGGACATGTATTCATTGTTTCAAGAATGGAGACGCATTTGCTTTATTAGTACCAAAGGAAAGAAAAAAGGAAAGGAAAAAAAAGGAAAAAAAGAAAGAAAAGGAAAAAAAAAAAACCTCCACCACTCCACTCCTGTTATCCTTTCACATTTTCTGCCAGTGCACGATTTTGTCAGTAATTGCAAAACGGTTTAGGTTTGTTTGGTTTCGCTGCTATGTTCCTGCACTGTACTAGAAATGTTCTGCTATTTGAACAGTTTGTAAAGCTTTTTGAGTTGTATTACRTAATCTTTCCAACTACCTCCAGCACCAAGTTCAGATCTAAAGCAGTCTTTCTTCTACCTGTGTGAACTTGATAGCTGGGGAAAAAAAAAAGGCAATTACAGAACTGTATGAGAATAACAAATTCAGCTGAACTAAGGAAATAAAATTTGCCGAATTGTCATGTTTAGATCTGTAACAATGAATTTTGCTTCACTACCTTCAGCATTACAAAAAGGAGAGGGGGCAGGGGGTAGAAGGGAAAGGACCCAAAGCCTTTTTTTTTTTCTTTTTAATATAGTATCCATAGGAGGAATTTATTTCCATTTCCAGTGAAATAAATCTGTCTTAAATAGAACTGTATCTCTTAGTGATGTGGAAAAACATTTGCTGCCAATGTAAATCAGGAGCAACTGYAGTGAAATGAATGGATTGGCATGGGATCCCAATTACAGTGGTGCAAGTTCTGAACATCCCACAGACTTGAGATTAGTGCACCAAAGGGAGATTGAATTTTCTTCTTTTTTTGACATAAAGGCAAACTGAATAGTTAATTTAATTTGTAATCTTGATAACAGATTATTAACATGCCTTAAACATTAATTATTTCTGGGTGAAAGTTTCGGTGTTGATACTTTCAATTATCTCTTCATAGAGTGTAAACTAAAAGTTCTGACCAGCTAGAGTCAAACCCTGTGTTAGAGCTACCACCGAAATTCAGATCCAGAATTGTAGTTTGAAATTCACTTACATCCCAGCTCCAAAATCCAAAGTGAGCTGCTCATTTGCACTACTACTCAGTTAGTGACTGTAGATAGGAAATTTCCCCATTTTTTTCTCTTTATCGCTGATGCTGTTTAACTTTAAAATGTAATGGGTAAATAGAAAAAAAAAAAGAGAGAATGTATTGCTGAGATAATTACAAGAAGAGGCTATTCCCATTAACAGAGCTTAAATTATATGATTAGACTTCCATTATTTTCCTCACTGTTGCCTAGGAAATCTAGACTGGCTCTGGAGGAATTATTTTAGCTTTTATTTCCTCCTTTTTCTTATCTTCCCTGAATAATTCCTTAATACCAGCAATAATAAAAGCACTATTAAATACTCAGAGACCCCAGCTGGATTCCACCACAGTAAGCGTCCTACATCCACATGATGTGGCTCACCATGGCTTTAAGCTACCCTAAGCCCATACRTCTTCAAGACTTAGCATTGAAGACAATTCTTCTCACTGCAAAAGCCAAGAGGGAACAGATTTCAGGGGTCCTGAGTGGTGCTAACAAAAGGTCAATTGTCCCTCACAAAGTTACATCAGTTCCTACTGGCCTGTGCCATACCTATCTTYGAGTTTAGCCTTGATGCTTTAAGTGGCCTCATTCCCTAGTTTATTTTGACTGTCTCTTTGCAGTCTCTGTTTTTATATACTTATCCATTATTAGTTCACTTCTCATAATTACTGCTCCACTTTGGATGGTATTTTTTAACTACTCCCCTGACACCAGAGTTCAAGCACGAAATAGTCTCTGTGCTCCCTTTTTGGTGTACATCTTCCTTAAATGTTTTTTCCAAGTTCTGAGATGTGCTCACTGCTATTTTCATTGTGTTTCCATCATGTTTATGTCTTTCCCTCACTTTGCAGTCTTTATTGTTCTCAGTTAAGAAACTGGGATGGGAAGAAAAAGAGGAGGATAGGTGTAAATTGCAATCTTAAATACAGCGATGTTTAAGACAATAAGAAATCCTTACAGTTATCCAGTCTGACTTTACATACGCATCTGAAAGTTATGTGACTAACATGACCGTTTATGACAGCCTTCTTCAGACAAAGCCAGCTCAAAATTTCACCAAAGCCAGCTCAAAATTTCAAATCCAAATTCAACCCTAAAGAAAATAACTTTTTGAAACACCAAATTTACAGACTTTAGGTGCTGCAACCCTGTTCACTATTGCAAAAACTGGCAAAGGCATACCAAAATTGAAAAGAACCTCAGAGCTGTGTTAAGTGATTAAACTCTTGTCCTTTTTTTAGTCAATGAGACTTTCACCATTAACTTCAGTTGTGCCACAATTTCTTTCCTGGTACTTTTTGTACATGCACTGGTATGGTTTTGAAGGAAGATATCTATTCTGTGACAAACTATGAGTTGACAGAGCTCATGGCTTGGYTTTACACTAGATGGGAATTCTGTGCAGTGGCAGCTCTTTTACCCCATGGGAATATTGCASCTCACTGCTAAAAAGCTTTGTAACAAAATGTAGGAGGTAGATAGTATAAATGGACTCAGTGATGCTACTAGGTCATTCAAAAAATAGCTCTTTCAAAGATGGCTGGACAGTACCACATATGTGTACATCTTGCTCCCTTTTTTGGTCTTTTTTYATTGCTAATTTCAAAATGCATCTATTTGTCCTATGATTGGATATGTTTGGCAAAGAAATTACAAGCAGCTACCACCGAGCACAGCTGTTCATTGTCATCATTGATAGCAACAAATATAATCAGTCCAAAGCAAGATCACTCCTCTAAGGGGAAAGTATATTTAGCTATCATTCAAAATCCTCAGCCTGATATCCTTGATAGTTCAGTAACTCACTGTTTTGCCAGTGGGGCTGATAGAAGTTTCTTTGTTGTGATGGATGCATTTGCCATTACTCACCATACCGGTTCTCCCCTCCCCTCCAGCTGTTTTACTGTGGTACAATATCCAAAACCCATGAATCTTGCAGTATCCTAGCAGCCCAGTCTGTAACATTCCAGCTTGACAAAACTCAAGCTAATAATTCAAACAAGCTAAAACACCAAAAGGGAAAGAGTCAAAGGAGACTTTTCATTAGAGGCATTGACTATTGGGAAACCTGGGAGATAAATGGTGATCCAGTAATCATCCTTGTCAAATCAGAAAGTGTCAATGTATTGATTGCATCATTATAATTGAATTAATTACAGTTGTATCTCTTTAGATATTTAACTTATAGCTTGATATTAGGACTTGTTTTTCTTGCCAAAAAGATGAAGTTTTGTTTCAAGGCCCTCAGAACTTTGTTTTGTTTGGGGTTTTTTTCARTATGAATTGCATGCTTTGCAAAAGGATGCTGACCTGGAAAATGAATCTCTGTTTATCCATGCAAACAGATACAACATCTCTGCAAATTTCCAGTCTGCCAGCTCCTTCTGAGATATTTCTGTGAACCATAGCTAGAAGAAAAAGGGCTTTGTATCTATTTCTTTGGAATCAGAATGACAATATATTTCATGACATGATGGAGTCTAATGACTGCATTTGTGATGTGCCTGTTAGTAAGCAAGGAACTAGACTGGGAAACTCAACTTAGTCCACATGATCTAGCAGGTGGACACAGCTTTATAGAAAAATTAATTTCAATGATCTAGAAATCAAGCACCAACCTCCTGATAACATATATATACAGTAATTACAAGAYCAAGCTGCCTTTCTAGTTTTAGCTCACTACCCAGGATCATTGTGCCTGAATGTCTCTCACCTAAAGTCAACAGCAACAGGAAAACTAATAGTGCACTGCATTAAATGTAACATTTCAGAACAGAAGCTCCATGTAAGATGGAGGGTTTGGGAGTTATTATTGCCATTGTTTCAGTGAATGTTGTTTTAATTTGCTTAGTTACTGTTAYATTTGATAAAGATGATGTCTGATTTTTGTATCATCTCATCACTCATTTATTTCCAAGTCCCCATTTATACATATATGGAAATACTGACASGGGAGGATTAGGTATCTTTTCTAAGTTCTTTCAGGAAAATAACTGCAGATGCAACCAACTTGGGTGTCTGAATAGACAGGGCAGCATGCTATCCAATACGCTGTTTTTTCTTTCTATGATGTTATGACAACATCACTTATGTATCTTGTTCATATTGAAAGCTAATGTATTTTCTACTTTTATCTTTGAAGGTGTCCTCATAATTAATCTGGAGTATATAGCATGAAATCTGATATTGGATCATATCTTCTGGTACATCAGAGCAATCATTAAGTCCAACGCTGTTAGACTTCACAGGCTAATTTGTCTTTGTTTCAATGATGTAAAAAAAACACTTGGAGAAGAAAACAAAAATACATAATTCTCTAATGTTGAAAGGTGTAGGTCTTTTACAGGTGCATATGATTTTGACTATTTTTACACAAGGGTCACGATTAACACTTGATTAGGTCTTTTTCTGTTGGGTTTTTTTTTAAGGTAAAATTTTTTCCAGCGTTTGATTTCAGGTCCACAGTGAAACACAAAAAGATCAAGAGAATATACATTTTTAATTGCCACGTTCAGCTGTGAAGATCACGTTGCCTTGTGGTTCTGCATCAGCAAAGAGGGTCACATTAGCAAACTGTCTCAAATCACTACTTAACTACACATTCCCTCATCTGGGATTCATTCACAGCTTCCTTCACCTGAAGTATATTTACATCTCTTGGAGGCTGAGTCCAGTTAGTCGGCAACATTGGTAGCTTTTCCACCTGCAGAAACTGCACTCGATCTTAGCTCTGTGCAGTAAGAGTGCAGAAACCATGAGGTCTAAATTGAAAATCATCCCTTTCTCGACAGTATAAATGTCGGACAATCCTGTTTGCTGGCAGAAGAAGAGAATGATTATCCTTTGAAGGATGCAAGCTAAGAAACTACAGCCGTGCAGTTTGATAGCAGGGGGACCAGAGGTTGAAAAAAACATATGCATAATTCATTGTGTCTACTTGCAAAACCTCACCAAGGCACATATTTCTGCTTCCTGATCACTATCTCTTGAAAAAGGGACATACAAACAGTTTCATCACTAAAGCCAGGGACACAGGACTCTGTGGTCCTTGAATCAGAACATGGTGTGCAACAGGAGCTAAATAAAGACTCTTCTTGGCTGTGTTGAATATATATCTACGACTTGCATCAGAAAAGGGTATTGTRTGTTTTCAAGGAATAGTAAGGCAGACACTTCTGAATCCAGATCTTTACAATAACACCTCCCATCACTTTCATCAATCTCTTAATATCTCTGGGTTTTTTCTTTCTCTTTTATAATATGGTACAACTTGTATAATAATAATAATTACCTCACAAGAAAGATATGAAGCTTAATTAAATAAAAGTTGATTATCAGAAACTCAGAGCATGTGCAGAGCCTGTTTGCTATAGCTTTTCTGCTGCTAAGCTTTTCTGCAGATCAAGCCTGGGCTGTACAAGAAGTGACATGAATCATCTGTATCAAAAGAAATATGACTCATTCAAGGCAGAGCCATCCAAGACCACAAATGAGGCATTATTTTGATAATGAGAGATTTATAGAGGAGACACAGGGAGAAGGATCTCCTGATTCTTTTAACCTAGCCCCTATTCTAGGCCCCTACACAATCTCCTTAAAAATGTACATAATCTTCGCCTGAATATCTTGACTGAAAAGGACTAGCCAGCAATTCACAGAAGATAGAAAGCAGATGAGCCTCAGTCATTTTTACACCTAAACTCAAACCAGACTTCACCAAGTTCCCCTAATGTTCTTTTACTGTTGGTTGCAAGCTGGGACTAGAAGTGGAAATGCCAAAGCATCCCAAAGACAGGCAGCATTTGTGATGGGATGAGAAGCAGATGTTGAAGAAATCTCTGAAGAGATGATCTTCTCACAGAAATATCAGACCTTTTTTGCACAATTCAAGTCCAAGACTTCAACAAACAGGTGTCTGCAGCCTCCACTCCAAAAGAGCTCTGTTTATAATATCTCTTGCATCGTATCCAACAGCTCCATAGTCATCTGAGATATCCTGGAGCATCTCAAAGGGATCATGACCAACACATGAGTCACTAACTAAAGTCCTCAGTGTATCTTGATTTTACCTGCCCAACTGACGATAGGTTAAATGAGACCCATAGTTTAAAGTACTGGTGCTCAGCATCTCTTTGRAAACCATGACCATTTCAATAGTCACCTTTAAGATGAAGGCCTACACCAATATTCAAGTATAGAAAAAAAAATTCAAGGAGCCTCAAGAGAGTGGGAGATGTAGTTTCCAAGGAAAGGCAATGGGATTTTGCAGCCCTCTGAAAATCCCACCATTCATCCAGAACATAATCCTTGACAGCAACGCTTTGCTACCCCACCAGATTTCAGCATGATTTAATTGATGCTCAGCAGCTTTGAAAAGCTCCTCAGACAGTACGGAGAGAGAGGGGCAGTGATTATAATGAGAGTGGAGTTGAGAAGGGACCAAGATCCATCCCTCTCATGTATCGCTGCCTTTCTTTGTGGTCTTAAATAGGATGTTGGGCCTGAATCCTTAATATGCTTTAATTTCCATGGAATTTAAGTGTTTTCCTGCCGTCAGCAACATCTGGTTGTGGAGATAACTACACTGAGGATYGTCCAGCTTCCGTGGTGAGAAGTCATACATAACTATTGCAAATMTAACATGGTCTGATAGAGAAATCCATTGTATTGCATCATTTAAAGAATGGAACCCATAGGTGGGATTCATATTCCCTGAGTGTGTTTAAAGTCTTGATGACTTAAGTCATACTAACGCACTTAAAGGCATAGTGCTCACCTATTATTAAAGGCATAATAACTGCAAGTTCCCTAACTAAGAGAGAAAAATAGGCACTTCCAGAGAGTCATTTATCTCAGCTATGTTAAATTCTTATTTTAGATCTATTTATCACAGGAATTACCTGTCTTCTCCACTGCATACCAGSGAATCCAGAACAATCTCCTTAGATTTAGAGTTCTAACTTGTAGACACYTAAATTCCACCTTTAAAAAGCACTGAGGCATAATTTAACATTTTTAACTCTGACCAGAAAGCTGGATGCAAACATCTTCTGGCAGAATATTTACAATAAGATTTTGGTTCATTAAAACCTACTTTTTTTAAGAAAAAAATAACAATTTTAAGAATGAATACATTACATTTTACGTTTTATGGGTCTACAAGGAGCTAACAGAATGTAACATTTTGACTAAAGAGGTTTTTTAAGGGCAATCAAACCAAATGGATATTAAATGAGGATACTGTAAACACATTCATAAAATATTATTTCTTTTTACGTGTGCACTATCTTTATTGTTGCCATATACCTGAGTATTAGCATTTTTGCCTCTAACTCTTACAAAATCTCAGAGTGCTTTACAGTGATTAATTAATTAATTATAGCTCAAACTCRTTCTCTTGGATAGAAAACTACCTGATGGGTTCCCTGAGGCACAGAGTCCCTTATGGTTAGAAAACAAGTGGGTGGAAAAATTAAATCTTTTTGCCTCTTGATTTACCCCCAAGAAGACACATAGTTCACCACAGGGCTCAGGCTACAATTTTTCATCCCAACCCATTTGACCAGTTACCTGTGGATATCTGAGGCTGCATGTCACCACGGTGGCTGAAGGGAGGGTTCATGAAATGAAGAGCAACTTCACACTCCACCAAGCACATGGTTTTAAAATAAATAGATACTTCACTCCCATTTATTAAAGCCAAAACAAATTTGGAGACAAATTTCATTTCCTAAAGTGGAGATTTCTCAATAGATTTGAGATGCTTATATTTCTGAAGCACACACGAAGCTCGTATYACTAACACCTATTAGCGGTGGCACTAATCACACATAAGTGTGAGTTAGGCACCTGGACCAAACCAGTCATCCAGCTTCCATGTGTGGGTTCAGTGCAAAGGAGGTAGGAACCTCCAGACAGTGATTCATTCAGTCCTAAAACAGGTTGYTAGTTGATTGACCAGGACTAGGTGTCTAATCTATAGACAACCAACATGAAGTGAGCTTAATCCCTTCATAAGCAGTCAGCTACTGCTATAATGCAAGTCCTACCCAAATTAAATCAGTCTCTTTTAGTACCAAGTCGACCAGACCACTTGTTTCAAGCCCAAATAAACATCTCCAGTAACAACGAAAACCAAATGTGAGAATTACCAACATAAACGCTCATTTCGATGAAAAAATAAATCCCTGTTTTCTAAGGCTGTTTGGCTTAAATCAAACACCCAGCTAACCTTTGAACCAGCGTTGGGAAGTTTCCATTCCAATGAGAGCTTTAGGAATGCATGCCAACAACCTACACTCTATCCCCAGTTGGCAGAAGGTTGGCAGGGATACAAAAAAACATGTTAACAATGATGCTTTTTTTCTATATATACAGTAAACCTTATGTGTATCAACACACTTGTTTAAACAGCTTTTTGAATCTGACTCACAATCTTCATGAATACATAAAAAGTTCCAGATGTTAAAATGTCCCAGGACGTGCATTTTAACCAACTTTTTTCTGCATTTGTAGCCTGACATGCAAAGGGGGCATATTGATTAGAATTACTGGCATACTTACTGCTTCAGTTTTCCTGCTTCCTACTGAGTGGTATTTGCCATGGAATGACTAGGTTTTGTGCTATTTATTCCTAGCACGGTGCTCTTGGGATCCTGGATGCTTTGGAAATTCCCTTTGCATCGGTAGCTGGAGAGTTGAAAAAGGAAGAAAGAAAAAGGGGGGGGAAAAAGCAGTCTGAGACTTCACAGGTGCAATAAAGGAGAGACTGAGGGGAGGAAGAGAAGGGRGTGAGAGAGAAAAGCTGTTTCCCCTTCTCTACCATTATACACAGATCAGGTAACGGTCAGGTAATGCGCAGGTCTGTGTCCAGGAAAGAGGACTGCTCAGCTGCAGTTCACCATTGGCATGTCCATTGCAAAGCCCTTCGCACTGGTGCAAAGTCACTGTTTACTTTAACTCTTACCCGTTATTAAATTTAAGACTCAGAATCCCCTGTAGGCATTTGCTTTTATTAACAGTGAGCATGTGTGCACCGCCAGAAAATCCCAGACCTGGGAGAAATAGACTGCAGAACGTTACAGCTTCAGAGGAAGCCTGTTAGAAGCAAGGTATCCTGGATGATTTGCATGGGAATTATCACAAAGGCTTAGCGGAGCTTAAAAAACAGATTTTGTAACTGTTTCTGACCTTGCTTGCATTGATGTTATACCAGTGCCACTTTGCTGATTTCAGTTTAGATACTTCGGAATACGAATAAATAAAGTTTAGGTGCGTTTTTCTGAAGTGCCCTCATTATTCTGTTTTTAAAAATGATCAAGCGCTTAGCTCCAGGTCCATAAAAGCTTGATGGAGCCTGTGCTCCTCTGCACTTAGATCCAGATCTTAGAACCTTATCCAGATCATTTACCACAAACACCCAAAACAGGCAACACAAAACGCAGCAGGTACTCACTCGATGGGGTGATCCAGATGATGACATTTAGGTTACCTGACAAGTAGGCCACCATCAGGACTGATAAAGAGCTCTCCAGGGACTATCTACATGTTTTATCTTACGACTTTTCAGTGCACAGTGCACACTTGGTGACAGGAGCAGGAGCCTTCCACCCCAGCCCACAAGCCCGGTGCAGAGCTTTTTTCCCCCTTGTTCCCCTGGTCCCATAAATTTTGCATTCCTCCCTGCAGAACGGCCTATGCCTGGTGGTAGGAACAGAGGATAAGTCCCTATTTCCTTCTTTTTCCTCCTTCACACCAAATCTCAGGCTATAGAATAGCTTTTTATGTGGAAGATGACTTCTGGGCAGGGGGACCATTGTCTTCTTCAGGGCCATGATGTTTTAGTTGAACTCACTCTGGCAGAGTTAGGAACGGCCTGTGCAAGTTTGGCTTTTGGGGACCTGACACCACGAATCAGGCACAGCAATAGTTGGCTCAGCAGAGACACACACAAATGAGGGTATCATTTAGGGATAAACGAGAGGTGGGCGGTGGACAGGTGGTAGGAGCTACACAAACTTGGGTACCACTTTGGGTGCACAGGATTTTTCGGGGTCAGGGGTGGGACAAAATAACCTATGTTTGGCCTCGAGCTTCTGGCATCTTAGATTAAAATTAAATGTAAGTGTGAGCTGGCACCCTCTTTATACTCCATTGACTGTTGACTACTTCCTATAGTAGGACGTTTAATACTTGGAGAGCCCATAGGTACCTGCATGTTGAAAACAGTATTTAAGTGCCTTAACCTCTTAGTAAATCCCACCTGTCTTTATCTCTGAATGATACTTTATGTACCTGCGTGCTTGGTTTCATTGGCACCGGATTGTAGACAGTGCCTAAATGTAGACCTAGGATTTAGGTAATATCCAAGTGGTGCGAATGTGGCCTCATGCCCCATGAATTTGGCTAATGGTGGCAGAGAAAGGACAGGTGATGGAGAATACTGTAGCAATATAATTAATGCTTAATGACTGGAGGTGTACAAAAGCTTGAGTAGCTCAAAGCCTTCGGCTTTCTAATATTTAGATTAGCAATCTAACCTAATGCATCTCAAACACTAAAGCAATTTATTCAGATTGGAGGTGTGTTAACCTGGGAGCACAAGAAGAGTGAGTTCACCTCACCTAACTGTAGCCATCAGAAAGTTAGACATCCATCTACACTATTCAGTCAGTTCCCTTATAGTCAGTGAAGAAAGACGCAAACCTCTAGAAATGGCCTAATCCATCCTAGGATAAGTGAGATGAACTGCTCTCTGAAGGATCCTGTCTGCTTCCATTGACTATTGAGAGATGATCAACAGCTTAGACAACTACCTTAGATTAGGTACCTACCGTCTAGACATTTAACATTACGTGAGACTAATCTACCCCCCAGATATTCAGTATCTCTTTAGAAATCTCATGAGTGTTGTTGCAGTAACAAATACTGCTTTTTCATATTTATGCTTCCCAGAAGCAAGTTTTGATTTGCTTGTGTGTCTCTTTTTCTTCAACAACGATTCATTGTCCTCCTCTTCCCCTGTTTAAACATATGTATATGTGTATGTATATGCATATATATATATAGTATACATATGAACTAATTGTATCTGCATCTGTAATGTAGCATGCACTTATTTTATGGCATTTGTTTTTGTTTGGTTTCTTATGAACAGAAATCTGGGAAATCTGACAAGGTCTCCAAGTTTCTGCATCTGAATTCTAGGCATGGTAAACTCTGTATTAACTATTGACCATGGGAAACTTCTGGAACTTAAAAGCCTTACCAAACTATTATTAATTTTATATGCTTAAGGGTTACTTTAAAACCACAACCTCCCTGGTGCTATAGTTAGCTTGTCCTGGGATACTTGTCATGTTAACCTTTGAACCTGTCTCATCTTTTCTTCCAAACTTAGTCAGCTGAGACTTTTAAAGTTCACACTTAAAATTAACCTCTTGTCTGTTGAGTCTTATAAATGTCCTAATCTATAGCTTGTGGTTCTGACCTACAGTCAGTGACTGTGGGCTGCACAGCTGAAATAATCAGCTTTTTTCAGCATTTGAAACCATAAGAAGAAAAAGAAAAAAAAGCAAACAATACATATACAGTCTGTATATATCCTAATAATATCAGATGGGCTTATTTGCAGGAAAATAAATTACCAGATAAATAGCTTGCTTGGATACTAAACAGATTAGCCTGTCATGCCATTTAAAGGAAGAAAACTACTTTGTAACAGGATCTCCTATCTCACCTGGTGCATTTCCCTTCCATTCTACTGATAATTTCAACATACTTTTTATGAAGAGCAATTCCAGACCCCATTATTGTTCCAAGCTCTGACATTCACATAGGAAATGAAAAACTGCCCTAACCTTCCTCCCTGCTCATAAAGTCCTGGAAGAGGTGGATAAGACCACAGAATCTTTTGACTTAGGGTACAATTTTTTCTGCATTTGCATAAATCCCCCCAGCAGGCAGGAAGAGACAATATTTCAAACCCAATCCCAAATATTTCATTTGGAGCGGTTATCTCATAATTACAGAGCTGCTGCCAATTAGCAAAAAGAGAAACCTGTAGAATAATTTTGTGTTATTAGACATGGAGGAAGGGATGGGGCTGATATAGGCTTTAACATGTATTGTATGTAGATATTGAGTCCTGAACTAAAATGGGCAGTCCCACAGAGTGACCGATGTTTTCTTTGCCTGGAGGGTACTCATACCCTGTACACATCGATCAAAACACCTCTTCCTCTTGAAGATGTTCTCTGTTGTGGGACAACCATTGCTGCCACAGTGATTTAATAGAACAATAATATAGAATATTATAGGCAATCTGAGGCACAGACTTTATTCACCCACCAAAAATGCACTGAGAATTTAGAGACAATATAATTATCTTTGGCAGGGGATTAGTGTCCACACACAGAACTTCCCTGGAAGCCTGACAGCTGCAGAGAAAAAAAAGCTTTTCCTTTAACATCACCTGAAACAGCGTCTGCAATAGTGAGCACCCCCAATGTCATGGGGGTGAGATGAAGAGGATTACCTTTGGGCCATCTGCAACTCCCACTGAGAAACTTCCTCTTAAAACATCTCAGACTCCATTCCCTCACCAGTGGAYTGAACTTTGTCATTTAAAGTCATTGCCACCTCGTGTCTTATTCTTGAAGGTTTCTAATCCACTTATTTGCTCATCTGAGCACGTGCTACTTAGGTTTGTAGAATTGATAAGAACGCAGGCTGCTCAAGACTTTTACAGATGAACACATGAGGCCATGGTAAGGAGAGGATGGGGCAGGAGGCAAAACTGAAGAACTCTTCCACCTTCATGATACATTTACTATTTATGAACCAGACATGTCCTGCGATATCTCTCTAAGTAAATAACCTCTGCGGCACTTTTTGCAAGTGAAAAATTGAGTGTGTTTTTCCTCACTTCAACATCAGACCCTGTCCCTGGATATGAGGTCAGGGTTCCCTTTGAAAAAGTGATTACTGGCCTTTTGGCCAAACAAAAGTGTAAAGAATTGTATCACCTGGTATAAAAGGTCCACTCATCACTTCTCAGGCTCAGGGATGAGGAAGACACCTCTCAAAGCATGGCTATGTCTAAGCAGGTTACAAGTGGAGCTGCCATAAGCATGGGATGTTTCCTATCCTCTGTACCTTGCTAGTAGCTTCAGTGCAGACTCCTTATAGGCCACTTATGTGTTCTTATACCACGTGCATGTAAGCACATGGGCTTTAGCTTTCCATGGATATTCAGTGTCAGAAGGATGAGCAAATGTAACGTTCAGTGTCACCTCAAGGCCAACATGAATGAACAATACAAATTATCAACTGCTACTGTACAACATCCCTAATGTAGAAGAAGTACAATGTCACCACTGCTTGACAGTCAAATCACTTACGTCCCCGTCCCAGAGTGCTTGAAATGAGCTGGATCTCTGGATGTGGTTGGGTAAGAGATGGGAAAACTCTGTAATCTCCTGGATACCACAGAGTGTATAACTAAGTAGGTTCATTCCTGCAATAGGTTGAGGATGTTGAAGATCATACCCAGTACAAATTTGATGACTGCAAATATGTCAAAGCAGGGAGGATAAAAGACTCCTGCCCATTAGCCCTCCCTATCTAAAGAAAGTCAGCTGTAGCTTCCAACCTTACCTACAGTGATGGGATTTGTACCTACCAATTCACTGGCCTATGCAGTTATAATCAGAATTTGACTTGATTACTTCCAAAAAATCCTCTTTTTCCATATATATCCTACAAGGAAAGTTATTTACACATGAGGATAATAAAATCACATCCTTTAAAGAGATCCTATGACACGCTGATTCTGACCCATCCCAAATGACAAGGGTGGGTCCTCCTCTACAAAAATTTAAGGAATATGCTGTGTTGCTTTAAGAAGGCAGCAATGTGAATCAATTACTCTACAGTGGACAGCACTGAAGAAATTAACGCCAGGCCCTGTTCCTACTGAAATCAATTAGAATTTTGCTACTGATTGAAATGAAAGCTGAATCAGACTTCATAACCACATTTCTGAGTACTTTAATAGCCAACTCTGTGTTTTTATAATGTCTGTATTTAAATGGCTTATTCGTTTAACAACATCCTTTCTCCTTCATTTATGTTACAAATAAACAGAAATTGTTGAGCTGATGCCTAAAAAGGAAAAAAAAATAATGTAAATATTTGCTACAGTAACAACTGAAAAATAGGATTCACCTCTGGCCCTGCATTTGTTAAGGATAAATTGGGTCCAGTAATTTTTATTACACTCACTATAAAACAGACCACACACTAGTTTCTTTTAGAAATGTTTAATCAGGGCTTTAAAAACATTTGCATGGCTCCTAGGACCTGTAGCACCTTAGGATGTATGGAGGGTGTCTACTGAAGAGGGTCACCACTTTTCCTCTTGATCTGTTTGAAAAAATACAATTACTGGTAAGATTACAAAGAGGTGGGTATTGGAGGCATTGTCTACTGCTGGCCTGACACCAGAAGGTGTGATATTGTCTGCTTTTGCATCAAGTCACCCAAATGAAGAATAATCTGCCCCATATGGATACTGATATGACTAGATTGTGCCATTTGGGCCTGGTGCCAAGTCAGTGGGGCCTGATGGCTCCAAGCTGTCTGCTGTAGAGGACGGACTTATAACTCCTTATGTTAGAAATATCATTTGAGTTTCTTACTGTTTGGGTCTTTTTTTTTTTTTGTTATTTTTGAAGTCCAGAAAGGATCACCAGAATGGACACAACCTGGTGTACTTTTCTTCTTTCTTGTGAAGCTTTTCCAATGTCTTTTCCACATATCCAAGCAAAATGACAGTTGGCTAAATGTTATCCTGCATTTTTTTGAATAG
Organism: Oceanodroma leucorhoa; assembly: GCA_030449065.1. Taxonomy (NCBI): domain Eukaryota; kingdom Metazoa; phylum Chordata; class Aves; order Procellariiformes; genus Oceanodroma; species Oceanodroma leucorhoa. Next base: position 5,857,652 of record JASVER010000055.1, on the reverse strand, counting down.
ACTATGAAAACAAAGGAAAAAATAAAGTGGAAGTGGAGGGAGAAAAAAGAAGGAAGAGCAGTGAAAATGAGGAAATTAAGATATAGAATAATATAATGAACAAACAGGGAGAAGATTAGGAAATTACTAGGACAGTCTGTAATTTTTTCACTTTTCATTTCAAGTTAGTAGAAGGAATGGAGGAATGTTATCCTGCATTTTTTTGAATAGACTATGAAAACAAAGGAAAAAATAAAGTGGAAGTGGAGGGGGAAAAAAGAAGGAAGAGCAGTGAAAATGAGGAAATTAAGATATAGAATAATATAATGAACAAACAGGGAGAAGATTAGGAAATTACTAGGACAGTCTGTAATTTTTTCACTTTTCATTTCAAGTTAGTAGAAGGAATGGAGGAATCGAGATGGGAAGGCCAAGAAATTCTTACAGCTGACCTTACTACTGCTTTTCCTCAGATCCAGTCCGTACTTAACCTCTTCCTTGTGCACTGCATCATATTGTTCTGCTACCTGGCAGAGCAATGAGTCAGTTACTGTCGGAAAGCAAGCCAAATAGGTGTTGTTCTACACAAATGCTAAATGTTGTTGTTATCATGCGAAAACTTCTGCTCCATCGATCTTATAAAATAAAAAGGGAGCCTGACATGGCTCTGGTTGGGGACATAGACTGAGTGGTCAGGCTGAAGTCACATACGTACTGTTGTGTAGGGCTTAAGGACTCTGCCAAAGCAGGGTCTGTAAATGCAACGTATGGTTTCAAACCATGGGTCATGGCCAGCCTGTGGAAAACTTGCTCGTGTTTCAGCCTGCAGGTTAACCGGGGAGATTCGAGGGAAGGAGGGAATCCTGTCCCTGTTTCTAGTGCAGCTGCCAAAAGCTTCTGCTGCAGTTTACACCTCCAGAGACCATGGGGGAAAAAACACCTCACAAATTTTCAGCTGGTGAGTGCATCAGGAAGGCCTCTCCTTGTCTCACTGCCGCCATTCACACCCAGAGTTATGGTCTCTAATAACCTTTCACATGGCCTGAGAAAGGCCGGCCAGTTCCTCTATTTTCCCCGTAATAAGAGAGAGCAGAAGAAACTTTGCAGTTTATGGACACAATAATCTCATTAAAGCTTCACCGTGGCTTCCAGAAGTTTTAATAAACCAGCTGGTTAATCACAATAATATCCCTCCCCCCTTCACTTTATGGAAAGATCCTGCGGTCAGGAAATATAAAACTCTCAACACGTTGACCACAGCGAGGATTACAGCCTCATGCAGTGACACTTTTCCAACTGTAGATCTTGTGTGCTGCACAAACCTCAAACAACCTCATAAACAAGTTTGAAGCAGACCTAACGCCAGGCTTGCCAAGGAGAACATCAAGAGTGATTCTGTTAATGAGGTCTGGCTGGAGCTGAAACACCTCTCCTAAGTGTGTTATTTTTAATCAAGTCATTTCCAGCAGGAACCTTTATAGAAGTGTGCAGTGATTCATTCCTTAAAATTTACACTTGAAGGCCCCAGTCTTGGGCCACTGATGTCACTGAAAGCTTTAGCAGTGACGGATGGGTGTTGAATCAGGCACCACGGGCTTGACACTCAATGACTTAACACCCACAGATCAGACTAGAATCCATGTCCTCAGACTCTCATACCTCAGAGAGAAAGCTGGGAGCAYGATCCAAGTGCTCACCTCTACAACAGGTAAGGAAGTTAATAACAAATCAAAGAACTATTCTTGCATTGCATCGCCACTGTCCTGATGCTTACAAGTGGGGTGCTCCTGAGCACCCCGAGGGGCCCAGTCCAGCAAGTGTGCTCTGGTCTGAGCAGGGTGGGTGAATAACAAGTGGTGTCACTTCCAGTTCATGACCATTTTTATTCAAAATGTAGCTGAAGTAAGAGCTGCTTTTGCCCAGGAAGAAGGAGATTTAAGGTTAGTGTCCTGCTCCTCTTGAAAAATTTCAGGCCCCTGTCTCCCAAAAAAGTCCCTTAAACCACCGGGCTACTTTAGAAAAAAAAAGAGTCTCACTCCCTCCTGCTGTGATTAAGCAACTGTAAAACCAGGAGTGAGGAAACAAGAGGGAGTATGATTTCCCTCTGGATAGCTATTTTGCATCCTAGACCTTTACATCCATTTTGCATCACAAATGGTGACAAGTGTTAAATGTGGAGACTACCTTCAAAGATCCTCTGCTATTAGTTGAAATTATGTGTTCCTTCTATCAAAGCCTACAAATGAAAGCAGAGCAACACCAAGCAGCTGAGAAGACATCAGGATAAAGTGGATGTGGTGAGCACATCTGTGACTCTAAACGTACTGGGAAAGTTGAACTCACATCMTACCCATCAGACCACAAAAGTCTACAGTAGCAATGAGACTGCTGGGGAAGTGCTATTCTTTATATCTGAAAACCTCAAAGTGCTTCTTAGCGTGAAAAAAGTAGCAACGGTCATCTTTTTACCACTTACCTGTGCTTAATTTAGCAACTGTATCAGATGTGGCTTCTTAGTTCATTAAGTGTATCACTAAGCATAAAAGGCAGCTCATATCATCTCCTTTGAGTCGTCTGGGTCCCTGTCAAATCCATTGAGAAACAAAGACGTATGTCCATCCTGCCTGTCTAGATACTCATGCCAGGGTGGCACAAGTTGGTTGGAGTCACCAACACTGGAGACATTCAAAAAACGTGTGGAYGTGGTACTTCAGGACATGGKTTAGTGGGCATGGGTGCTGGGTTGAYGGTTGGACTCGATGATCTTAAAGGTCTTTTCCAACCTTARTGATTCTATGATTCTATGATTCTAAGGYAGCCGCTGGAAGAAGCTCTCCCTATCCATATAGAAGGAACCTCTGCAACTTAAACAGGTGCCCATTTATAGACAAGTAAAATCTAGTGAGATTAACTTCAGTCCCTCAGTAAACAACCAGAATATGGATCTCTATCCCCATTTATGTATATAAAAAAATTAGGGATAAAGCAGCTGTTCCAGCAGAGCTGAGAAAAAAATGCACTTTTTCCTCATTCCCATGTCATGTCTCTATTCACTGAGCCACCTTGTTTGTCTGAAGGTTTTCTACTCCTGGAAATTTACTATTGCTGGATAATGGTTCCCAAGTAGTTGTTTAATTAAAGCCCCCATGTAGCCAATTTTATTCCAGAATTCTGGAATAGCTATTCTGGTAAATTCTGAAGTGTCAAGAGGCCCTAAGGCATGTGAAGAGAAGTGTGTGCCTGTCTCAATGAGAAGCTGTTAAAAGGAAGGTGAAAATAATAGGAAACTTGTGTATATTGGTAAACGGCAATGAGAGTGTTGCTGGTAGCATCATTTTAAATCATTCTGGCACACAAACAACTAGAGCTGCACAACTAGTTTGGAGGCGAAAAGAAGGATTGAATTAATTCAACCTCTTTTTAGATTCACACATGGGCTTCAAGGTTACAATTTAGTCATTATTTGAATTCACATTCCAAATCATTTCTTTGAGGTATCTTGGTCTCAAGCCTATGAGCTATTCATTGTATATGTTTGATATATGAAAATCAAGCTGGGCTAATTAGTTTTGGTTAGATGCATAGTTTATGATGTGTTAGCTCTTTGCCTTGATTGGATTAATTTAGCTCTTAGAAACACGTGTTACATGTAAAAAAAGTATTTGAAAATACCTCTGCCACGAATATCCTCTAACAGTCATTGGAAATTCCTTGTTTGTACAAACTTTCCAGCAGTAAACTTACAGGCTAAACTATTCATAAAAAAATTAATACACTGGGAGCATGAACACAGCAAAAAATACGCATAGTATTTTATTTGAGCAAGTAGTCAATATTTTGTAGACTAGCCCGGCATTGTTCACTATTGGGTTCATTAATTACATCCACTAATTTTGTAGTCCTTGTTGCTGGTACTGAGCACTTATTCATGCATGTTCAGCTACAGTAAAGTCAATGAGATTGCTTGTGACTTTGAGCACACCAGCGGAAGGGCTGTCCCAGCCAACACTGCAGTTTAGAAAACCCAGGCTGCATTTTGGTTACACCCCCCGTGCTCACCTCTCACAGCCCTCGCTCCAGAAACATGGGCTTGCAGACGGCCTCTTGTGGTCCTACCGTTGCCACCCTGGTTTCTGAGAGTCCTCCGACCACCCAACAGCTCCATCGCATGCACACTCACCTTCAGCTTCAATCATGCCCTCTTCCTTCCATTAACATGTACTCACTCAGACACTTTCACATTTGGTTATATACCCAACTCCTGGCACTCACATTGAGTTATGTTCAGAGTGCTACACCCACACTTAATTACAATCACACCCTCACACTCCCCATTCGGTTACACCACCAGTGCTGCCCACCTCCCCCCACACTCAATTATAATCACATGTGATTAAACCTGCAATTCTGCATCTACGGTATAATCCTTCACTGGCATTCGCATCCACTTAYGCTCAACAGCCTTCATTGGGATGCACGTCTGCTCGTCACATTCATGCACGCATGGAAACACCAGATTTCTTCTTTCATCTTGACAGCAGAGTGTTTTTTAGTTTTTCTTTCAGCGGCACAAAGAGCACCCACTCCTTACCAAGGAACAGAAAGACTTGCTGTTCCTGTGGAATGTTGCCTTCCCAGAAAATCACCTGGAATCCTTATTTCATACCTCCTGAAGAATGTATGCTGTGGTCGGTTTTATTTTAGTACCTARCGGGAATGAAAATCAAGGTGCCATTTCAAAAACTGCTGGGCACTTGAAACAAAAGACAGTTCCTCTGCTAAAGAGATTAGGGCTGTATCTATCTTTCAGCTAGAGAAAGTGATGGAGTTTCTTATGGAGGAATATTAAGGTCACCTACTCAATCCCCTGTTGCATCTATGGAAATGTTATGAAAGCAAATTACTGATGTTCCCTAACACATGGCCAACCACTCACCCCTGCAGTGACTGGCTGTCCAAGCAGTCTGCAATCGTCTGACACAACCTGTATGTATAGTCTCTTCTGCACGACTGCATGGCCATCTTTTGCAGTCTGGTAATGGTGATGTGCAGGTGAAATCCTTCTTCTCCTAAAGTCAGCAAAAAGGCTGTTTCAGTGACCATGGACCTATGGTCTTCCTGATGATAAGACCCACCTCAGAGGAATGTGAAGCCCACACAAATGCTAACAAGAAATCTGGGCTGCTATSGGACTTTTTCACCGGATACATTCAATTCCAGGAACACTAACCATAGTCCTGAATATTAATGAAAGATCGGAAAGAAAAGAGGATAGAAAAAAGATCGTGTATAGACACTTTGGAGGCATAAACAGAGTGTCATCTGTACCAACCCATGTGCACCCACATGCACAGACATCTTATTATTTTTTCCAGTGTTTAAAAACCACAGTCAGTCTGAACCAGACTTAAGAGGAAGCTCTGATAATCCRAAGTGATTTCTAAAGCAGGTTTTGATTTAGGAAGATAAGGCAAAGCTCTGACTAAGAAGCCAAATCTCCGATCGCATATTCCTGRCAGAGACTTGGACTTGTTTTTTTTTAATCAAGACATAAAATCCCAGTGAAATTCACACCAGTTCTTCTAGAATTAACAGCAGGGTGTGGGGGGAAAAAGACAAAAAAAAAMCAACACAAAAACAAAACCACCCAAACCTAGAAAACACCCTGCAGGATGAGACAGAGCCTATGGATAAGTGCCTGCCGCCACAATAGGATACACATGGCCTGTTCAAGGATGCCTTTGCAGGGAGCCAGGCCACAAATAAAAAAAGACATGTGATGTGGGGTTGAATTGGCCACTTTTTTATTAAATAAACAATTGATCCAAATCAAGCAACTCTAAATCATTTAGGAGGTCTTTGTTGATCCTGACCAGAACTAATATGTGCAGATAACCTGCACTTGGTCTTATAATTATCATTCCCTGCACGGCTACCACCCGTCAGAAATCCCACTTCTGTGTATCGCGGGGAGGCAGGAGGGAAGATGAGAGAGAAGATAGGAAGGGACACAAACAGGAGGAACAATCTCTTTTCATCATCCAAGCATCTTAAGCAGTGTCTGAGTCTGAACAGATACAAATGGCAAAGGGGGGGAACCAGTCTCAGTGTTATGGGGGTGGCAACCCCATTCTGTGCCTACCACCATGTGCCGTGCCCAGTGCTGCATGCGGGGAGGACTAAAATACCATGACTGCTCCTACCATAATTCTCGACAAAGTCGACAGAAGGGGGTTAGAAAAGTAAGAAGGGCAAAAGGCACCCTGCCATTTGCCCACAGAAAGATTAAAAGCCAGATCTTTGCCGCAACCTGACGACATTAAAGATGTTATTTCTAACAAAAATTATAGTGCAACGTAAGGAAACCAGAGGGTGTTTCACAACAATTGTCATAATCAACAAAGATCAAAAGGGCAACACAGAAGGAATATTTTGGCTAAAAGTCTTGCAAAACTCTCCCACTTGAAGAGAGCGAGGTTAAAGTTAGGCTGCTGTGAATACTCCAGGGTCAGTCGTGTGATTATTGTGGCTGCAGATAAGTTATTTTGCTCCATTGTTCTCGGATGACTKTTGTAAGTCAGAGACCTTTTGGTCAACATTTTTCAAAGCTGCTGTTGAGTGCTTGCTCTTCATKCTTTTTCAGGACCCCATGTTTTAGCCACCTTAGAGAAGAAAACCTTTTTTTAAAGACATGCTAAATGTCACCACTCCATAGGAGAGTCTCATGTGTCCTACAAAAATTGAAGCATTGTGGAAAATTATGTAACTAAGATAACACCTGTGAGTTTCTGCCGTACATAAGGGAAGGATTAGGGCCAAAAAGCAAAGGTCTGGGTTCAGAAGAGTGAAAAGCATGATGATGACAATAAGGATTATTATTATATCATTTGCTACTAACATGAAAAATTTTTTGWATGGTGTCACTGTTTAGGAGGTGTATTCTTCTTTTCAGCTGGTGATCGGTCAGCGCCTAGAGATGAAGGTGGTGTCAAAATATGAAAAATGCCTTCAGAGTAGTAGTTTTCTGGAGACTTGATCCTGGTGGACTAGTCCCAGCCCTGAAGGTCCTTCAGGATCTCAGCAGAGTTCCTGTGGCACCRTTGGCATCCCAGTACTCAGCTAACCTTCTCTTGTGAGTGTTTTTATGGATTTACACCCAAAAYGATCCAGATCAGATATTTATAGTGGCCTCATTTCCTACGGAGTAAAGGAAAGGAGAAAAAACAAGCAGCACAATCTGTGTCATTATGAAAACCAAAATGATAATCAGGATAGAGCAGAGAGAAACTTTGCAATAAAAAGATCCCAATTAAGATTTGGGGTTTACACCTCTCAAATGGCTTGTGGGAAAATAATAATAATGACAACAATAAACACAGGAGCAACAAAAATGTGGGATCCCAGTGCCTGTGCCCACAGTGAGAATAAAAAATGCAAAGCCTGGGCCACCTCGCCTTTAATTTCTTAACTGCTGTTTTGTAAGGCTGTGTCATGCTTCTCAGTTCAAACACGCTTTGGCTCTTTATTATTCATGGGCCTTTTTCTCAGTCAGTGGTGTTGAATAATAAAACAGCCCAGGATCAAATGGGCCAATTCTCCACGCCTGACACCAACTGCTACTGTTCGCTGGGCTCTGCCAAGCGTTGCCTCTGATAATGAGTGGGATTTGGTTAAACAGTAAATTAATGAATAATGAAATATCCAGGTTGATCAGTTAGAGAGCACGCTTGCTTTGCCCCCGGCCAAACGCTCGGGGCAGAAATTACTCTCAAACGGCACTTGCCTGTGTGCTGGGCTGGATAACTATTTTACAGCCTATTGCTTGACAGGATGTTGGGRAGGGGGCGAGGGGAAGGGGGGAGGTCGGGAAAGCAAAGCGGGCAGGGCAATCTCCTTATCAYCCCGCACGGAGGGGAGAAGGGGCCGGTTTGGGGCCGTGCAGACCCCACTGGGAGCGGGGAGAGGGTTGCAGAGCTGAAGGARCTCGCTATGAGGCTGGGGGAAGGATGAGCTCCCCTCTAGGTCTTCCTCTCTCCTCTCCCAACTTCAGCAGGAGATTACCTTGACCCTGGCTATCACTGGGGATAACCCAACTTTTCTCACACACACACCCCCGCCGCATCAGCTGGCAATTCTTGCCTCGCATTAGCCTTGTCCGAGCGTGTTTCTGAGCGGGGGCCATCCCTCCTGGCAGCGGTTGTAGCTCAGACTGCAGAAAGAGCCTCCCSGAGCTGTGTGTCAGGTGTTTTTGGTAAATAAAAGAGACTGTGAAAGGCTGCCTGCACCGGGATGTGGCAACCGCACATAAACAGGGAGAGATGGAGAAAGCATTGCAGCGAGGAGAAAACAACCCTGTAARCCTTCATTTTCTGCAGCGGGAGAGATAAGTAGCTGTAAAATATTTCCCGCAGGTCAGTTAACACAAGTACATRGATGTACACAAATACACACGCACGATTTCTACAGGTGGAGGAGGGGGAAAAGCCCTTCRTGACTTCTCACACCCATCCTCCATAATTGCACAACGCCCCAGTGTGTGTTTTGGGGCGGAGGTATTGCTCCACATCGGCGAGAAAACCGCTATAATTACCACCTTTTCTCCAGAAGGGAAACTCTCTATAACCAACTATCCCTCCCTCTTTCTTTTTATGATTATTCTTTCCAAACTTTCTAAACAAGCCCCAACTTCCCAAGCCAAGCCAGAGCAAGTGGGGGGAAGGAGGAGAGGGGGTGGAGGAAAAAAACCGCTGATTCCAAAATGCGAGTTTACAGGTCGGGGCTGTTACTTTCGCTCCTCTCATGTCACTCCTAAGTTAAAGTTTAAAGAAACCTTTGAAGCGTTAGGAAGAAGGAGGTCCCTGCTACGCCTCGGCCGTCGCCCCCGTCCTCCCCCGGCAGCTGCCGGGCGCAGGGAAAGCCTCCAGGCTCCGGCTGCAATGGCAAGGTCCCAGGAAAGMAAGACTGGAGGGGTTTAAACGATAGCCTCCTTCACTTTCTTAGTCTTCTTCACTCATTTCCCTGCAGAGTGTTTTGTGAGTGTAAGGATGAGCAGCGGGTGAACAGGCGGCTCTCTGGGGCAGGTTAAAGCCGGTGTTTGTCTTACTCGTCAAACAAAACCATCTCCCACATTCACCGCCAAATGTTAATATAAAAATCCAGAACTTTTCGTTTTAAAATATTTCACCTCGTTCCTTCTTGCTCGTGTTATACCAATCTTAAACAGATTTTTTTTAAATCCAGCCTATTTCCGGGAAAAGCGTTTATCCAAAAATGCTTCCTAGCCCCATTTGCAGTTGTTCCACCACCACCCCTTCCCATTGCTACCAGTTATCGTACTGTGATTTTCTACACAGAGCTGGAAGCAGGGTCCCTTTTTTCCCAGCCAGAATAGGATCCACTCTGCACTGGAATAGAGCAGCATCAGAGTGTAGGGGAGACCGGGGCTTACTCTCGTCCCGATCGTTGCTCATAGCTTTTGGGAAGAGCTGCAGRGCTGGCTTCGCAGGCAACGGCAGCTTTGGGTTAAGTCACTGGGAGTTTTGCAGGAGCAAAGACTGTCAGGTGATGCTCGGTGCACCAAGAGCGAGATAAACTATTGTTAGCGCTGGTTTCATGAGGCAAAAGATCCCCCTGGTACTTTAATGGATTTTTACAAGGAAGAGAAATGTCCACACGCATTTCATTCACCTTAACGTTTTAAGCGAGTAAAGCTATGGATATCACTGCAATTGTACCCAATGCTCTTTGTAAATCTCAACACGCACTAATTTATCACCTGGAAAGAACGAAACGTTTCTGCTTTAAAGGAAATGTTCCTCTCGACCTGAGGAAAGCATCCTCCTCGCATGTTGTCGGAAGATGACGGCGACTCCGCGCACGCCACTGTTTGTTTAATAGCACTAATAATCACGGGCACAGCACCTCCCCACGCTGGGGAACCGGGGAGGTCACACTGCACCGGGTACCGCTCAGGATAGTGTTTGCCTCTTTAAAAACACCTTGCCAAATGTTAAACACTTTTTTTTTCTTTTGGGGTTTACGTGATTGGTTTTTGGGTTTTTTTTTTGATGTGAGGATTTTTTCATTTGCCCCATCCGGGGCAGATCCGGACCGGGGGGGGCGAGGGGGGGAGGGTAAAAAGATTATTGTCTCTGAAAATTCAGGTGAGAAATACACACGCAAACGCACACACACTCCTCTCATTTTAGTGTTGTTTGGAGGAAGCTCCAAAGTAATTGCGGTGATTTCGTAATTGCGTGAGATTCGGGGCTTTTTTGTCTTCGTTTGAAGGAGAGAGCGTAGACACACTCTTAACTCGTAAATCCCCAGAGGTTTCCTTCTCCCCGCCCCCAGAAAGCTTWCACAGGCAGAAAGGCGACTTGCTGGAAGGGAAATCAGGGCAGCCCTTCCTCCGCTGCCCCGGGGCGCCGGATCAGGCCCAGGGCCCGGCTGTGGGACCCCGGGGTCCGTGGGATGTGCGGAAAGCCAAGCCCTGCGCTGGGGGGGGGGGGGAACGCCGGGGAGGACCGGCCCATTGCACCGGCTGGAGTCTATTGCAAGGGTTTCATTCCGAAGGCAAAAACGAGGAGCATTTTTTTTTTTTTTCCCTTAACTCATAAAAGTCAGTAGTGGTGTGCAAATGGGACCGACTCCGCACGACGAAGCGGACTACGCGCAGTTGTGGCACGACATGTAACACAATGTCCTGGTACAGCTGTGCACATACACAGACACACGTCCAGCTACAGGGAAAAAATATGTGTGGATGCCTGTTTACGAGAGAGACAGAGAAAACAAAGGAATTCAGTGAATATATTGGTACTGGGGATTATTTAAGACGTTTGACTAGTTCCATCATAGGGACACCAGATGTTATTTATGAGGTCTCGTATAAATGTGGGCCGTACCATGCAGGTGGGGAGGGAAAAGAAAAAAAAAAAAAGTAAAAGGGAAAAAAAGAAAAGAAAAGAGTTCACCCCAAAGGGATGAAAGACAAAAATTATGTTTATGACTATATAAATCAAGGTGAAGTTTTGTAATGGAAACTAGAACTACCTAGAGTTTAAAAAAGAGTCTGGGGCAAGGCAGGAGAGACAGGGAGAAGGTCCTCGCTGGTCATGACTGGGAAAGCAGATTACAACATCAGACCGGTGGGGAGGGGAAGTTTTGATGAGCTACGTTACTGCTGCTTTTCATTTATTTTTAACCTTAGCTGGGGGAGAAGCTAGAAGAGGAGAAAGACCGGGGGTGCATGGGGGGAGAAAGAGAGAGAAAGAGAGAAAGGGACAGTGAAAGAGATAGAGAAAGAGAGAGAGAAAGAGAGAAAGAGAAGAAAGAGAAGAAAGGAAAGAAAAAGAAAGAAAAGAAAGAAAAGAAAGAAAGAAAGAATCTGATCTTGGCTTGTTGAAGACCTTTGGGAAAATGCAGTGGAGCAGAGATCAGCAGGAATATTTCTTCTTTCCTGACACTACGTTTCCAGACCCGCTAGTGTGCGAGCCCACCCCAGGCACCGCCGGCTGCAAGCCGGGGGGAGCGGGAGGAGAACCCTGCCCCGGGGGAGGCAGGGCATACCGGCAGCCTCCCGGAGCAGCTAACTGTACTTTATTATGAATATATACATAGATGTGATTTGAATTTGCAACCTTGAGACTGTCGCCGGGAGCCCGGGAAACTCGGGGTGAGCCCTTCCTCGTCTCGTCGGGTCCCATTTTAAAGGGAGCCCTCGGTTTCCACAAGCGGGTGCTTCTGCTGGGTTATAAAAGAGCTTTCCCTGGTGCATTTTTTTTTTTAAGCCCCTTTTTACATAACTGTTGCACAGTTCTTGGACAACAGAGAAACTTCCTGATTCTCCCCACGTCCCCCAAACAACCCTCCCAGACTCCGCTGGGAACTGCGAGAGCTGTTYTGAAAGGTTTCATGCAAAACATATGCTCTACTAAAAATAATATCGTCGGTGCGATTAAAACAAAAGAAAACAAAACAAACTAAAAAAGCATGGCATGCAGCCTGGCTTTTGGAAATCAGCTCCGGTGTCGCTGGTCTTCCCAGCACTCCCTGCCCGCGGGCACCCCTCACCCCGCACCTGCCCGCAGCTGGGTCAAAGGGGCTGGGGAGGGAGGTTTGGGGGCTCCCCACTCCTTGCCCTGCAAAGCCCCGGTAAAAAGGAGGGAAGGGGCGGGGGATTCCCTTTTCTCTTTTGCTCGCAGCTCCGCTGCTCCCCCCCACCTCGTTTTTCCCTTGCTCGGACCCCGGGGGCTGCTGCCCCCGTCCAACCCCCACCCACCCTCTCCCTCCATCCCKGGCCCCCCAAACTTGCTCGGGGCGCTTTTGCCGTCACACCACGGAGAGAAAAGTAGGTCACGGCTGAGTCCAAGCCTGGCTGAAGCCGAGGCAGCCGAGCCTCGAAAGCTTCCCCATAAAACAGACTTTGGGGTCGTCGTTTGCAATGTTTTCTTTTGGGTTTGTTTTTTTTTTATTATTTTATTATTATTACGATGATGATTTATTTTGGACACCTTGGGCGATCAGCTGAGCCGGCTCCTGTAGTCCAAGCTGGAAGGAGAGGGAGAAGGGAGGTAGTTTGGGAGGTGGAGGTGGGGATGGATTTATTTTTTGCTATTCCCCAACCCCCCTCCGAGAGAAATATTAAGTTGCAAAAACCGATCCGCCGCCTGTTACGGCTCCTGCATCTCTCCGTCTGCCCTCTTAAATTACCGCTCTCTCTAATAACCAACAGATAAAACCCAACCCAGACAAGACTTCAGAGCGGGTATTTAACTAAAATAGTTCACCGCAGTAAAAGCGATGCTTTAAACTGGTTTCCACCCTCAGGGCTCCCTGTTCGAGCACACGTGTGTGTTTGTTTTCAGGGTGACTGTGCGGAGGGTTAAATTGACAGTCTCTGATTTACAGGCAAAAAAATGGTGCTTTCTATAATAACTCTGAAAGAAAAAAAAAAAAAATCCTGAGGCCCTAATCTGCTCCCCCTCTCCTCCTTCACCCAAGCGCAGGGTAAACCCCGAGTCACTCCGGAGTGGCTCCGGGTTAGCCCCGGGGATCCGGATCTCCCCTCAGCTCTTCTTCACGAGTGTCGATTACAGACCGAAATAAAGCCCATTTGGGAACGGAGGGGAGGGGCAAGGCGGAGGGAGAAGTTGTTTTGGTTTAAATATTTCCTTTTGCTAATTACTGGTGCTGCAACTGTAGACCTAAAGATAAAAAATAATCCCGCGTTGTGAATACGAACATCACTCCCGATCTGTATATAAGAGTATATATATATATATATATATACACATACACACACTCACATCCACGTATACATAAGTGAAACGTACAGTTAACAGTAACACAGCAGTGGGGAAAAAAAGTTTCCTGATATTGAAGGCTTACATAACATTTTCTTTTAACGGCTAATACTTTGAAAAGAAAAAGAAGGTTTACTCCTAATTCAGCTGGTAAAAGCAAAATGAAACGAAAGCTCACATTAACATGACATGAGGTTTATTATAGGTCTGCTTAGAATGAAGAGGTAAGAGTGGTAAAAATATGGACACTTTTGAGTCAGACAGAAATAAAATACCAACATTTCTGAGAAGCAATATTTATTGTCTTTTCTTTTTTTTTTTTTTTTTTTTTTTTTTTAATGTAGAGACATGTCCTGAATTTCCCCAAAGCCTAGATTGGGAAAATAAAGACTTCTTGGCGTTATAAGTAAATCCGTCTGCAGAATCGAAGCAGCACCAACATTCAAAAAAACTGAAGAGGAAAATACAACAAAACACAACAATCTCTTTTTTTTATTCTTATTCTTATTATTTATGTAAATCAGGTCATCACTGGACAAGAAACCAATTTCTACCCATTACCATAACAGCTTGTCTATAAAGAACAGAAAAGATTCAGATAGGATACTATCTAGTCAAGCGGGATTTTTTTTTGTTGGTTTTGTTTTTTTCTTTTTTGTTTGGTTTTTTTTTTCTTTTTACTTTTCGTTTTTAAATTCCCCCACCCATTCACAGAGGTATAGATTCACAGATAAATAACCCAAAAACTACTTGCTCGCCATATTTACACATTCCCGTTAAATTAAGCATAAATAAATATATACAAACTCAATACTGAATGCCTCTCCGCATTTCTTCTCAGGAAGAGTCGATAAACTGATATTTCTCACTGCATGGTCAGATTTTTCAAGAAGAGGAGGTGAAAGGGATCGTTTGGGGCATAAAAGGAGAATTTTTTTTCTTTCATCTTTGCAGTTTCTCATTCGCTTTTTCAGAGCTTTGCATTTGTTTGGGGTTTTTTTTCCTTTATTTCTCGCTGGCACACAACCTTTCGTCTCTCTCGAAATGTTCAGGCGTTTGCCAGTGTGTTTGGGGATATTTTCTTTTACTTTTTCCCTTTGTATAAGAAAATATACTATTTGTAAAAAGCCTACGGTCTCTCTCACACAGGGAAGCCGGAGGGGAGGGGGAGTTTGGCCGGATCGATCTGGCAATGCTTACGGCAGCTGAAACGAGCACCAAATTCTCCGAGAAATGTATTAAAACAGAGCCGAAGAGGTCTGCGTGATAAACCGGTCAGAAAGAGATGAGCAGGGGAAGGGAATAAGCCCTTTGGGCACAGCTAAAGGTCTTAAAACCATCCTCCTCCCCCGCCCCCCAGCCCCAAATGCAAATTTGGGGATTTTGAGGGAGGTTGGTCTGGGATGCAAAGGGACTTGAAACAGCTTCTCACAGAGAATTTCTATTAGGTGGGACAAGACACGACCCGATTTTAAAGAAATCATCGGGTTGTAAAAGGATTCCCATAAAATTGGCTTCTTGTTTCCTTCACACCTTGTGTGAATAACAACAAGGAAAAAAAAAAAAAGTCAGGGAGCGTACGAAAACAAAGATCTTTCCAATGGAAAATAGAGAATTGTTATTAAAAAAAAAAAAAAGTGAGACTAAGAATGAAATAAAATTTACAGCAACCCACCTGTTTGGTTTGAAAACAAACTTTTCACGGTCTCTCCTCAAACTTTTCCCTTGAGTTAAAAAGCAAAGCTGCCGTGTTAATCCTCCTGTTTATTGATTTATGATCCCGAGGAAACCAAATCTTTTAATAACTCAATTATCAGATAAACGTCTGAGGTGCCCCGCCAACACAAGTAGTCGGGCTGGGAAAGTGCAGGGGAGCCGGAAAATGCCTTCCAGCGGGAGGCTGAGTTTAGTTTTTGGGGGACCTCAGTCCTCAGCACTGATAGGAGCCACCAAGCAATGGATATTTCCCTCTGGGACCAGCACTAGGCCAGGGGAAAGAACAGAGATGGATATACTCCTACGCCATGTTGCATTTAAATCAGAAACCTCGTGGATTTTTGTCTCCGTACTTTGGGGAGTAAATGGGGGGCATCCCACTGAAATCAATGAGGATTTTACATTTGGCTTTATTTCGCCTGAGCGAAGCACAGCCTGGCATTTGCAGTCTGTCTCTTCCAGGTAGAAGGCACAAGGGGCAGATCCAAAGTTGCCAGGAGTCAACTGAAACTCTTCCCTCAACCTTCTCAAGGTTTAGGTCCTGGTCCAGGTGACCAAACTTGTGCCTAGGGGAGATTTCAGCAGCAGCAGCAGGATCAGGCCCTCACACATGGGTGAGCATGTGCACATGTGTGTGCAGGTCTTTCCCCAGGAAGTTGCAGGTGGTTCCCTCTCCTCATTAACTCACAGTGGTGGTGGGATACTGTCTTCTGCAGTTAAAAGGAGCATGCCAACATCCCCCCCAAAGACAAGGAAGGACCATCCTTAACATCCCCTCCAAAGCCTTCAGCTGGAAGCTCTGGAGTGGCAGGGAGCAGGTCCCCATGTCCCTGTGCGTGCAGCTGGGGAGGTGGAAGACTGAGAGCTAGCTTGGGGTCTCCCCACACCCAGGAGCCCCACTGGGCTGGATGATGCTGAAGGGCTGGGCCCAWGGGCTCCTCACAAAGGCTTTTTGCGGAGGGCAGGCAAAGCAACATTCAACACTTTGTGCTCTGCTTCAATAAACAGAGTATTCTCGTCAGGCAGAGAAGGGACATGCGCTTTCAGGTGGTGCCATTCATTCCTCCCCAGATACACACACGCTTACCCCCTGCCCTTTCCCACGCATCACTGCTGGGGCATACCCTGCACTGCAGCTTGGATTGTCCTTCYCCAGGGGCCTGCTGAAATTAGGGGTGGTTGGCAAGGGGTAGGCTTTGGAGGACCAGGGTCTGCCTGGGCGCTGCTTTTCAATCTGGGGGTCCCCAACCTACCGGTRGAGGATCCATGAGATCTACATCACCCAGGGATCCACACCTCCTCGTGTGACATCCTCAGGGGTGAGCCAATTACCAACCCCACTGCCAGGGACCTGCCAGGGTTGAAGACTACCTCCAACTCAACCCAGCAGTCCATGGAGAAGGCCGTCTGCCTCRGTTTCCCCCTTTTCTCACGTGAAATTCCCCACAGCACTCTGCCCCAGAAGAACCAGAGGTACACGGATGAGGAGCAGCTCCAGAGGGRTCAGTGCTCCTTGGGGCTGGATGATTCCTGGGTTTCTATTGCCACACACATGTTCAACTCACAGACAGGGAACAAGATCTGAGACCTTCGCTTGCTGCACAAAGATTTGAAAAGCAGAGCAGGCCCTCAGCTGTAGCCATTTCTCAGAGAGTTAAGGACACTAAGGGTGACAAGCAAGAGGCTCATCTGCTTTTTTTTGTTTTAAGAAAATTTTGTTGGGGGATGTGGAGAGTATTGCTGAATTATTTCTCCCTCACCATCCACTTTGGGCAGTATCTAGAAACTAAAACAAGGCTAAGGCTTCTCTTTYGTCTCTCTTTCTCTCTCCTTGTTCTGAGTTCAGGTGTGCCTGCTTGGGTGGGTGGGATTGAGAGCTGCAGCTTTAACAGGGATCCCAGGGGTGGGACTGACCCCACTGGAGTTTTGCCAGTGACTCCAGGAGATTTACCCACACCCAGTAACTGTTCTGACATAAGCAAAAAGATGTGTTAGTGCACGAATCCTACCCCACTGAGAAACACATGCARTTACCCAATACAGCAGAATCCAAACAGAAATTCATAACCTTACACTTCAGCATTATTTTTACCATGGAAGACAAAGAAATGTATGTTAAAAAAAGAAAAAAAGGAAAGAAATCAGACTTCCCCTCCACCTCCCCCAAATCATATGCATAAGACATCCTGTCACACACCAAACCACCGAGAAAAACATTGGACTTAAGAAGTTTTTTCCCCCTACCACACCGACTTGTTCTGAAGCAAGAGTCACAAGACATTTTTTTTTTTAAAAGCTTTCTAAGAGAAACAGATTTCCTCAGACTGAGCTCAGAAATCAGGATATTCCCTGGCAAGCCCTCCCCACTCCCATCACGAGGAGCCAGCTCACATGGCAACCCTTTCCTCCCTGGGTACAAGACCCTAGTGCCAAGCAAGTGCGGTAACATTCAACACAGCTCTTATTTTCTTTGCAATATTACACCTTGATTTCAACTCATATTTTTGTCTCATTCAAATTATTCCCTTTGAGCTTCTTTAAAGAAGTGCACCTACAGAATTCGGAAACAACTGGCTTTGATTTGAAAAAGCAAAAAAAAAAAAAAAAAGAAAAGTATCAGAATATCAGAATTGTGGATTTTTTTTCTCTGTACCTGATATATTGTGTAGGGATCTCTAGTCCTCTTTGAAGAAGCTCATAAGCCAAGCGGGCAAAGCTTTAGGAAACAGAAGAAAATAAAATAGTGCATACTCCTGAGAAAGAATTACATACTCATATCACTCATTTTTTGTTGTTGTTAAYAGTTCTTTAAAAATGGGGGAGGGTATCTCTCACACACACTACTCAAGGAAATTAAGGACTGAAATATTGGCATAGTTAGGAATATAAAACTGCCTAGAGAAAAAGAGGAGATCTCAGAAAAYTAAGAAATCGGATAGCGCTGACGTTTTACCAGATCTTACTTTCAAATTTTGCAACCCATTATAGACAAGGCATTTTACCATCAAAGGCAAGTACTAAATTACAAAGGTATGTTTGCATGCATGAATATGTGTGGCTATACACACATATTTATATATATATATGGATATATCCATATATATCCATATATATACAAACATACATAGGATACACACGCACCCCTATCAAGTTACGTGTGTGCATATGCATATGCACACACATACGCACACACGCGCCCATACACACCTGTAAACGCTGGTAATCTAAACAGAGAGTCTGTCTAGACCAGGAAAACCAAAAAAGTTCTTAAAAAATAGAGTTAGCTAATTCGACTGAGCTACGACGACTTGAAAGTTCCCATCTAATGGCACCTAATGTTAAGATGCTGCCATGAACGCAGCTCAAACTGGCTGGTGTTGATGACTTCGTGAGAGGTCTGTGCGCTCGCCTCCCCTCCTTTCCTAGTCTAGACAGAACCAGGGTGGTGAGATGAGATGGGAAGAGTTGGGGGGAATGAGGCGATGGGGTTGCTCAGAAAGGAAATCTCTGGAAGATCGTTTTAGCTAGGGTGGAGACAGGGCGTCGTTCAAAAAAAAAAAAAAAAAGAATAAAATAAAAATAATAGCAGGACAGACCGTGCAGCTCAAGAAATCAAAGCACTGACACCAAAAATGTTTCTCCGATTTCTTCCAATAAGTTATTCATGTCTTTCTTTTATTATTATTATTAATTATTATTATATTCCCCTCCCCCCCAAATCATTATTTAAAAAATGTGAAAGAACAGAAGTGGGAAAAAAATCCTGGTGGTTGTCTTCACATGATCCTGGCAAGAGACTCTGAACCACTGGTCTTGCGCCATTGTGCTCCTCTGATCTTAAATTATTGTCTTTCTTTTATTATTATTATTATTTTATTATTATTATTATTATTATTTTGTCCTACCTAATAGAATTCTTCCAAAGCCCAATCCAGTATTTTTAAAGCTAAAATTAAGACGGTTTTGTTTTAAAAGATTATCTCTCTCTTTTCTCCTTTTATTTATTTAACTTTTTTCTTTTCCTTTCTTTTTTTTTTTTCCTCTCTCTCTCTCTCTCTCATTTTCTGTGTTTCTCTTCCTTGTCTCCAGTTTTACTACCTGGTCCTTCGCCAGATGTGTGCCTGTTAGCAGTGTTGTTGTTCAAGAACATCTTGTCCATGCCTTTGAGAGCTTCAGTCAGGTAGTTTTGAAGGGCCGTGAGGGCAGCGCAGATAGCGGGGGCCCCAAAGCCGTGAGTGATGAGGCTGAAGTGAGTCAAGCAGCTCTGAATGCCCGGTTCCAAAATAGGGGTGGGCCGGCTGTTTCCAATGGGCGTCCTGTCCTGGGCCAAGAGATCTGTAAATTCTTTACAAAGTTGCCTGCACAGAAGAAAGGCAAAGAGACGAGGAGAGAGAGAGAAAAGTGGTGGTTAGACTCATCTCACACTTCTGCAAGACAACCAAGATTGAAGGAAGGGGCAAGTTCAGGCCAAAGCTGATCCCAAGACCCAGRATAGGACCTTTTTGCCACCTTCCTTTCCCCCAACAGGGCTTGGGGACTGGCCATGGTGAGCCACCAGCTCCCCGCTCAGGATGATGTTCTTCAGGAGAGAGGTTTCTGCAATTGCAGGATAACACCAGGTCTGGAGATAGAAATCTCTCCGGCGGCCACAAAGATGCTTCTGAAGCACTGTGAAAACCCAGMCCTGCTTGGTGGCTCTAGAAATAACCGGGCTGAAAGGGAGATGCACCATGGGTCTACCAATCATCCATCTTCCTGGAGGCCTCACCCTGGCTCAAAGCAGCTCCCACCAATGCAGTTCCTGGAGGAAAGCACAACCATTCACTGAGAGCTACTGGGTGGCACGTGGTGCAGGGAAGGGCCAAAATGGAGYCTCCTCTGAGACCGCTCAGGCTGGGGCCATCTTGTCGAGAAAGACCAGGACTTTGGGACCATGCTGGCTTATTCATTGCATGAGGAGCAAAGCTAGCGTTTCCTATTTTATTTTGGGGGGTGGCATCGCAAATAATGCATCAGAGTTGACATCTGGCTCTTGTTTGTTTGCCCATGCCTTTGAAAAATCAGATTTTATTTTTATAATGAATTCCCCCCCACTTTCTTTTGCATTGCTCTGGTCCAAAAGTCAACAGGTACCCGGGCAATGTAGAAACCCTGGGGGCTGGTGGAGTTCCCAAAGAAATAGTTTCTTTGAGACAGATGCCTACCCAGGGACTGGAGAAAAAAGGGCCACAATTAAA
>JASVER010000055.1:5816829-5837353 GCA_030449065.1 Oceanodroma leucorhoa | reverse complement strand
AAAAAAAGAAAAAGAAAGAAAGGAAAAAAGAAACCCTTAAAAAAGGCGTTCAGCTCTCATCCTCTGAAATTCTCTGGAATTCCCAGTGGGTTAAAGGTTTCAGAGGGTGGGGAAAGATAAAGGTCTACCTCTATGTGTATTATCCATTAAGAAAGTGCAAGAGAGGAAACTTTGAATTTGGAGAACAAACAGTAATGAGTCCAACATTTTACATCTTCAAAGAGCAAAGCAGGGTCTGCGAGCAATTAAAGTTCTGGGACATTAATATCTTCTGACCCTGCGGAAAAGGGCAATCAAATTCCAATCACGTCTAAAAAACATCTGGACAAATTTGAGCAAATGATTTTTCAACCTTCCATATATTTCTTTAAATTACACTGTCATCAGAGACAAGCCACGTCCCAGAGCATGAAATAAATGAGAGCTGTTTGGGCTGGTTTTTCTTTTCTTTTTCTTTCTTTTTCCTTCTTTTTTTTTCTCTTTTTTCGCCAGAAAGACGGAGATGTGTGGAGACACACAGCACCCACCGCCGAGGACCCGATCAAACTATGAAGCACCCAGGTAATAGCCTGGGAGGCACAGCCAAGCGTAAATCATCGGATACAGCACATCCACCGAGAAAGTCCCAAGGGAGAGAGATGGGTTGAGGGGACCAAACCGAGGATCATTAGCAGTACATGGTAGTGGGTTTTTTTTCTTTTTCTTTTTTTCCTTTTTTTTTTTCTTTTTTTAGTTTGGTTTTTTTTTATTAAACCGTATGGAAAAGACATTGCAATTTGGTAGCAGACAAACAGGTGTGTGTGAGCAGCAAAAAGGACAAACAGACATGCTGTGGAAGCAAAATAGATTTTTGGTCCCCTTTCCGTAAAGGTTTTYTAACTGGGGGTGGCTTGGAAATGGTGTACAGTAGCTAGGGGACAGTCGCCTACATCCTTTATAGGGACAGCGTGTGTTGGCAGAAACCCCACTGCAGAGGGACGCAGAGGCTGTAGGGTCTATCCTGCTCATAGGGCGATACGAGCATCCTCCCTCCCCGCCGGTATAATTTGGGGACTGGAAACTCCGTCTGCTTTCAAAACCAGCTCAGACGAAGGGTTTAAGGRGGGGTGGGGGGGATTTTCTCAGGGGAGGGCAGAAAAGGTGGGTAGTCAGCTCCGCACTCACTTTGTAGCAAGCAGCATGTTTTTCCTGGAGTGGAGGTCGCTGGGGTCCGTGTGCTGTCTGTTCAGGTACTCAGAAACAGCTTTGGCTGGGAACTCCGTTTCGCAGATGTACCCAAAATCCCGAGCTAAATGAACGGCCTCACCTGGAGGGAACGAGAAGGGGGCATTAACACCTCCGGGCACCGCCGGGCTGGGCTGGCTCCGACCTGCCGGGGCACCGTGCGGCACCGGGCTGCAGCTCACCGCTCCCTCGGGGAGAGACCAGCTTTTTCGGGCCGTGTTTAGAAACCTTATAACATCCCCTGCACCTTAGGGACAGGCTCCAGGTTATATGTTTTTCCTCCACGAGCCCTATTTTGGGGGCAGAAGTAACTTTACGGGACAAATTTTCAGCTGATAAGATTTGTTTTTGCTACAACGCACTTGTGATGGTACGTACCCATGCAGCTGATTGTGCAGAACTGTGGGAAAAGTACACACACATATACATACACACACACATAACGTACATACATACACACAGATACACATACATACACTTTCAAATGAACTGGGGGAAAAAAAAAAAAAAAAAAGCAAGGGGAAACTTAAATCCCGAAAGACAGAAAGATCCAAACTTTCCTTAAAGAAACCATTCCTGTTTCAATACACCAGAACACTGTCCAAAATTTTACAGATGTGGACATAATGTTAATATTAATGTCAGCTCTTTGTGGGGCATTATATACACAGTAGTTTATACACACACACAGAGCACTTACGTAATTATCACAATTATCACCACATCTGTAAAATGATGGCGGTAACTGCATTTCGTCCGATGGAAATTATTCATCTGCTTTCTTAACTGACCATCATGCAACAGGAACTCCTCTCTGCCCGGTGGAAGGATAGCAACTAATGGCAATCTTTTCCGTTAAAAATAATAATTATTCTAACTCTAATTCTAATTGTCACTTTTCCTGCCTGCCTGGTTTCATGTTTCTTGCCTCCAGAGGTTCGTGTCATCCAACTCCTACTGATGTACTTTATGCCACAAGAAGAAGACAGTAGCTGCAGAAAGGAGGAAAAGAGGAGGAAAAAAAAAAAMCCACCCTCCGACTCTAGGGGGATTCCACGAGATTATAGCTCAGCCCCTCTAGAATAAAGCATTAAACCCTTTAAAGCACCGCCTGAGGGACCAGGGGGAAGATTTCCAACACGTAAAACAGATATGTCTAATAACTCCAGGAGCACATTATTTTTAACGACCAGGAGTTGCTTTCCAACGTCATCTTCTGCTTTCCAAGGCTTCTCGCTAATCACCAAACCGYTTAATGAAAGCGAGGGCACCCGGCGGAGCCCGGGGAGTCCCCGCCGCGGTCACCCCGCGCCGGGCAGGGTCCCCCCGGGCACCGCTCGGGTAATCCCGGTCGGGGCTGGACGGAGCGTTTCGGCTCTGGGCGATACAATAACAGCAATGCTAAAGCCTGGCTGGTGGCAGAAAAGAAGATAAATCTCCATCCAGCAGGTGCAGCTTCTTCCAAAAGGAAGGAGCTCTCTCAAGGTAAACTGTTGATTTGTAAGGAAATCAGGGGAGAGGAGGGTAACCTACACCTTACTACACACTTGACACAGATTTTAGCATCACTATACAACCGCACAAGCTTTTGAACTTCAAGCCAGCTTCGGGGAGAGGCTGATTTTGCTGTGTGAGGGGTGCACCGGTTTTCACACACGCAGCGGGGGTGAAGCTGCACTAACCCCGCTGTTAAAGGGCAGTTTTCACACCCGAAATGCTTCACGTCTCCTGTAGCGCGACCCTATATCCGTAACCTACCCTGTGCTTTGCACGCTCGGCATGACCTATATGCGGGTACCAGGAGGAGCTCGTTTCTACCAGCCCCCGTTTTTTTGCGAGCCTGCCTTCAGCTCTGCATGCGGTAAGGTCTTATCGCTCACATAACTCAATCAAAAGAGTTGAAAAGTTAATATCTAGCACAAATGTTTATGCATGCTTATATGCAGAAGAGATAAGTGGATTATTTATACGCCTCTCGGTGTGTATGTGTAATGCAGATACATATAATTCATAATTGCATCCATACTATTCCGGTTATGTTTTTTGGAGAAGGTCCAACTTCCCTTAGCATAAACACGCACATATCCTAAACATATTAGTGGCTCTAAATTTTACTTTTCAATGCAGTAACAATAAATCAAAGAAACACGCCGAACACCAAAGTGACAGTAGTTGACTTGAAATGAGGTGAAACTTCAGTCTCCCCTTCCACCTCCTCTTCCTCAGGAACAGCTTGTCTCTTTGTTCCCTTCTAGCCACCTTAAGGTAAACCGCGCTCTAGGTACTCTTCAATTGCTCTGATGTCTTTAGAAAGAATAAATTCTGTATTAYTTTTCCTCACTGAGCGTCCTATAGTGGCCATAAATAAGCTCGGGAGGAGCGAATTAGCGGGAGGATGGAGTAGACGTTGGAGTCGGAGAGCACAGGCTGGAAATGAATAGCGATGAGGAAGGGGACTGCCCTGCAGAATCACGCACATACACACACACACACCACCTCATTCTTGCCACCAAGAGGGATCAATGACCCTCCAACCGGTGACTTCATTTCTGGGGATGGGATCCTTAACCGTGCCGGTGTTCATCCTAACCCGCCCTGAATTTCACCTCTGCAAGGTTTTTCCCACCTGATCCCGAAAGTTGTTTCTTTTTTTTTTTTTTTTTTTTTTTTTTTTTGTAAAATGTCAGACACGAGTTCAGAGCAGGCAGGGGTGTGAAGGGAGCTGCGACCCTCGGCTTACCTTCCACCAGGGAGGTGAGTAAAGTGACATTTGCTGCCTTACGCCTGCCGGCTGGTAAATTCAAACCGATTTTTTCTAGCCTTTCTCGCAAAGATCTCCCCCCGTTTTTCGATTTGGCTCTAGAATTGCAAAGAAATTAACATCGTGATTAACCCCGCAGTGTTCCTGGAAGAAACGTTTAGTCTGTGCAGTCAGTGGAGCCTGGGAGGGTTTTCACTCGACGTTACGGACTTCGGGTGTGTTGATTTCTGCTCGGGTTTGCTGAGATTTGCTTAATTTCTCCCAGGGGTGGGAGTGGGGATGAACCCACTTTTCTCCCTATTTTATCCAGGGAAATCAAATAATGCCAGATAGCAATAATTAATGGACAGGGTTCTGATCTAGAGAGCCAACGGGTTCCTACTGTATGACACTAACTCGTATTAAGATGGAGTGAGGAGGTGGGCAGAAAGGTGGAGGAGGAGAATTAAATCCTCAGTTACTCCAGGAAAGAGCCCGAAAGGCTCGAAGGGAGAGCGTGTGTGCCTGTGGATAAATAGAAAGGGAGGAAAATATTTATTAAACCATTTCGTGCGTGTGTGTGAGCGTGTTCTTGTGCGGAAAGGCGATGCTGAGAGGAAGAGCTCACCTGAAGGCAGGGTGCGTTATACAGAGGGCATTGATTGCCTGAAGGAAGATTTGAATATCTGTCGGAGGTTACTGATAAGGACAATAAACGGATGAGTGAGCTATAGGTGGGAAATACAGAGCTATTGTTCGGACGCCTATACATATGTAAACCCCCAGGGATGAAATCTTGCCACCTGCGAAATCAGGGAGAGTTTTAGCACCTAAGATCAGAGTCTATCCCAAATATCTCTTAGTTCTTACTTAAAATTTGTTTAAGAATTAGCAGTCACACTTAGCGAAAGGAAACCAGAAACGACAGAGAAGCCAGACTGGCTTTCCACTATTTYATATCAAAGTAAATAGGGCTAGATGGCAGAATTGCAAGAGAGCAGCTTTCTATATTTCATCTGCTCTGAACCAAAAGCTTGTCTAAAATTTAGATTCAAGATAGGAACTGAAGTCAGCAGCAGCCAATGATTATAGCTTGGGCCATCTCCAGAAATCCACTGAAGTTCAATAATGATGTTTCTTTACCTTGATAATTATATTTTCTACAGTGCATCTCTCAGATGTTCTCCCTGCTCCATTTGTAGTTGTACAGAATGAGCAGGCAGGTTAGCATCTGTAAGTAAAAATCTCTGCTGCTCTCACTGGCAAGGATCACAGCTGAACATTGATTACAGACATTCACGTGGAACAGCATCTATTTTAGGAGACCCTAATTCTCACGTGTATTTTTGGGTGACTGACTGCATGTAACAGGACTTTCCCCCTCCTCTCCAGACACAGAGCTGGAGCCCTTGACATCATCATAGATTTTATTTCTTTTGCATGGAAAATAAAATAAAATAAAAATAATAAAAAAAACCCAAACCAAACAACAACTTCATTTTAAACACCTTAGAGTCAACGTTGCCCAATTGCTGTTACAGGATTTGGCAAGATATTTCCTCCTCTAAGATTAGCAACTTTTAAACATGATCTGAAACTTATTCAGGGCCAAATTCATTGAATTTGTTTCAGTCTGGAAGTTATGCTTTTTATTCCAGTTTGGCATATACCTCACATGTAGAAAATGAAGTCTTATCCCCTCTCAGCTTTCCATTGGCTTGAGTGAACTGGTATGATACCTCATACAGTATCATGACTTCTTCCCTGTTCTGAGCGGAGATAGAGCCTTAGCTCACCTTTCTTACAGACAAGACATACTGACAATTCACAGTCCTTCAGTCACTGTGAAGAAGATAAAGGCCTTTCCCTGCTAGTCTTTCCAGCTGATGACCTCGGAGCTTAAATTCTTGTTGCTGGTACCTAAATGCACGATCTCTCGCTTGATATGATGGAGTGACAATCAGGCCTCCAGGTTATCCCTCGCTGCTCTTTTTTTTCTCAGTATCAATAATGCCGACTATTTTGAGGTCTTCAGCAAAATCCACTGGGACATTAGTGGGTGATTTGCACAAATGTTAAACAGCAAAGGCCTCAAGACCAGCTGGGAGTAATTCCTCTAGCAACCTTCTCTAGATGAAGCACTAAGTTTCTGACTTTCAAAGCTCTGGTTTTTCTTTAGTCGGGTACCTACCTACTTTACAGATTGCCTATTAATCCCCTGCCTATTTCAATAATGTCCTGTGTGACACCATGTTAATTGCCTTATCGTTATTGCCATATAGAGTAAGCCTCAAACATTTATCTAGGAAATCCCTAGAAATACATCAGGTCCTGAAATACATCCTGCAACATCTAACTGCAACATGCCCATCACGGCATTTTATTTTGTCCATTTGCTAAGAGAGAAGTGTGAGGAGAAGGAGAAAAGATAGGAAGCGGGTACATGTACAAGCGTGTAAAAACTTCTTGTCTCAGTTCTTTCATTTTGAGATGCTTTGATGGAAAACGTATAAGGCCAAATCTTTCTCTAGTCTCCACATGTTCTTCTTAGTGTCTGAATACAGCATATTTCCACCTTACCCTGAACGTTACACACACATGCTAGGACAGTAAAATCAATACATATTTGCAATCATCTTTACCGTTGACCAAATATTTCTGGTGCATGCATGGATGCCCACACATGGGCATGTTCACGCACTCACCCCAGCCTCTTACCTTCTAAGTACTCCTCCTAGGAGGGATGCATTCAGACACTCTGGAGGAGAAAGACGTCTTTGAACTTCTCCCACAGTTACTTTATACTTTGAAGTTGAACTAAGCAAAGACAAACGGCCAGGTACAGAGCAGAACACCTCTCCGGTATTGACTGAAATTCCACCCAGGAAGCCATCTTTATTCATCATCAAAGAAGTAACAGATTTTGGAGGAACCGGAACTGGAGAAAGAAAAGGGGAAGAGGGGAGAGAGAAACCATCATGCCACGAAGGAGTACAGGATAACCACAGTCTCTCTGACATGCACAGAACAGCAAAATGAAAGGGAATTTTGAATCTCTGGCTACCTCCAGCAACCTAAAGGGTGCTGCTCCCCCAACCTCTAGGAAACTGCTCCATGAATGATGGATGGAGAGAAGGGTGGTGCAGTACAGCCTCTATGCAGGGTTTGATCATTGGGAAATAAAATACATATTGGCAAGCACCTGGCAACTTTCGGGTTTGAGCCTGTGTCTCACCCAGAGCCCCCCGATGCCTTTTGTACAACGGACAGCGCCTTTCTGGAGGGGAAAAAAAAAGGAAAATTTATTTTTTTTGCTAATGTTTCCATTACTGCTAAGCTGAGCCAGGAATAAATTCACTACACGAAGGGAATTGCTGTCTTAAATAAGTATCAAGGCTGGAGGATACAGCAACCAAAAGACAGCTCAGTTATTGCTTTGTGTTTTTATTAAGTCTGGTTTATGAAATAAAATGAGTCTTTTCCTTCAGAAAAATGAACAGCAGAAAAAAAAAAAAAAATCTGGTCTAACCATGGCGTTCRCCACCTTGATCATATTGTGCTGTCCGTGAAGTAGTAGGAACTCTCCCGCCCCTAAATAAAGCTGATCTAGTTACTGTAACACATATTTAAAGGAAGTTATGGGGGGAAAAACAAACAAACAAAAAAAAACCAATAAAGCAAAACTAAACAAAATAAAAACATCTTATTCTGTCCACGATAAACCGAAATATTTATTTTCTCTGAGACACTAGTGAGGTTATTTTAAGAATAACCAAGGGTATTATAACGAACAAATTCCTATAATAGCAACCAGACACACTCAGAAATAAACAAACAACAACAAAAAAAAAGGCTAAACTAAAAATGAGAGCAATTCCCCCGTGACATGAATTTTGTTTACAAATGAACTTAAATAGCTCCCTCATAATTGTGTGTAACTGTTATGATTTACAGCAGGTGCTCTAATCAATCAACCAATCACTTTAATTTATAGGGAGCCTCGCTGCATTTTCCCAGTTGTTTCATTTCTGCAAGTAATTGATAACAAACCGTACTTAAGGTATGTTTTATGCAGGAGTTAATAAGAGCTGACAGCTGCTACTGCTGCTTCCTCTCGGAATCGCGGCAACACGCCTTTCCTTATAGAAAATATACTCCGAAATTGGGGGTTTGCTGGTGGTAGAGTCCGGGCATGTTTCAGAGG
Source organism: Oceanodroma leucorhoa (assembly GCA_030449065.1). NCBI lineage: Eukaryota > Metazoa > Chordata > Aves > Procellariiformes > Oceanodroma > Oceanodroma leucorhoa. The sequence goes on along the minus strand of JASVER010000055.1, from coordinate 5,829,185 downwards.
AGAAGACTAATTGATTACACACCCTCGTCGAGCAGATACTACTTCACAGTCTCCCATTTCCACTCAATCAATTGCAAAACCAATTCGGCAAATAATAGGGTTCTATTATGCACATATGCCAGCTATTTAGGTAGTTATAATACATGTCAGTTAAGTCATAAAAACCCTGTTTATTTGCAACATATCTGGAGAATCAAACCATTAGGGTTGAGGGGATATTTAAGTCGTCTGGAGCTGCTAAACAATAAGATCGGGTATCCTAATATATTACCAAGTGCTAACTACTGGGCAATTGCCAATTTTATAACCTCAGTGTATGGAATAGACACAACCGTGTTTCACTGTTTTTATTACAGATCATTTCCTACTGCCAGACCAGACCCCCACAATAAAATCTCTATAACAGCTAAAAACCAAAAGGCATGTCGATTTTAGATATACATATTGCTTCATATGCCTTGTATATAGTCTCCAGTATAAACAAATTATTTTGAGTGGCTTTACTCCAGGGAATCGGAAAGTGAAATGGATTCCTATTTCTCTATTATTTTTTAGTTAGGCACTTTATGCAGCTCATAAAGGCGGTTTCAAATAGTTTGAGAACGGCACAGAAACAGTTATAAAAGAGTTGGAGGCCCGCTCCTGCTTTCGTTTCTATTAATAGGATTTTTGCCATTGATTCTATAGGAGGGGACTCGTTTGGGGTGTCAGAGGTAGTACTGGCAGACATAAAAAAAGTCTCTCTCTCTCTCTCTCTTCTCCCATTATACATAGTTATATCACTTATTTAATGCACGATGTTCTGCAACGTCATTCGAGTGAAGCATCAAGAAAAAGTTAAAAAAAAAAAAAAAAGAGTTAAGTTAAAGCTGTGCCACCAGACAGATTTTCATGACTGGCATTTTTTTCTTCGGACAAACACACGGGCTCAGTGGTTCGAGTACACCTTTACAGTGGCTATATTTAGTGACCAGTTTATCAGGTCACTGTCCAGTGAACTGAGAAATTAAACAAGAGGCAGCAATTCCACGACCATCTGATCTTAGTCCAAACTCACTAAAGAGAGAGGGACCCGTGCAATGCTTAAATGTACCTCACCCCACTCGCTTTGGCCTTTTGGAGCACTCATTACATTAGTTAACCTTTGAAATACGGATTTTCACGTGCTCAGTATTTTTTTTTTTTCCTTGCAAATTGCTTTTGGGAAGCAGGCTGGCTCCCTTCCCAGCTATGCTGAGAGCTCCTCAGCTTTTGTTCCTACCACTGCCTCCCCGAAAAGGACCGTAGGAACATACCCATCAGTTGGAGTCTAATAACTCTAAACCCATTTTAGAGGCTTGCCAGGCGGTGTAAGCATATCTATTGCAATTTCATAGCTTCAGAGAGATGTATTCTATCTAGACTCTATATCTTCTGTAAATTACCTAATGCTGCCTCAAAAAAGTGTTTGCCATGGAATGGATTATCTCTATCTATATCATATCTATATGTTTATCATGGCTATAGCTTTCCAGATATAGCCCAGGCATTACCAGAGATAATATAACGTGGAGGTTTTAGTGGCTGAAGAGATATACACGTCTATGTGTGCAGCTGCATGTGTCAAATCCCTGCGTGTATGTAAATAAACTGTAAGGCACAGTATATTTTTAGTCGATGTCAACTTTCCCAGTTAGTTAGGGATTGCCATAACTGCTGAAATAATACAGAGTAACACACASGGATACACACACCGTCCCCACCACTTCTGCTTTAACTTTATCCCATTTAGTTCTTGTTATCCCCAGCAGAAACTATTCCATTTTCTTTCACTCCCAAACTCTATTTACTGTGTGTATGTGAGCATTCACAAATACTAATTCCCCCTTCCAAAACCTCTGCCYTCTCTCCTTCTTYTTCTTTCTTTCTCTCTCCCTCTCTCCTTTCTCTCTTTTATTTCTCTACTTCTTTCTCCTTTTCTATCCCTTGTCTTTCTCTCTTTCTCTTCCTGTGGTTACTTCCAGCCTCTTTGTCATTTCTCCCCTTCCATTTCTCTTCAGCTTATCAATAAACCGGGAGAGCAACAGTAGCCGCTTGATTTGTTAGTAATTATAAGCATACTGTTCCTGCAAACGGGATCTCTAGATGAGTGAGATCGCTTTAAAACGACAGCAGGAAATGGTGGGGAAATGGAGCATGGCGAAACTCAGCGTGAAGCTTTCAGTTCTTTACATGTTTACAATTTTCTGTGCATACATTAAGTCTTGGGGTGGGTTTTTTTTTTTTTTCGTGGTGGTGGTGGTTCTCTGTTGGGTTGCTCTCCACAAACGCGTGAAAAGGCGCAMAAATGCACACGGACAAGAGGAAATGGAAAGATAAGGGCATTTCAGCGACACTAAAAATAAACAAATAGATAGAATTATGTCTTGAAAATAGCTGAGTAAGGAGGCTTTAAGCTATGGATATCGTTGCAATAACCCTGGTGAATAATATGATAGCCGATCAGTCAGTCAATCAATTAATCAGAASAAATATTTCTTATATTTATTACTAACAAACGTCATGGACAAACTTATTACTAATCAGCTATTAAACTGCCTTCAAATCTTTTTATCTGCCCACTGGGCCTGAAATGAGTAAAAAGTTCTTTGTCCATTATAACAGGACTTTGTTGTTAATGATGATTTGGTCTGACTTTGTAGCCAAACCTAGAAAGTCTGGGGACAACGTCTTACCCATTGCCACTAAAAGACCTCCTTCTTATTTTAATTTTAATGAATAAATACAGAAGATGTGTGTTCATGTTCCCTTCCCTCTTGTCCCTCTCGTCTCCTCCTCTTCCCCCCTCCCTCTCCTCCACCGCAGTCCCTTTCCCCTGAAAGCTGGGACTAAATTTCAAAGTGAAATGTATTCCCTCGAAATTGTTTTGCATTCAATTAAAGTGGATCATAAGGTTCAATGGGTAATTCAGGAAAAAGCACGAAACTGAGTGGCAGCGAAGCAACATCTCCGATTCCCAGATCTATCACCTGAAAAGCTGAGGCCAGAGTGGTTTTCAGTTAATCATTTATACTTCAAGAAGGGGTGGGGAGGAATCTTATGCTGTATTATTAAGAGTTAAAATAATGTTAAGACACCTCCTTTCATATGTTTCTTTAAAACAATATGAACAATCGAGCGTGTTTACAASGAGACAATGAATTAAGGTGTTAGGGTTAAAACGGCCTTTCGTGCTAAATCAGATGTGAGTGTGCAGGCGATCGTCAGAAACAGCTGAAAGTAAATAAATACATCAGGACAATTTTAAGGTCACTGACTGTGCCCCAGAGTCATAAAAAATTAACTTGGACCACGCAAGATTTTGCAAGAGAACAACTTCTTTCACCATAGACGGTGCCAAGAAAATTTCAGATGAACAGTTGACAAAGGGGACCCGATCTTTTATTCCTGACACATGGAAAACCTTCCCTTCATTTCAGCAGAAATCGAGGGAAAGGCCTCAAAACCGGCAGCCGGTAAGCTCTTAAAGCCGAGTTAAATCTAGTATTAATGCTCTTGGTGATTATTATCATCKTGATGATTTATCTGGCTCCCTCCCTCCCACTTCCACCACCCAAATCTTAATGGAACTAGGAGTTAACGATGATTTTTTAATGTCTCGTTGGATTTTTAGACTGTTAATGTACCGCATCCTTCTCATTATTAGTTTATTGATTGTTCATTGACCAGCCCCCTTCAAATCGTATTAACCACCCTCTGCCACTTCAGATTAAGAGAGTTTAAAAAGCACCTTTCATTATTTCACCGCCACCACCACCACCACAGTAGAGTTCAGGCTTGGTAGCTTAATGCTTGCTCTAATGGGGCAGCTAAGAGACGAGGGGCCACGGTCCCTGCCTATTGCATTAATAGCTCAAAGGGGGCTAATACAGAAAATTAGCCTTAAACGAGCTCTGGAGATCTCCAAATGAAAGAGCCATTTATCACGCTGGCTACCTTCACTCCTCTCGTTTGCTCTCTCTACTGGGAACAACTCATTTCCTCTTAACTAAATTACTTCAGAAATGTCAAGTAAGCTCAGATAGCAAACATAACAAGAGACTGTGTATATGTAATCTATTGTGCGGGATCAATACGCGAGATAAATCGATAGCCGTGTATTAATCCCCATATAATTTCCTTAATATTTTTTTGCAGTCCTTTTGCATAGATAGATAATTCCCTCTGCAGGCCTGAAAGACCATAAAGAAACAGACACTTACAGTCTGGATTATATAATTAGGTTTAGACTTCAAGTCTACATCATACTTTTCCCACTACATTGTAATTAAAGCATTTTAGGCACTAAACTAGGTTTTGGTGAAGTAGACCCCCTCCAGTCCTTGTCTAGCAAATATGTGTCACGGGGAGTGTTCCACTGCACAAAAATCAGTCAATACCTATCTGTCTATGCCATCCGCCTGCAATAACGACTTGCAGAGTTTAAATAACTTATTCTTACTTCAGAGTACATCCTCACAGCTACAAACTGCAGGGAACAAAGCGAAATTGATACTGAACCCTCTGTGTGTTGCTCCTTCTCTCGTCCTGATTAAATATTGTCTGCCACAAATGTGACCTACTGTTTATTACCCATTTCTCTTCCTCCGCACCCAGGAAACTCGCTGTGCAAAAAGAAACGGAGCTCACAATATTATTTTACGCTGTAAAGTTTCTTAGAGCTCAGCATTACTTCTAAGGAAGAAAATACTGCTACAGTGACTTTAAAATAGCTGCAGACGACTCTCAGGATCTTTTTTAGTAACCTAATTTCCAAAGTGCATGTGTATCCTGTTCATCATGGATAAACTCAGAGTATCTCTTCCGAAGGCTGCAAATAGGCACATGTAATCCCACCTATGTGGGACTGTGTGTGCGGCAGCTGCTCGACCTGGGGCCGCTGCAGTGCCCATACACAGTAAGCACACCTAAATCTATACATATAATTATTAACATTCACATTTTAGTGCTACTTGCTATCTAACAGTACCACTCAGCATGCACRTTAAATGTCTCTGCTGTCCTCGTCAGCTGAAGGAGGGAGAGACACGGGGGGGGGGTGTGTGTGTAAAAGAGTATTTTGGACTGGGTGATCAACAGAAGAGTGTTCTGCGAAAAAAACATTGCGAAAGGAAAATGCTAGCACTGACCAACATTAGAGAGAAGTCTCTCGACCACAAATCAAGCACCAATTAATCAAATACACCCAAGAGGAAACATCGTGTATGAGGTGTCAAGCGGGGGTGGGGAGGGGAGGAGGGGGGAGGAGAGTGAGAAAAAAAAAAAAATACAACCAGAAGCCATCAGGTTACAGACCCTGAGCACAAAACCTACTGAACATTCACACTGAACTAAAACAGGAGAAACAACTCTTTCTTTTTTTTTTTTTTTTTTTTTTTTTTTTTAAAAAAAAAGGTAAGTAATTTTCTGTTTCTCAAAACCATCTTCGACTTTTCTACCTGTGGTCATAAATGATGCTGCCAAATGGTCTTCAAGTTTTCATTTGTCCTCCCTCAAATAACTAGAACTTGATCGTATGTGAGAGAGAGAGAGAGAGAGAGACTGTGCATGAGGATTTAAATTAAAAAACAATAAATACACGGAAGGACCTCATGCTGCCTTGAACACATTTTAAATAAACACCCTCCCTGTTATTTTGCTTTACATTCTAGAAGATCATCTCTATTAAAGCATTTGTGCGCATTTGACAAATAATAAGGTCCTGGAGATAAGTGCTGTTGATAGTAAGCATAAGGGACAGCATTTCTAAGCCTCATCTYTGGTACTTAAAATTGAATCTAGAAATAGAAACTCCTTAGATAATTAAAGATAGCTTTCCCTACATTTGCAGTGTGTGATCTGTTTAATGTCTATCAGCATAACACAACACTAATCGCCAAGCATCTTCGAGTGACTGTCAGAGAAATGTAAAAAAATTAAGCAGCTGCAATACGCCCAAAATGAGTTATTGTAATTACATTTAATTAGTTTAATTAGTTAATTATTTTGCTTACAGCTGTACAAGAGACTGCAAACATTTGTTAATATCACATTCCCTTTAACAGTATGGGGTGATTCTGCAGTTACACTAAATCATGTGCGCATATGTAGAAAGATTTAAAAAAATGGGCATGGGGAAGGGGGGATTCGCGGAGGAAGGGGGGAAGGAGGTCGGGGCTGCCTTTCCATAGGCATTTGTTTCTCTCCCCTTCACGTTTGATTCGCCTGGGAAATGCATTTAAGCCCCAAAGGGAATCAACCCCCTTCCCCCATTAAAAGCCAAGGGGTCCCCATCGAGGACTATGGGGGGAAAAGAGGAGGGGGCCCGTGGAAACTGCATTTGAGCACGGGGTGCTCCGTTTGAGAGCATTTGTGTAATTAAACCCTTTGAAGGACGGGGGAGGGGGGATATCAACTTTTCCTTTCACATCTCTCTCCTTTTCCCTTCACTCTATCTGCCGATCCAATCAACTATTCATCGTGCTGCCATGTATGCCTGCTTCCCGGATAAATTAATTGCCCCAAAGTAAAAATATATCATGAAGATATTGCTACACAGTAAAAGTTTGTCTAGCTTGTTGGAATAATCCATACCTTTTTTAATGACAGACTGGTCCAATAAGTTCATACCGCTGTTATTGGCATCTTCAACTGACTGTGGATATAAAAACATCACTATTCAAATTGACTGGATATTAAAGAATCGCGTACATAAATCATGTCATTCCAAACTGGTGTTTCTGTTATTTCCATTTATATTAATTCACTAGGGGAGGAGGGATTTTTTTATTATTATTATTATTGTTATTATTATTCCCCCAAATCGACAAGGAAATGAAATTCTTACAAATTATATAGTCTTCTAATAAAAAAAGAAGTGTGAAGCATATGGGGTGCAATACTGGTTTTGTTATCTTATAAAACATAGAAATCACATAGACTTCTTTGCATTCGATAAAGCTTTATATTTCTTCCTTTGAAAATCTGGCAATTTGGCAACATCTGCAAGATCTATTGCATGACATAAATGAACACGATTAAGGACAACTTAAATTCTCCCTCCCCTTTCCTCCCCCCTCCCTTTTTTTTTTGTTTTGTTTGTTTGTTTAACCCTGCTACATCTTAATAATTCAAGGGCCATTTACTTTTTATATATAATAGTTTACATTATGGACTTTTAATTAAAGCCTGAGCAATTCGGAGTGCAACACAACGCCCACATCGTATAGGGTACAAGCAGAAAGAGATTTACAGCTCCCGAGGTTGCTTCCATGTCCTGAATTAGTGGGGACGGGGGGGGGGAGCAGGAATATACATTATTAAAAGTATGAACTATTACATTGTTTGCCTAGGAAAGTCTCCCCATCTCCTTTTCAAAGCCTTTTCCCCCCCTTTTTTTTTCTTTTTTTTTTTTTTTTTTTTTCTCTTCAGCCCGCTTAGGAGCACACCTGTTATTAAGGCATTAACTTCTTTAGCAGGAAAGAACAAAGACGGGCACAGAGGACACAGTAAATGTTGGGTTTCAGTTCTCAACACGAAAGTGGGATATACAAAAAATAAACAAACAAACAAACATTACAACTGAATCTACGGTCAGCACAGCAAAATCATCTCCCAAAGAGAAGAGGTGTCATAAGAGCAATTTATTGAAGAATTACGACAGCTTCCGTTTTAGGGTGAATTCTGGGTTTCAGAGAAAGGGAGGACCCGTGGGTTTCTTGGTTTTATTGTTTTATTTTTCTTATTATTATTCAGGTTTTGGGTCTTTCCGGGTTATTGCRTATTTGGGGAGTTGTCACATTTTTTCCCTGATAAGGAAAACATCTTTACAGCAAAGCAATGATTTTCTTCCCTATTATTTTAACTTTATCTTTGCTACACCGAGAGGCTGAGCTTATCCGGATCCAGCCCTTATCTCCGGCTCTCTCTCTGTTCAGCAGAGACGTTCAAGATGGAATATGATTTAGGAGAAAATTACATCTCCCAAAAATGTGACGGAACAATATTTTCTTGAGATCTTTCCTTTCATTTTCTTTGAATACCCACTCAAACGAGCGCACGCACACACACACACGGCGGTTCCTGATGTTGTGTGTTTGTGCATGGCTGTGTCTCTCTCTCATAATCAATAGGCTACATACCTAAAGGGCACAAAATAAAATTACAAAGTCTTCCCTCCTTTCCCTGAGCAGCTCCCAAAGAGGGATGATGAGCAAATCCTGCAGCCTGCTGGAGTGCATCGTGGTGCACCTCGACGGCACAGAACTGGAGGTAAATATGAAACGCCATCTTTCCCTTTCTTTTTTATTTTCCCTCCTTATCTCACCTTATCTCTGGAGTCGATGGTTGTGCACACGCTTTATGTGTGTGCGTGCACTCCGCTCGCTCCATCAGCAACGTGGGTTAGTTGTTGTAGTTAATGAGAAGACTCCTGTCTGATTTTCTATCTAATTACGCCCTCCTGCTGGGTTTTTGTACAGGATATTCGCTCAGCATGCTGGCAGTTAATAGTCACAGAGAGGATCGTAAAGATTTAATTAGGACTGCATGCGGAAACGTGGAAAAACAACTCAGACTTTTAATTACTAGACTTCTTTAGTTAAAAGTGATACCAGGGGTTACTTTATAAGAGACTTGGGTGTTTTGGTGCAACTTAACTTTCCGTGTCTCTAGCTAGCACGTAGGAGCGGGGACGGCAGTGTGAGGGAGGAGGAGGAGGAGGAGTGGAGGTGTGTGTGCAGGGAGGGGAAAGGTGATGAGTTTCCAGATATACTTAGAAAAACTAGAGAGGAAGATTCCCCTCCCTCCCCTCCTCCAATAATCTGATAGCACGGAGTTTCCTGTATRCCATATATATACACCTCATTCAGCAGCTATGGATATATCTGAGAGAAAACCCTAGAGACTGATCTTTTCGTTTTCTTTTAAAGAGTCTAAAGAGTCTGGGTTTTCCCCTGTATATTTTCTTTATCGTATCTTTTAATAGTAAAACCCTACTATTGCCTAGCCGTGGGGAAAAAAAAAAACAAACACAAAACAAAACAAAACCAAAACTGGGATTGCAACGGTGTTTTTCAGAGTCCTTATTAGATGATGCAAATTTGTTTTCAATAAGTAGGTCTTGGCTTCCCTGTCTGAGGGCTGTAAATCGCAGATTGAAAATTCCTCTCGAAAGGGGCAGCAATAGCAATACAATACGTCCTGTTTACAATAACAGAGCGCTATCGTGTTACAATCACTTAATTCTACCCCTGGACAATGGCTCACACATGGCCTGGATTTGGTGTTTATAAAATAACCACTGTTTTTCTGTCACGCACTCTCTGTCTCMTTCTCCCTTGTCAGCCCAACCCATTCTCATGGCACGTATTTGATCAGACATGCACAAGCTAAAGCAAAGAGACACAGCTATATACCTAGATATCGGATCAACTTTTTGGACTACTAAAAAAGAAGAAAAAAAACTATTTGAGACCCTTCTGGTGTTCGTGGATAATAAGTATATGTCGCCTAAATAGGAATCCCTGTAGCTAGAACGGATTCCTTGAATCTAGAATAAAACCATATTAAAAATCAGGGTGGAAAACTGCCCAACTTCATCTGTCGTTAGTGGAGGGAAAAGAATAGCAAATGCTGAATGGTAGGAGCGAGTACAGCGAGTACAGGGCTGCTTTCCCTCCTGCCTATGCTAACTTGCAGTTGGACACTTCTTCCTTCACGTGTTTCTCCTTGGGATACCCTCCTCTCCCTCTTCCCTTCCTCCCCCAGCCTGAGACCAAACTTTTAGAAATAAAGGGCCTGTTTCCTTTCCCGCGGCCTCAGCACCCCAAAACAAGTACCCCAGCTCTGCTGGCCCACAGCCTCGTCTGGCCCGGCCCATCCCCATCCCCATCCCCATCCCATCCCATCCCATCCCATCCCATCCCGGGCCCCGGCCCCCACCCGCCCGGGCGAGCGGGTCGCGGGTGGCCGCGGGGCGCAGCGCTGCGCTCGGAGCCATCGGGGGGAGGCACTTTCCGCGAGTGCTGTGCCCTGCCCGCGGAAGGGATGTTTTATTGGAAAAGGGAGGGAGAGATGCTTTTTTTGAGCTGAGCAGGACTTTTCCTTCCTTCCTCTTCTTTCTCTCGTTCTCTCACTTTTTCTCTCACTCTTTCTCCCATTCTCTCTTTCTCTCTCCCTTTTTCTCTCTCCCTTTTATTCTTTCATTCTTTCTTTCCCCTTATCTTTTTTCCTTCTTTCCCTCTCTTCTTTCTCTTTCTTTATATTTTCTTATTTTTCTTTCTCTCTCCTTTCTCTCTCTCTCCCTTTTAGATATTTATTTCTCTTCTTTCTTTTTTGTCTCTTTCCTTCCCTCTTCTTTCTCTTTCTCTCTTTCTCACAACTGCACAATTGCCGACTTTTCTTTGGGGAAAGTGTAAATACCAAAGCACAAACAGTACTTMACGTCTACCGGTTGTAGAGAGAAAGAAGGAGAGCGATCCTCTTTCTGCACTCACAGAGGTAAAACTCGCCTTGACCTGCAAGCCAGTTGGTCTGAGCCAGGAATGTGAGACGAGACCTGCGCATAGCGCCCGTGGGGGTCAGGGGCTGCCCCCAGGTCTCAAAACCAGCTTGGAAACCCGCAGAAACCAGCGACCCGAGGGCCACTGAGCTCGGAGGCAGGAGCAAGTCCAACCAGAAAACACCTTTCTGTTTCTAAAGCAACTCGCCCCAGCAAAGCTCGGAGATTTTCCCGTGAAGCCCTAAGACAAGCCTCCAGCCAACGCAACACAGCCCCTCTGCTTCTCTGCCACTGATTCCTATTATGTTCAGCAGGATCCTTCTTCACGGCTATTTTTTTCCTTTTCAGCCTCCTCTTTTATCCTTTCTTTTTTCTTTTCTGTAACTTTGAATTCCATATGTCATCCAGTGGTCCATATATTTATTTATCCCTTGTCAAAATATATATAAATATAAATGATATATAAATTTGGGGGGAAGGAATGGAAGGGAACCCCCAAATCCCGACTAGTAAAGCCTAATTTAAGATCTGGCCCCTGGAGGCTCCAGCCTCCGGCTCGAGGGTCCCCACCGGTTGGCCATGCCCTGCTCCAGCAAGGTGCAAACCCCCCCAGCACCGAAGCTGTTGAGGGCTTTTCTGTTTTTTAGGAAATAACACGTGATGATGAGTTTCGCGTGGGATGGGAGAAGGCTGGGAAATACTGTGCTTTGAGCCCGGTGAAACTCCTTTGTTACCCAAAAGAGGGAATAAAACTATTTTAAATCAGTGCTACCCTACCAACTATACTTAAAAAAAAAARGGGGGGTGGGGTGGTGGCTTGTTCCTGATCACCGGTTATTGCTTTTGGTTTGGGTTTTGTTTATATTTTCCCTCCCTCCCGGATGAAAAATGTAGTAATTTGACAGTTTCATCAAAATCCCTGAACTGCAGGAAATTGGTTGGGGGGGGGGGCGGGGGGGACGGAACTGAGATTGCATGGGAAATAACTGGAATTTGAAGAGCCAGGCTTAAACTCTGGCAGCTTTTGAAACACGTGGAATATTTAGAGCAGTCTGCCTGCCTTCCCCTTGCACTCCGCTGGCTTGCCATGTAGGGGAGGGTTTACAAAGCAGAGCCTGTGCGTGACAGCGATGAAATAAATTCTCTTAAAAAAAAAAAAAAAAGGCGAGCGAGGGGGAGTATCACAATTATAAGCCCAGTGCCAAAAGAGGATGGTAACCCACACCAATATCGCCGTAAACCCCTCACTGATCCTTTCTAGCCGAGGGATGGGGGCTCAAGCCTGGAAGGCATCTGCATTGCCCAGGAGAAAGAAACGCGGTGCCTTACCTGGACCTCCTCCATCCCTGGGTGTCCGATGCCATGCAGAGAAAGGCTGTCCCCCATGCCGGAGTCAAGGCCATGGTGAGCTGAGTGTAGAAGGACATCTGGCCTCCTTACTGAGTGGTAGTCCCGCCTGGGGTCCAGTCCCGAGAGCTGGGGCAGGGCGGCCCGAGGCTGTGGCAGCAGTGACCCCGTTTCTGATCCCACCTCTTGCCTCTGCCTCTGTCCCCAGGGGTGCTGCTGGGGTTGATGCAAGGGGTTTAGGGAGTAGGGGTCATTGACATGGGAGTAAGGGTCCTGGCTTTGGTGGTAAGGAAGAGGCTGGTAGGGGGGTGGGAAATAAGGCGGCTGGAAATCCGAGGATGGGGTGTGAGAGAGCGGAGGAGCGCTGGAGTAGGGTCCCTGGGAGACGGATCCCAGCTGGGACAGCCTGGAACTGTGGCTGGGCACTCCATCATGCCGGTCCTACAAGCGGAATGAAATAAAAACAACAAAAAAGAGGACCTTTTAGGGA
>JASVER010000055.1:5797071-5814065 GCA_030449065.1 Oceanodroma leucorhoa | reverse complement strand
TTTTTTTTTTTTTTAAGGCTACATGTTACAAAGTGACTTGGAGCGCACCCCCAAGTTAGGGTATACCCCGCCCGCAGCCAAATCCCACCCAACCGCTCTCCCAACGCGGCTTCTCTCCCACGGCAATCTCGAAACACGAGTGTCCGTAAAACGCACAGCGGCTTAAAAATCCCCTTCAAAAAGAGGGTCGGCAAAAAAAAAAAAAAGAATCCCCGGCATTCCCCGACCTCGCTGGCCAGGGAGGGGAGATGTTTTGTCGCCTGCTGCTGCGGGCAGAGACAATGGCCGGGCTGTGCCTGGGGACGGGGAGGGAAAAGCAGCGAGGGCTCAGCGGGCTGGGGATCGCCGGCGGGACACGCACAGACACACACACACACACACGCCGGGCTGTGCTCATTCTGCATATGCTGGGCTTTGCCAGTTGATAATTAGCTTGACGGCAGCTTTTGGGAGCGGAGACATTTCTCCCGTGCGGCCGGCGGATACCCTCCCCGCTTCCCTCCATCCCGTCCTTTCTCCGGCCGTGAAAAGCCGGGGCTGTGCCCTCCCTCTGCCTCTTTCTCCGCTTTTCTCGGGAGTTTCCCCGCTGTAAGTGCGAACGCGCTCCCGGAGGGGAGGGAGGGCTGCGGGAGGCGCGACGGGGCTGGGGCCGGCGCGGCCCCGACGGCGCTTCCCCGGGGTGCGCTGCCGGCCGCCCCGGCCCCTGCCCGGCCCCTGCCCGGTACCCGGCCCCTGCCCGGTACCCGGACCCTCGGAGCAGTCCCTGCGCTGCAGCTGGCGGTTTGCGCCCTTCTGAAAATCTCCCCCCCGCCCTCCCCGCCATCGCCGTACAAATGCCTCTCCCAAATTAAAAAATAAAAATAATAATAATAAAAGATTAAAATTTAAATATTATTTTGCAGAGCGCCTCTCCTTACACATCTTTTTCCCGTTTCGGAGCAAATCCAGCACGCTGGTTAACTTACAAGAAATGCATTCGCGGAGCCCGTTTGGGAAAGATCCGGGTCAGGAAACCGTGCAAAATTAAGAAAGGTTTCGCGGTGTTTGCGCTGTGATTTTTTTTTTTCCTTAGTCTGCTTTTTGACCTCGAAAATAATGAGGAGGTCTGAATAAAGCACAAACTTTTCGTGTCCGCGGACTATGCGGAGCTGCCTTTGAATGCATCTATTCGGGTGTGTGTACTCACACACACGCAAGAATGTATGTGCCACTTAATTAATGCGAGTATATGTATACATTCACATCTTATCTATTGCTATATAGGTACAAAAAGTCGTAAAAACCGTATCCGATTGTGAAAAAAAGAAAAAAAAATCCAAATTTAGGTTGAGCTTAGCTTGGAATTGCAAAATAAAAAATAAAAGAATGAAAGAAAAGAAAGAAATGTATCCAGTCCCTGAATACCAGATTGTGTTTCTCTTCTATTTTCAGCTTTTTTTTCTCGACATTTGTCCATATTTAATCGAATTATATTTAATTCGAGGTCTAAACAATCAAACTCTTCCCTTTAAGTTGCCTCATTCCAACCCCCAGATCATTTCTTTGATGTTTTAAATCGCATCAAACAGCTTTTCCATGAAAAAAAAAAAAAAGTTTAGGACTTGGCATGCTGAATACAAATATGCAAATAAATAAGCATTTAAGCATTTACTCTTGGTTTCCCGTCTCTATACTGGTGTGTGTTGGTGTATGCGTCTCCAGATCTGCCTATATGTATATGTAGAGCTATATATGTATTATATAGTCATGCCTGTATCTATATACTRGATGTATATTTAAATATACATATACTCTCTTACTCATATGCATATTATATACTCACCTCATAGATATCTTCATACTTGACATTTTCAACCAGTTTCCAGAGCATGATGGCAGGCTGTTCTCTAGGAGGTGAGTGCATTCATGTGAAGAGCAGATGTCTGGATTCTCAGTACTTCTCTGTCTGTAATGATCCATCTATAATTGGAAATGGGGGACAGACACCAAATCCGACGTTCCTCTTCCATCGCAACTTATATCTGTTGTCTGAAACAATAGGCTGCAGAAGTCTACCTCAATCGGATAGTAAAAAACATTATCTGTTACATAGTTACATATATCTACGGACATATATGTGACTATATATATACATATACACACATATATAGACTTAGACTTATGTGTAGGTATATAAAGATATATACATATACGCAGTTGCACATACACAGATGTACATATACATGCACATATACACACATATATCTCCGAAGATATAACTTTTTCCATGTACAGACATATATAAATTGACACATTTGTATATGTAAATTATAYATATTCTTGCATATGTAGGCGCATGTATACTGCACGCTACATACGCATGTATACATACAAACCTGATCAATCTATATAGGAGTGTATATAAATGCATACTTGTGTTTATATTTATACACCTACACGTATATACGTGGATATATAGTGATTCAATATACATATTATATAGTGCATATATCCGCTATTTTAGTAGATGGACGGATGGATGGATGGATAGATAGATAGATAGAGAGATAGATAGAATGGAGAAATTAATGAATATTTTTTCGATTCTATTTATAGTAAAATAAAGAATAGGTTGCCTCTGCACTAGGCGATTCATCATTTACAACGAGATATTATGCCTTTCCCCACATGCAATRTGCTTTTATTTACATGTCCAGAAATTATCCTCTCATATGCAGTAAAGCACCAAACCAGCGTCTCATCAAGCACATTCAAGCAAATCTAAAAGGAGTGAATGTAGATCAATAATTTTCATTTGAAAGCCTTACACTTCAGACTTGGACTGTATATTTTATAACTTGGAAACACTTTCTCTGGAAAAAAAGAAAGAAAAAGGAAAAAAAAAAGGGAGTTTAGCAAACCCTTCTCTGCACACATTTGAATAGCAATTAGCTACTTTCTGAAAACGATTAAAAACAGAGTTGGATTTGTGCGTTTCCCGGGTAGCCCTCGGTTTGGAAGGGGAGAGGAGGAGTTGGACCATTTTTAACCTTTATTTTTTTTTTTTTTTTTCCCCCAGGCAAACCTTCCTTCGCATTGTCCGTTTTTTTTTTAACACGTTGTACCGCAAAGAGGCGACCTATTCTGCAGGCGAGCAGAGCCCATCTCTGCCTTTGAAAGGAAACAATTGAGCTTTGCAGTGGGCTGGTGCACCAGGAGGGGGGAAAAAAAAGAGGGAAAAAGAGAGACGCAGAGGCAGAGAGACAGAGAGAAAGAAGGTGTTTCTAAATTCAAGGTTCTGTCTCTGGAAATTTCAAGCTCTGTCTGTAAGGTTCCTACAAATCTTTGTTATTCTGCATGAGATCCTATGGGAAAGTGCATAGTGTCCTTTGTACTTTCAAAGGTCCTACAGGTAAAGACGCTTTTATATATATGTAATCTTGAAAACGAGAACTTCATCAGAAGACACTTCTGCTGGTGTTGGTTGGCTGGTGGGAAGGGTGGGCTTTTCTTTTTTTCTTCGCTTTGGCCTCAAATTAAAGCAGAAAGTATAAATTCATCCCTTTTTCCTTCAGCCTCTACAGCTTCCCCCCTCCCCCCCCCTTCAAAGTGTACATCTTCTTCTAAAAACTCAACCCCCAAAAGGCAAGAGACAAATAACAGCCAGATATTATAACAGGAGCTGGACAACGGTCTTGGTAGAAGTTGTTAGAGCAGATATGAGTTTTTTTTTTTTTCTCAGCACAGCCACCGCTGCACGGAGGAGGAGGAGAAAARGGCACATCTTTGAGTGGGTTGGACAGACCATTTCAACCAAAGCAATAGTGTAAAAAATGCTGAAAATGAGAAGGGATGTATGCTCTCTGCATGTGGCTGCGCGGAGACACCAATGCAGCCACCCCACACACGCCCTCATRCACCCATAGATCTGAATGGCCCTCTTAGAAAAATACCAGGCTCATAAAGGGACAGTTTGCCATCACTTTTGTTAAAGTCTTTGAGTCATGTCCTGGAAGACTGGCACAGGGCAGAGTGAATGTGCTTTGTGACAGCTAATGCTTCACAGTTTCGTGGCACCCTGAATTAAATATGCTGTACGTGCTGGGGGAGGGGAGAAAAAAGAAGCTGAAAGAGATTTGACGACCACTGGCTTTCTGCTATCAGAATGGTATAGACAGTAAATTCTTACTTTCAAGTCCCAGTATTATTACATTTCACTTGCACTTGCAAAACATGACAAACGTGTCTCAAGTGATCATTTAGAAAATTAAATTGAACAAAGGTTCTTCGCATTTTTTTTGTGCTTGTTTTGCACCCCCYCAAACCCCCGCAGCTTCCTTAAGTAAAATTTAGCAATTTCAAACAGCAAGACTTGCACCAATTTGTACCCGAAATGTGCAATAAACCCTGGGTCCAAAATGCAAGACACGTACTCAGAACTGACCATTGCAAGCTATACTTTCAAACCTAAAAAAAAAAAAAAAAAGGTGGCGCGGGGGGGCGGGGGGGACACCAGACGTTTTTCGGCAGTTTTGGGGCACGCTTTTACCACCTCTCCGAGCGAAAGCCCCGGCTTTTTCAGAGGTGAGCTGCGCAGGGGCACTGCAGCCTCAGCCTGGCAGCTGCAATTGCAAATGAATATTTTAGAGGGGTTTTTTGGCTTTTTTAAAAAAAAAAAAAAAAAAAAAAGGCTACCTTTACATACAGCCCTACTTATGCCGGAGGAAGCCCCCCCCCGCGTCGTTCCAGCCGCAGCCGGGCCGGGCCGTGGCCCCGCGGCCGCCGGGAGCCGGGCGCGGCGGAGCGGCGTTGAGCGGGGCAGCGGCGCCCTCTGATGGGGGTTCCCTTCCTGCAGCAGCTCCCTTCCCAAAGCTGCTGCCTTCCCCCTCGCCGGTTATACCCACGGCTGGGAGTTACAAACAGCCAAGCATTCCCTCTGCTAGAAATGATGCTGATGTCGGTGTTTCCTCCTTCAGGATAAAGCCGCAGCTTCTTATTTATACCGATTTTTTCTTGACAGACCGCTCAGTGTTTGAACTTCTACCTTATAATAAGAACTAATCTTTTATCCCCCACTTTGAAATGCAGTGTGTAGCCTAGGTCAAATATCCCAATCACCTCAACGAGATTGTTAATAGCCCTGGGAGGGAGAGGACCTGCAACACCGTGATGGCGACTTTGGTGAGAAGTCAGAAAAAAAATACCAATCTTGATTCAACAAGTCATGCTCCTCTCATTTCATATGATGCTTCTGGGATTATTATTTTTTTTTTAACTTTGCCTGCACCTAGTCAAGATCTTGTTTCAGAAACGCACTTTCAGTCATGCTCTGCCTTTTAAATCCAGCGTGGGTTTCTATAATAAAGTATATACCCCCCTATATCCAACTCCCAGCAAATCCGTATTGTTGACTAGAGTTTAAAATAAATGCATTTATCTCATCTCAGCGCCCTCTGCTGCTCGCTGCAGACTCTCAGGTAAAGGCAGGTTTCTGACAGTTCTAACCGAAAATCCAGGCTTTTTGGACGTGTTTGGTACCTTTTCTTGCAAACTAGCTCTTTTTTCCCTGATACTTTTCTTCCATATGTTCTCACGTGTTTTTCAGAATTCAGTATTTTTTATTTGCAATTTAATTCACAGGGGAAAATTAATATAACATTGCAGGTATCCCAAAATGTAGCTTAAAATTTGCTGCCTGCTTATTCATTGATTTACAGAAGTCATTGCTTTGATGTGTATTTTATACCTTTCCTTTGTGAATAACACCAAGACTCATCTCTTAAAATAAATCCAACTTCCTATATTGTTTGCTGGTAAATCTAGTTTTCCTGTTACATCTGCAGACATAACCAGTTTTTTTCATAGCATGATGGAATCATAGAATCATCGAATCATAGAATTATAGAATGGTTTGGGTTGGAAGGGACCTATAAAGGCCATCTAGTCCAACCCCCCTGCCATGGGCAGGGACATCTGCAACTAGATCAGGTTGCTCAGAGCCCCGTCCAGCCTCACCATGAATGTTTCCAGGGATGGGGCACCTACCACCTCTCTGGGCAACCTGTGCCAGGGTTTCACCACCCTCATAGTAAAAAAAATTCTTCCTTATATCTAGTCTGAATCTGCCTTCTTTAAGTTTAAAACCATTACCCTTTGTCCTATCACTACAGGTCCTACTAAAAAGTCTGTCCCAATCATTTTACATTCTCCCAAAACTACCAGTGCTCATTCTTTGCGAAGGGACATCACCAAACCCTCTCATTGCTGCCTGCTCTCTTACATGCCAGGAGTAGTTTATAGCAGCCAGGAAAGCTCAACCACRTGTGCTGAGCCTCCATGGACAGGCCCAAACAGTTTGCCACATTTAATAACTCTGTGGGGAAGAGGCTGTGGRCTTTCCCATCAGTGGTGACCTCCCTGGGGACACCCTTTGCCACAGCCCCTTTCAGGCTCTTCCCAAAGCCAGGTTCAGGGTGAAGGAGTCACCCGTGGGCATCAGGACCCACCTCCCACTGCCCTGGGGCTGCCAACCCCCCTATACCACTGCTTGTAGCCAGGGAGAACAGGGCAGAGACAGTAARTTAGTCTGGAATGTCTTCCCTGAAAAGGGCTCTGAAACATCCTAATAACCGTGCATAGTAGCAAGCAGGCTAGAAAGGGCTGGTGTGACCATTTCAACCATCAGTACTACCCACCTGTGAAAAGAAGGGACTGAAATATCTTTCTAAAGGCTAGCAGAGTCTTCCCTGTGACTACTGACCTTTCGTACAAGAGGAAGAGAGTCAAAAAGCTCTGCACCAGACAGACTCAGTAATGAACGGTCMACCAAAGAGTCACAAAACAGAAACCCCACCAGCTGGCTTGTTGTCTCTCTCTCATTTTTAAGAGCATGTTTATAATGATGTTTGGCAAACTTAGGGAATGCTTTGGCCTCCTTTTTGCTAGTAAGACTGGAGTCCTATTTGTTAGTAAATAGTTCATAGTATGTTTAAAGACATTTAGTCAGTTTTCGGGAGGGCATTTCTGCTGCCTCTGCTTTGGGGTTTTCTCTTCRTCTTTCCCCTCTGCATCTGGGTCTTCTGGGTTGGTGAGGAATTGCAAGGGATGAATGACAGCAAGGAGTTCAGGACAATCGGAGACAACCCTATGGAAATCCCAGTCCTTACCACAAGGAGGCACTGAAGATACTGTTGGTAAATATTTCCAGCTGAGAGAGAGGACACTGTGCTATTTATTTTTTGCAGCAACTGTAAAGTCATTAAATGGCTGGAAAATTGCTGAGAGGAGGAAGCTTAAAAGAAGAGTTGGGCAGAGAAGAAATTTTAAAACAACATCTCAGCAATTTGGTATTTTTTTTAGCATGAGAGTATTCTCAAATATGAAGAAGCAGATAGGTATAAACAGCACTGTACAAAACAGCAAAGTTTGTTTTGAGCTAGTAATAACAAATATCCACTCCCTTCGGTGAGGAAATTTTTCCTAATATCCAATCTAAACCTCCCCTGGTGTAACTTGAGGCCATTTCCTCTTGTCCTATCGCTTATTACTTGGGAGAAGAGACCAACACCCACCTCGCTACAGCCTCCTTTCAGGTAGTTGTAGAGAATGATAAGGTCTCCCCTCAGCCTTCTCTTCTTCAGGCTAAACAACCCCAGCTCCCTCAGCCGCTCCTCATAAGGCTTGTTCTCCAGACCCTTCATCAGCTTTGTTGCTCTTCTTTAGACATGCTCCAGTACCTCAATGTCCTTCTTGTAGTGAGGGGCCCAAAACTGAACACACTGATTTGTCTAATCATGACAAAAAATGAGCTCTGATGTCACTCATCTACCTGTGGTACTCACCTGGCCACCAGTCTTTGACAGCAGGAATCCCAACTTATGCAGCCCAGGATACGGTTGGCTTTCTGGGCTGCAAGCACACATTGCTAGTTTATGTCCAGTTTTTCCCAGTCTAGTTCTCCCAGGCCAAGACTTGCACAGTCTGTGGGCTATTTGGAAAAGGGAGCCCCTCCAGATGTTGTCTGTATTACTATACTGAGGAGAACTCTGGTACCCAAGTTTAGTTAGGTACCCTACCATGTTTCGATGTTTTATCCCTCTGTACTACCTGTTTTTTTCACAAGAAACCTGGGTACATGATGTTAAGAAGGACGTGGACCTTGAGGCAATATGGTGGGGTGCCTCACCAAACATCTAGCTGCAGCTTTGGCATCCCCTCTTCAGAACTGTTCTACATACTGCAAACTCTCTGGAGCAGGAATGACAATCAGATCTCCTAGGTAAAGAAAGAAGAGTGTTTCAGGCCTTTTTTCTCATGCCACTATCTCTTAATCTTTATTTTAATCTGAGGTAGGTGCTCAACTTAAGACAAAGGTAGTGATCTCCAAATRAGTGCATGGCTCCCTAAGGCAGAGAGTGCAAAGCCTTGCTCATGTCCTACTGTCCCTTCATATGAGCTTGGATTGCTCCATSTTTCTGGCTTGTGTTTCCTTGCCTTAGGAATCCAAAACTCCCTTTGCTCTTTGAACAGGAATCCTGAGTGCTAACTTCACGGCTTTCCATGATTGACAGGAAAAGCAAGAGTTAGGTGATGCAATGTTGAGCTGAAGACTTTATGCACGATCTACCACTGGATGATTTACCCTTTGTAACACMAAGGGGAATCTGGGGGAGTCCCAAGAGCTGCTGTCACAACTGCAGGGTTATCCTTCCTCTCCACATCCACCTTTTGAAAGTGAGTTAATCCTTTGTAAAACCACTTCCTCCTAGAAGCCAAAGAAAACACACAGAAAAGTTGCTAAACTTGTTTCCTTAAAAATKTTAAACTAAGCATGTAAGGATATCTTTCAGTTTCCTCAGCTGGAATATTGGTACTTACATTTGGAACTGGCTTGTTCATCTGAATAAAGCATATACTTTTTATTTCTTTATTGTTCCTATTCCCAAACAAAAGCCCCTGTACTTAAATAGAGTCACATAATCAAAGGCAGGCAAACTGCAGCCATTAAAGAGAGGTCTCAGTTTTGTTGAATGTTTAATATGACAGAAAGTTAGGAGATCCCATTTTTATTTGTTTAATTTAATTCTGCTGTGTTTATGTGGATACAAACTGTTCGTATGTAATTTGGCTGAAAAACAAGRTTTAAGTTATATTTATACAAGGAAATACACCCTTCACATTTTAGGACATAGCCTGTAGAGTGAATTATCTATGCTTAAGAGACAACATTTAAATTTTGTGGCAGGACAGAGTTAATCAGTTTTAAGGAAAGAGAAGAAAAATTAAGACCTGGTCTGTTATCTGATCTGAGGATATTTTTTTTCCTGTAGTATCACCCTCCCTCACTTTCTTTTTAATTCCTCCACTCTCTTAACTTGCTTTCTGGCAGTAGGTGCTCAGATAATATGACCATAGGCAATGCTTTAGGGAGTTAAAAAAATTCTGGGTACATGAAAGGAGAYATAACAAAGTCAGCAAACTGTATCTATAGGGGAAACATATTTCAGGCTCCCAAAATTCCTCATAATATATCCAGAGTCACACCATTCCCTGGATGCTCCCTTTGGTTACTCCTATGCTGCACTGTGGCCATCAGGGACTTCAGCCCAAGTAATAGTGGGGTCCTAAATTCTCATTAACTGTGGTTTTAAGGGAGCAAAAGTCTATCCCTTCCCTTCCCTCTATGTTAATAAATAAATCAGTGACAAGGATCWTTTCTGGATACTCAATTTTCCTATTGCTCAATGGTTCACATGATCYTGGCATGGTTTTGGCTCAATTGTCGGCAATTTCAGGCAGCTCCCAGGCAGTTTGGGGGTCAGCAAAGACCAGACACTATTCCYAGGAGACAGATTGGATATGACCACCCTGATTTAGAGATTGAGTTTAATAATACAGATACAAGCTATTCTGTGCCAATTAGACTCATGGCACATAGTCCAGATACAGTCTAAAAAATTAGRCACAAACTTGTTGCTTGAATTAGGTTAACTGCATCCTCACTGCCTTCCACGCAATATTCATGCTAGTGATATAATATGATATTAATATTAATATAAACATGCAATTTARAGTTGTAATCCTAAGGTAATTGTGTATCATTTCTTTCATTATTATAAATGCACAAGCACAATAAAAATCAATRTTTCCTGCCTAAAAGGCATAGGAATGAGCAAGTGTAAATGAATCATTTTAACAGCTCTGAAATTAAATATTTTGTTCTCCAGTATCAAAATGAGAAAGTTGGAAATTCAAATTTTAGCCTTTCTCCCACCCCCAGTTTTGAAATGAACATCTAATGATTTGATTTGGCTACCAGAAGAGAACCTATGTGGCAAAAACTTTCAAGCACCTGCACTTTGATCATCAGGTTTGTCCATGGAGTTTCAGAACACGTTTCTTAGAATGTAATGACAGTGCTCCTTAAAAAAAGGCTCAGAGAATCACTACTCCATTTTGCCAACATTGGTCTTTGTTACTGAATTTCAACATGGTAATTTTTTTCTCCAACTAGATAATTAAAAGTTTCAGCCCACTTCTGTTTCAGGGGCCTTAGACTGGGTTTTATCACATGTTGAAATCACAAGAGCAGTTTCAGAGTTCCCTGAATGACCAACCTTGTTTCAATTTTTTTTTTTTAATCTCTAATAACTAGGGTTGTTTCTAAGTTTATGACGAATCTATTAGACTTTAGTGAAAACATAAAACAGAAATATCCTTTAAAACACATGGGATGTAAAAGAAGGGACCTTAATCAGTGTAGTGGAGAGGGGACTGGAATTCAGGAGAACGGTTCCCTCTCCCAGCCCTACTTGTATTACTCCTGTGTGTATGACCTTGGTCCAGACCTGCTTCTTTACTGWAGCTCCATTCTGGCTTGCCTTGCTCCCTTTTAATCATCAGTCCTTATYACACAATTAATTAAAAGGAACCTGATCACATCCTAGAGGCGTGAACATCAGGAAAATGCTTGGCTGACAAAAAAAAATAAGAGGTATCTATGTTGCAGAAGCAAGAACAGCACTCAGCAAAGTTCCCCATTGTGTCAAAACCTCTTATGCCACGTAGGATCTCTTGTGCAAATGAAGGGTGATGCTTGTTTGGTCAGCTTCTCTCATTCCCTAGGGGTTTCCATTTGTGCATCCTCTGAATATGGAATTACTATAAAGTAGAGCAGCCAATCTATCTTGYGTAAGTCATGAAAATAGCCACAGACAGAGCAGGAAGAGGGGGACAGTCACAGSTTCATAGAAACAAAAGCTGCAATTGCTCAGTTAATCTAACTCCTGCAGAACACAGGCCAGAAAACCTCCACGGATTAACTGTTGAATGAGCTGCAGTGTACCTTGCAGAAGAAYTAATAATAATACTGTCTTGGGTTTACTTTTTAAGGCCATAGATGTAAAATCTTTGCCTACCTTAATGAATTGTTCCTTTCTTAATCACTATCTCTGATAAAGATATAAATCTGTTTTCCATTCTGGGTTTTGCTGAACTTGAATCTTAAACCAGTGTAATCTTTTGCTTGGGTACATCTGTTAAACCTTTTCAGTTCTCTGTATCACCTTGTTATTAAGATGAATAAATTAAGCTTGTTGTGTCTTTCATTATATGGTAGATTCTCTTATACTTCACAGAATCACAGAATGGTTGATGTAGGAAGGGACCTCTGGAGTCATCTGGTCCGTCCCCCCTGCTCAAGCAGAGCCTCAACCTAGAGCAGGTTGCCCAGGACCATGTCTAGATGACTTCTGAATATCTCCAGGGAGGGAGACTCCACAACCTTCCTGGGCAACCTGTGCCAGTGCTCCCTCATCCTCACAGTAAAAAAGTGTTTCTTGRTGTTCAGAGGGAGCCTCCTGTGTTYCAGTTTGTGCCCATTGCCTCTTACGCTGTCACTGGGCACCACTGAAAAGAGCCTGGCTCCATCCTCTTTGTGCTCTCTCTTCAGGTATTTACAGACATTGATAAAATCCCCCCCTGAGCCTTCTCTTCTCCASGCTGAAGAGTCCCRTCTCTCTCAGCYTTTCCCCATATGAGGGATGCTCCAGACTCTTAATTATCTCAGTGGTCTTTCGTTGGACTCTCTCCAGYATGTCCATGTCCCTCTTGTACTGAGGAGCCCAGAACAGGACACAGCACTCCAGGTGTGGCCTCACCARTGCTGAGTAGAGGGGAATGATCACCTCCCACCTCCTTCCAACACTCCTCCTAACGCAACCCAGGATACCATTTTACCTCCTTTGTYGKMAGGGCAYGTTGTTGGCTCATGTTCAACTTGGTGTCAACCAGGACCCCTGGGTCATTTTCTGCAAAGCTTCAGACAATGCTTTGGCATGACATTAGTGATGCCACATCACTTTATTCAATTCACCAACAGCTTTCTTGAAAGGGACGTATCAGAAAGAAGCATAATATTCCACCTGCCACGGCTTCACATCTGTGACATGCAACATGACCTTTATGAATAAGTACWTTATATCCTTTTGTTTATTTAGAAACAGACACTCTTGCCCTTCTGCCCTCAAGTTCAAGTTCATACTTAGTGGATTGTTGCCTATGACCATCCATTCCCTTTCAGAGCCACTGCTTTCCAGAGCCGATTCCACTGTCTCATAGGGAAAAGATATGTATTTTCTTCTTAGATATGCAAATTCGTTTTCCCTCTGTTAATAACTTGTTTGCTGACATCCAGCTTGTTGAACAATCCAGATCATGGTACATTTTTCCCCTTCAACAGTTTTCCTGCAATCTTTCAGTCACTTACAAACGTTATCATCAGTGACATTATATATWCTTATTGATAAGAATATAAACTAATGTCAGGGCAGGAACTAAAACCTGAAGCTCTATTAGKAATTTACATGTTTGGTCATTATTCTCTCTTCTTCACCCATTTCAGGTTCAAATAGATAGCTTTAGATCCATTTAATGCATTTAGTATTTTGTCTAATTGTTATAATTGAAATCACCAYCCCTGTGGTTGCAAGTTAAATGTGCTCTAGAAGTCAATCAAATTCGTAATCTCATCAAAAAGAAGAAAAACAACTTCATTTGACACAATCTGTTTTCTGTAAACCCATATCGACTAGTATTAATTACATTATCCTCCTTTAATTTTTTTATTAATTGAGTCCTCAGTCAGATAATTCATTAGTGGGAATAGAACTGGTGCCAGACTGTTAAGCATCTAATTATGTGTATTTTTCTGTTCATATTTTTAAAATTTAACAACAAATTAATGTCTATGCTTCACCAAGTTATAAAAAAAGAAATATTTATTTTCCAGACAGCTGATCATTTCTTTGAAAACTCCTCAGATTGTCATATTCTAAGATACTGAGCAACCACAGATGAATTTATTCCTTTGTTCTTATTCATAGCACTTGTTATCTTCTTCTGAGACATTAGTAATAGTCGCAGTGAGATACAGGTTACTGAACCTGCTGGTCTKGTTTGATACTGTTCTTACACTGGACTGATACACACTTTTATAATCTTCATCCATGTACTCATGTGTGTAGAGCAAAACCTGGACGCACTTTTAAATTAAAATCTTACCTAACAAACAGGATGCTTTTTTCTTATTCTTGAAGTTTTGTGAACCTAGAAATCAAATGAAAACAGTGGTTTTCCATGATTTCAGATGGAGCATTGAAAACAAACAGTTGTTAGATGTAAGAAAAAAAAAATCACCTGAAAAAGACTGTGAAACATTTCCATTCCTTGTGCCACCATGTCCCCTCAACGTGGGTAGGAAATTAGAACATCTACTTATACTGATCTTACACATTCTCTGCAGAGCATAAACTGAAATACAAAAACCACCTCTCATGAAAACTCTGTGCAGATAACACATACACGTCTAAAATTGATGAGTGACCCAAATTGGGATTTGTAGATCAGTAATTATATATGGACTCATATGAAACATGGTATTCCTCCTAGAAGCAGGCTGAATGTTGCTCAGCTGTGTAGTGGACATACAGTGTGGTCATAGGACAGGATTTTTGGTGGGACAGGAGATGTTTGGGAACGGTCATTTGGGTTTCTGGGGGCTGAAGAGAATGAATGGTTTAGAGGCCGCCCAAAGAATCACCATCAAAGGTACCAGCAGAAAGTGATTTTAATACAGATTTATAAAGGTGCAACTTAACAGAGCTCGATGGCAAGGTTCACTCTATTAGTTACTACATGGATGAAACATATAAAGAAAAGCCATGTTATGTCTAAGGGTTTATATCTTGGGGATTATATGTGTTTAGCAGCAGTCTAGGGTKCATTCACAGTTTTAGCAGCACTTAATCATTAACTAATCATTAACAAACTTTAGCAGCACTTAATCATTAACTAATCATTAACTAATCATTAACATTTACAAAGTAAGTGTTAGTAGAGTCTACTACAATCACAACTTAAYTACAGATTATGCTTACTATTAGTTCACACACAGACAGAAATATATATATATAAATGTACAAAAGRTACCTGTCAAAAATTCCCCTTCGAATTTGGTGAAGAAATATTAATGTAAAATGTCTCAACAGGCAAGGGTTGAGCCTCRAGAAGTGAAGAGTTTCAGCCCAGGTCCCACTGGATGATGGGACTCTGAATATTGCTGGCTCAAGACGTTGCAAACYCTGAGAGGTGTCCCACTCAGAGGGAGATGCTGGGTGCAGCCCGCTGCAGTCCCGGAGAGCTCAAAGGGTCTCGCTCAGAATGAYCATTTATAGGTTTGCAAGACGATTAGTTTTAGTTGTCTGTAAATTTCCATCCTGGCCACAGTCTCATGTGGTAATTACAAAAAATTCTCAAGGTTTCAGTGKTGTTCTACTTGACACCYGGGCCAGGCAGTGGGAGTACATTCCCATCCTCAGCTGTGCAGAGTTTCTGATATGGTCAAGGAACGCTCAACGCCAGACTCAGTGCACCAAGGCCGAGGCTTCATGGGAATTTCTGAGATCAACGAGCGGCCCAGGAGCAGGGGGAAAATGCACCACCACACCCAGTATCGTCGTCATCATTTTTGAGAATGGGAATTTTGGGGAATCGTGAAGGAATAGTAAAACAGTAAACAGCTTGAGCACTGCCCTGCAATCTCTACCAATCTCCCATACTTTTACACTGCTARAACAGCTCCTGACAAAGTTTTGGCTTGGACTGACTAGCAGTCTCCCAGGCATGGGGGAAAAAGCCATAGCAGAAGTCAGAGACCTTTCTTATTCTGCAGACTGGATGCAACCAATCCTTTTGAAGAGAAAAAGTCACGTATCACTCTGCAAACTCCACAGTTGTGAGGAGTACAAGAAGAAATCCTATAGAATAAGGGGAAAAATATTGCTAATAAACAGAGTTGACTGGAATTAATCCTGGTCCTACTAAAGTCCACAGGGATTTTGTTATTGACTCAAGTAAAGGCCGAATAGGGTCATTAAGATACCCCCAAGGTACTGAGTACTAGAAGTCAAGGATGTAGTGTGATATTGGAAAATAAAAGGAATTATCTCTCTTTTGGGATATTCTGTAGTTAGGGGAAAGCAAGAAACTAGGAGGTTCCCTTTGAACTGGCATTTAGAGGAGGTAAAAGAAAGCACGTTGTTCCCTATTGTAAATAATAGACACACTTTATTTAATTATCTTTAAATATTATTCAGTGAATCAGACTTTTGTTTCTCATCCTAGGAATTTATTAGAGTGCAACTAAAATCAGAAGAAATCTTTAGCATTTTGGAATATAAACCTGTTATTATTATTATTATTATTATTATTATTATTATTATTATTATTATTATTATTTAGATTAGTTTGTTAAACAGATCAGCTTGCTTGCAATCAACATCATCACTTGAATAATATACATGTTTAGCTTGTCTACGAGCTGGGACTCTTTTACCCTGATCTTGGGGTCAGTCAGCAGTTACAGTAGATGCAGCCTTTCACATGAACACCTTGGAGCCTGGGTATGTCCACCCCCTTGAGGTTTCCTCTRATCCTGGCCAGAAGCTCTGAAGTGTGGGGCTGACAGATATGACATAGGACTTACAGAAGATCCACATCATAATTCTGTAACACTTATTTTAACATTATAAAACAAAAAGATATGTGTAGCTTGGTTTAAAAGCTAATGAGTCATTGGTTGCTTCTGTATTTGGCCTTATATTTGGCCCTCTTACCATGCAGTCTTGGCTGATAGTTGCAGTGGCACTTTTGTCTGATCTAAAATATGTGCAGACATTTTATGGAAAAATTTTAATTATCCCTGGGACCTACCAASCTGTCAGCCTCACCTCTGTGCCTGGGAAAATCATGGAACAAATCCCCTAGAAGCCATGCTAAGGCAATGGAGGACAGGGAGGTGATTCAAGACAGCCAGCATGGCTTCACCAAGGGCAAGTCCTGCCTGACCAACATAGTTGCCTTCTGTGAGGGAGTGACTACATCAGTGGACAAGGGAAGGGCTACMGATGTCATCTATCTGGAATTCTGTAAGGCCTTTGACACGGTCCCCCACAACATCCTTCTCTCTAAACTGGAGAGGTATGGATTTGATGGGTGGACTGTCTGRTGGGTGAGGAACTGGTTGGATGGTTGCATCCAGAGGGTAGTGGTCAACTGCTCAATGTCCAGATGGAGATYGGAGACAAGTGGTGTCCCTCAGGATCTGTATTGGGGCCAGTACTGTTTAACATCTTCATCAAAGACATAGTGGGATCGAGTGCAYGCTCAGCAAGTTTGCAGATGACACCAAGCTGAGTGGTGTGGTTGACACACCTGAGGGATGGGATGCCATCCAGTGGGACCTGGACAAGCTGGAGAAGTGGGCCCCTGTGGACTTGATGAGGTTCAACAAGGCCAAGTGCAAGGTCCTGCACCTGGGTAGGGGCAACYCCCGGTATCAATAGAGGCTGGGGGATGAAGGGATGGAGAGCAGCCCTGCTGAGAAGGACTTGGGCGTAGTGGTGGATGAAAAGCTGGACATGAGCCAGCAATGTGCGCTCGCAGCCCAGAAGGCCAAC
>JASVER010000055.1:5740224-5796781 GCA_030449065.1 Oceanodroma leucorhoa | reverse complement strand
CCTTTCAGTACTTAAAGGGGGCTTATAAGAGAGATGGGGAAAAACTTTTTAGCAGGGCCTGTAGTGATAGAACAAGGGGTAATGGTTTTAAACAAAAAGAGGGTAGATTCAGACTAGCTATAAGAAGGAAATTTTTTACACTGAGGGTGGTGAAACCCTGGCACAGGTTGCCCAGAGAGGTGGTAGATGCCCCATCCCTGGRAACATTCAAGGTCAGGTTGGACAGGGCTCTGGGCAACCTGATCTAGTTGAAGACGTCCCTGCCCATGGCAATGTAATTGGACTAGATGGCCTTTAAAGGTYCCTTCCAACCCAAACCATTCTATGATTCTATGATCTTCCTCCGGACAGGCTGTTTTTCCTGCATTTTGCACAAAGTTTGAGATTATCTATGAGTCAGAGGTGACTGATAGGAACATTTTATGTAATGAAACATAATTAACTATGCTAAAGGAGCAGACAAGTGGYGAAAAGCTACTTACGAAATCTGAGATCACAGGCTCCTGAGAAAGGCTACCCAGAACATAGTTATAGCAGCTGAAATTGGATAGTCAAAATTCATCTCCTACCATCCTAATTGAATGAGTACTGAACAGAATCCAGCTAAAATTTTGACAGGCAATCAATAAAAAAGTGTGCACAGASCTGCAAATATATGTACCAATAAATACAGACTGAAATATATTCACTGCCCCAAATACCCTTTTTGTTGCTTGAAATAGCTGCTGCCTGTGTGTCTTGCAGAAAGGCATCMAGTATTGCTATGAAGACACCACATGACAGGGAACCCATCACTTCCTTGGTTATTTCGTGGAAACACCTTTTCAGCACAGGCTAGGGATCATTCCCTGTTTGGTTTGTGGCTCCTGGTTTGAATGTGGCTATTATACTTTGGAATCTTTGAAAGTTTAATTGTACCAGTATGGCCAGACCATCTGGCATCAAAATCAGAGACCAGCCCAGGCACTGTCTATGAGCACTAATGAAAAAAMCCAAACAAASAAACAAACAAACAAATAAAAAAATGATTGGGAACTTCATCTGGGATTGCTTGGTTTCCCACTGTTGTAATTTTGCTATGAACTTGTTGATTGTCATGAGGAATATTCTTCAAGTGCAGATTCTTGCGTGTGTCTATGCAACAGCCATTTTTGAGGTGATCTGATTCTTTTTTTCTCAAGACAACAGCCTTGAGTCTAGCTAAGCAGGTTAATAACAGTCAAGAATCTGGAGCAGAGGCTGTAATATTGGCTAACTGCAATTCAAAACATCATCGAGTCTGTTGGATGAACTGAACCTGTAAAACTGGAGAACAGGGTGGACTGCAGATAAGGTTGCTACAACTCTTTCTTCAGGGGCACCAATTCAATTCTGAACTGAACTAATGGCTATTAAAAGTTTCTCTCATTTAATTTTAACAGAAGGCGAGTTAAATGTTTTTTTCTTTCTACTTAAAAGTTAGGTATTTAGTCAAGCCAGGCTTCTTCTRCAGTCAATGAAGATGCTCTAAACAACAAGTCTAAATAGGTACCCAACTTCTATGTATAAAATKAGAGACCTGTGCAAAGCTGTGGTTTTGTCGAGGGGCTCAGTGAAAGGCRGATTAAAGGCAGTTAAAAACTAACGCAGTGGTAACAGTGAAAAGTAAGCAAAGGTCAGTCATATCTCTCTTCATTCTGCTCCAAAATGACAAGATTGGATCCACAGAACCTTCTTCTGCTACCATAGCATACTTTGCTCATTAAGCAGACACAGAAGATTTTTTCCTTACTCAGAACACTTTGTGCCACCACAAGCATTATATTCTTCTGTTGCAGCTTTTAAAAGCTGCTTTTTTTGTCACACAGCATTTCTACTTTCAGTTTTAATTAACAGGAGTAAAGGGAGAGAAATTTCATCCTAATCCCTTTCAATCTGAATCAAAAYCATTATATTGTTTTTTAAACTGTTTTCCAGATATGCCTTTCCCTAGTTCATTGTGCACCTTTTTTTCTAGTCAATAAAGGGTTGTTTGTCTTTCATTTTTATTTTCACATCATAGGCAATTTTCAAGGGAAAGTTTTCCCACTTATTTCCYAGGTCCAAATTTGACAAATAAGGCGCTAATATCTTGGCACACTTCCAGCAGTTTATTCACAGAGCATCCAATTCCACTAATATGCGCTCTACTGACTATTCCTAATTTTCTGTGTGGTTTTGTTACTGGCTTCACACTGTATATTAATTGGCAAAGGCTCAATGCTTTGATAACTCCTTAATTTAGGTGGCCATAATGATGGCCCAGAGTGATTCATTAATATTTGTGCTAAATGCATTAATTAATTTAAAAAAAAAAAAGAAAACTAGATGGCTSTAGGTGGTTATAGTAATAGGACTCATCCTCTTGCCATTATATGAGCAGTCCAAGGCTTTAGATGCAGAAGTTGAGTTTCATAAGGTGATGAAGCTGTTTGTGTATGTACCACCAGTACATTGGCTTGTACTGGCACAGGTACCAATACGTAACTAAAATAGATGCAAGGCAGCTGCTCTTTTCACAGTTTCATGCATTTATGGACTAGAGTATCTAAGGAATCAGAGTAAGGCTGGAAAATGTAACATATGTCCTCTCTGCAAAAGTGCATACAGGCTGGGCAGGATACCTTATTTATCTCAAAAGCTGGTTGGTCCTGTGTGTGGGCAACTGAACTGAGCCCAAAGGGTTCACAGAATCACAGAATAGCTGAGATTGGAAAGGGCGCCTCAARATCATTTAGTCTACCTACCCTGCTGTCCTGGTTTCAGCTGGGATACAGTTAATTTTCTTCCTAGTAGCTGGTATAGTGCTGTGTTTTGGATTTAGTATGGGAATAATGTTGATAACACACTGATGTTTTAGTTGTTGCTAAGTAGTGCTTACACTAGTCAAGGACTTTTCAGCTTCCCATGTTCCACCCAGCCAGGTGCACAAGAAGCTGGGAGAAAGCATAGCCAGGACAGCTGACCCAACTGGCCAACGGGGTATTCCGTACCATATGATGTCATGCTCAGTATATAAGCTGGGAGGAGTTGGCTGGGGGGCAGCGATCACTGCTTGAGGACTGGCTGGGCATCGATCGGTGCGTCGTAAGCAATTGCATCGTGCATCACTTGCTTTGTAAATTATTTTTATTATTATTATTATTACTACTACTACTACTGCTATTTTATTTTATTTTAACTCTTAAACTGTTCTTATCTCAACCCTCGAGTTTTCTCACTTTTACTCTCCCGATTCTCTCCCCCATCCCACTGGAGGTGCGGGGAGTCAGCGAGCGGCTGTGTGGTATTTAGTTGCTGGTTAGGGTTAAACCATGACACCTGCTCAAAGCAGGGTCATCTTGAGCACGTTGCTCAGGGCCATGTCCTGTCAGCCTCTAAGTATCTTCAAGGATGGAGAATCCACAACCTCTCTGGGCAACCTAGTCCAGAGTTCAAATAAATTCACAGTAAAAAAGGTTTTTCTTATGTTTTAATGGAGTTTCTCATATTTCAATTTGTGCCCATCACCTCTTGTGCTGTCACTTGACATTACTGAGCAGAGTCTGGTACTGTCTTGTTCACTCACCCTATCAGGTATTTATATACATTGCTAAGATGGATCCACAGGGATCTGTGGGAAGCCCATTCTCTTCTGGATTGGTAGATGGACACTAAGCAGAATACTCCTGCACTGCTGAAATGGCAGCAGATGCCTATGTGTGGGCAACTGAATCAAAATGGTACTACTGTGCATTTAAACTGTCGTGTAGACTGTACTGTACATGTATATTTGCTAAAAGATGATGTTTAGTACTATTTCAGGTTTCCTTGAGTATCCGAGATATACACAAGGGATTGACAGATAACAGTGAAGCTGTGAGAGACCTTGATCCTTCTGGAGAAGCAGTGGGAAGCCAGGCAGGGTAGACAAGGCTGTCTAAAATGTCACTTGATACTTATATGTGGGTGATTGAATCATGTGTATCTGTTGGTATAAAACCACAGCAAACTATGTCTTAATTGTCTTTGTGTGTCTAGGTCTGCCTAGTGTGCTAGGTCCTGAATGAGCAGAACTCTGTCCCCTGCTGTAGTGTAATCCTAGTATTTCTTTCTTCAGAAGCAGGATATTTTGAATTGCTTCAGAAACTGCATTTATACACCATTAATTCAAATATCTTTCCATTAAAAAAACAATATAAACCTTTGTCCAGAGCAACCACTATTTCCATTAAGGCTTGAAGTTCCCATAGATTCCTTGTTCATGTCTTTTCTACAGGAAGGTGAACTAAACAGCAGTTAAGAGGCTAGACATTTTGTCAGATTTGTCTTCTCGTGCCTACCTAGAAACTAAACTGTATTTTCCAGCAAAATATAAGTGAATGCTCAGCCTCTCTAACATAAGTGGGAGTTCTGTTGGACAAATATTACCATACATACATCATCAACTCTGTTAATTCTGGGAGTTCAGGACACTCAGCATTTTACAGATATGGTCCCTTTTTTGCCTGGTCACTTACTTTGAATACAAATTTGCACAAGCTCTCTATATGCAGTTTGCATTTAAAGTCTGATAGAGGTGTATTTTTTTCCCCTATTACTTTTTCCTTTTCATCTTCTTGTATGTTGCAGTGTCTACAAATTAGAGGCTACTTGTGCACACTAACATGTATTTTGGCACCGTACTTCTGCAAATCTCAGCAGGTTTGTCTTCTCTTTGTTTTAATGGAGCGAGTGGAAAATTTACACACCAAAGTGAAAAGAGATGGGAGAGGCAACCTCTCATGTGACTGTGTTTAAAATAAGGATGAATTTGTCACAGTTGTGTTTCCTCTGACTTTGGAGAAGAGCATATACAGAACTGATCAGAGGAATTCAGTGTAGCACCTGGGAAATAAAATTTCCCAGAAGATTAAAGAGGTAATATTAATTATTGAGAGTTCGTTTGTTAGGGAACAGAGGTGGGGGTTGGATAAACCAAGCTGAAAAATGTGGGAACTGCCTCCCAAACCATTTCCTTTTTCAGCTGAAATCCTTCTGAAGTTTCTGCCATTGCAGCTTTGCCCTTGGTGTGTCATTGTCTAGAATTACTCACAAAGTCAGTTCTGCAAGCACTGAAACAACACAGATAGAAGGGTGGTCATCAGGTTCCGAAACAGCTTTGAAACTGAGTATGTCTAGGAAATTGCTTTAAAAAACCACATATTTTTAAACTTTTTTCAGTAAAACTTTTCAGATCCATTTGTTTTGGAAAGTTTGGTTATACATCTAAGCTAGAGTTGCTTCAAGTCATACCTGAAAGAGGATGCTATTTACGTCTAAAGACTTTTTTTTTTTGACTCTTGTCGTTTCTGCCCGGGAAGAGTCAAACCTTGTGCCACAAAACTGGGATCAAAATCCAGAGTGGGAGTGTTGGCAATTAAGCCAGACCCTTGGTTGAAGTAGGGCTTGGAAATGAACTGCTGTAAGCTTTCAGGAAGAAGATTAAAGAATTAGTTTGAGACTGTGGATTTGATTGCCCATTTCTATGCAGTCATGGGCAAGGCACTTCTGAGGTCATACATCTTAATTTAGTCTGGTCATCTAAATATTAAGTATCCAGGGTTAACAAGCTTTCTAGGTTGCGTCCATTGTCAATGGACGGGGATTAGGATTCCTACCACTTTTCCCCTGTGATCAATTGGGAGAGACTAATCTAATGTAAATCACCTCAACTAGCTTGGATTCCTACTTTAGGACAGTACAAATTACCTTGTATTATGTCTTTCTCTTGACATAACAAGCATTAAATCTGGTTAACGTATTCTAGATAATAATAGTAGAGCTACAATTAGGTGGGATAAATCCCACTTTTAATTTCTATATAAACTGGTTTCCTCGCTGCAATATGGGAATAGTGTTATTGTTGTTCCTCTGTTTTGTATGTCTTATCGATTGGATGGAAGTTCTAGGTCCTGTAATGTYGTAAATCTGGTTCCTAGCCCAGTTYGATTGTCTTWATTTATCCAGAGATGGTAATTATTTTCAAGCACCAGACAAATCAGGGTTAAATCAACATAGATTTTATTGCCGTGAAATGTTTGATCAAATGTGGTCATTATCTTCATAGACTCATGTAAAACAGGTAGCTTGTATAGGAAATAGAAATATAAAAGATTATGTTTTTCACCACTGAATTATAAATTAAGCTAAATTAAGTGGAAGGAAAAAAAACAAACCAAACAAAGACCCCAAACCAATAAATAGGACATTGTTTGTTGGTGACCAAGTGCACACTCACATTTAAATACAATCACAACAGCTGCTGTACAGAACAGAATTAATTGTACAAAATAAAGAAAAGTAAAGAATAGCAATAAAAAAAGATCAGACCTCTCCAAATGACCTTCACCTGGCAAAGGAAAATGACTTTATCTTCCTCCCCCATTCCCCACACAGCTGTACTTGAAGTCTTGTTGAACCTGTAATGAGGGCAGAGGCAGAGGATATTTTTATAGATACAGTTCCTGTATAATTAWGTTTATCAATTCTTCCTTGTGTTGCAGGCTTGCGTCTTCTATTAATGCTGTTTTTTCTTGTCCTTAAAAATAAAGAATTAGAGCASCAGAACTCTCTCTCCAAAGGATAAACAAAAGTCAAATGACCTTGGAATTCATCAGCAGCCCTTTTGGATACCTAAGACATCTAAGACCAAAACTGCTTGTTGGTATTAGGAAACAAACAAACAAACAAAAAAGCAGTTAGAGAAATTGGCTCTTAGGACAATAAAGCAGCCCTTCTTGAGCCTTGCTGCAAAATTGTGAGCCGCAGCTGTGCCACTGAGTCATGTTCAAAGGAAGAGATGAGCTGGGGAAATATTTACACAGGGGTCCAGGATTTGGAAGGACTATACATTGTGCCTGCTTTGTAGCAGATTTTTTTGTTTTTAGGAAAAGTTAAAGAGAAGTTTCAAAGAGCAGATTCCTTGTTGATTTGGAGAGCTGAAGTCTTTTCCCAAACGAATGTTGGAGTTTATCTTTAAAAAAGAAGTAAATTAAAGGTCCAAATTCACCCCTTGTGCCAGTTCTCCAAGGCAACAGAATGACACCTAGAAGGAGTTAGGGTTTAAGACGGCAGCATGAAGGACAAAATTCTTGACAGTCTTCAGTTGTAGGTGGCAGGGTCATCACTGCTTGTCTGTGGTTCACTCCCCTTTACAGGCCATACGAATGCTGTTCCAGTTCTCATCATCTGCATAAAACTCYCCCTTTACTACACATCTCTGCCATGTAATGATACTAGTGGAGGACTGTGTGAACAGAGATCCAAATCCTAGGGCAGAAGTTGGAGGCRAGAATGTCACTCCTAGCTCTGCCAGAGACTTACCTTCTAAGCTTAGTCAACGCATGAGCTGTTTGTACTCACAGTGAATAACACCTTCCTCTAGAAAGAAAGGCATGTGGTTAGTCAGTGTTTTTACTTCACGAGTAATGTGTTAATAAATCCAASTATCAACAGCTGGTCTTTGTGAGTCAAATGTGTCAGGGCTTAGTATAAGTAAGTTCAGAGACCTACTTAAAGTGTTTTGAGATTCGTGGTGGGAAAGGTGTAATGCATATGAAGCTGAGCAATGGGCTGAAGTACAACAGGATCCAAATGCTCAGACAGCACTTGAGCTGTGAATCTATTTTTGGGTTTCAAAAATCATAACTGTTCATTGCCCTGGCCACAGAAGTTTGGACACTTTTCTGTACTCCTTTGRTGTTTTTGACCTGAATGGAATAAACAATTCCATGATCTCTCAGAGAAYTTTTTTTTTTTTTCAGATCAGATTAATTTCAAAGTCAAAAAGGTACAAGTATACTTGAATTTGCTACCAGTGAGCACCCACTAACTTCAAACCATGCCCTTCCTTCAGGCTGATCTAATTCATGAATGTGTTTTGAGATGGCAACATTTCCATAGAGACAAGGACTAAGAAAATAAAAAAAAAAGACAACATGGGAACACTGTGCAGGTATAAGTGGATGAGAACTTAGGCTGAGATTTTAACAGGAACATCAGTGAATTAAAACCACACTGAAAGTTCCAATTTCAAAAAACAAAGTTTGACACCAAACTGCTCTGATAGCTAGTTCAGCAGAAAAGACAGTGATAATTATTTTTTCTCTCAATAAAATTACTGAGTACAATAAAAAATAAAAAAACAGAGAGCCTGTGAATGTCAGCAAATTTGCAGCTACCTTTTTAAAAGAATTTTGGTTTTAAAATGTGCTAATATACTAAAGGAAAAACCGGAAAGTTTAGGATGTAAATGCRGGCAGCCTCTTAATGGTATGAATATATAGCAATTCAATCAGGTGGAATCAGATCTGTACTGAACCTTCCAAAAATATGTAGGGGTCATTAAGTAAAAAAATGGAAGTTCTGGGGCTTCAAGAGTGCTCAGGTTTATTAATATTAATAGATCAAAGGGTAATCCAGGTCAAAAATGATTTGTTACCTGCAGAGCAGAGGCTCATAGTGATTATGTAACAACARAAGATACAAGTCTTWRAAYAAATTATTGTTGGGACCTTGGACCRTATCCTGAATAGGTCAATATTTCAAATAATACCATATACATATTATTTCCAATATCAGACATTTGAATTTGATTGTAATAAAATGCTGCTTTCTCAACAGTTTCACAGAATTATCTACCCAGCCAGTCATTCCCCCTTCTCCAGAAGGTTGATATTTTAGTGAAGAAAATTGAAAAGGATTTTAAAAACTTTTTTCTTCTCTTTTTTTCCTCCATCAAAATCTAATTTAAATTTATCCACATCTTGAAGTAGAGGACCACAATTAAATTGCTTTACAGTACATTCTCATGTGGCAAATCTATGTATCTGACACACTCAAACTTTTAATTTTTTTCCCCTCTCCTTTCCTCTCCCTCAGTTTGGGCAACAGAAAAAGCAGAATGAGTTTCCTTTTGGCTTTTAATCATGGTTACCTACTTTCACACTCAAGTATTTCATGTTCTAGAACGGTTYCACAATGTTTCTGTCGAAGACATCTCTGAGGATCATTCATTTGATTTTAGCACTTCTCCAGAGGTGCTGGAGTGAAAAATTCATTCAGTAAAGTTTGAGTTCTGTTAGGCACTTAGCTGATCTTAGTGTGTTAAGGAGGTGTCCCATGGAGATACATCTATTTCCCTCAATGCATAGAGGGTGCCTAGATAGCACTAAAGTAGGTATCTAAGTTATATACCTACCATGAGCAAGGACAAAACTGGGCAAAATCATGAGATTTCTTTTTTTTTTTTTGTAGATCTCCTTATGCAAGCAAATAGGGACTCATTAGTTCCTAGYGTGTTTTCTCACCACGATGGCAATGTCCTTACTGACCTCAAGAGAAACAGCATCATGCCATAAGCACTCTGTTTCCTTCCATACATTTGGAAGGTGAGGCTGATCTTGTTAGTTCAGTTTGACTCTCTACATCATGGCTGTAAACGCCCTCGGATGTTTGCCATAGTCCCTAGGTTTAGTCTAAAGCTGGTCATCCAAGATGTAATGCATGCTAACTAGGTCTAGAAAGCTACGATGTAGACACATGTGTGYGAGCGCTTTTATCCTTGGCTTCCTGTTGAGAAAAGTACACAGTTTCAGAGCATGATTCATCATTATTYTGAGGTCAGATAAACTGCATACTGTAAGTGCCTTTTTCTCTCCACTGATTATAGGGAGAGGAGGGTGATTAATCCAGTTGTAGTCAYGTACAATGCAAAATGCCATGTTACATTTCAACTATTATCTGTGGAGAATGACAGGCACTTCCAGATGATCCCTTCTACCTGTCCTAGACACTTGGTGTGCAAGTCAAGTGGCCACCCATAGGTATCTAGTGCTATTTCTGGGATCCTCCAGCTCCTCCTCCAGGTGAGYCCAGTTCTCCTATAGGTTTCATATCATATCTGTCAAAACTCTGTGGCTGTCTTAGATACCCTAAAACATCTCAAATGGCTCTAAACACTTACACGTGGGCAACTATATTATTTCCTACCATAGAAAGAGATGAATTGTCCCTTAGAAGAGAAGGTCTGGTTCTGCTGATCTTAAAAGGTTAGATGGCCAGCATAACCCCGCCCTGTAATATCAATCCTTCCTAACTTTCTCAACAAAGTGATGTCAGAGAAACAAGAAAAGGAATAGAACAAAAGTCTTGTTGAAGAAGTAGTTAGAAAGTGGCTGGAAAAAGCCTCTTGACTCAAAGAGGCTTGAGCTCAAACTATGCCTCCAATGTTTTCTGTGTGAGAGTGTGTGGTAGTTGGTAAAATAATATTTCGAAAGTACATTAGCAAGGTTATTACCGCTTAGCTGCTGTGGACCAAGCCARTCGGTCTTATTTGTCATTTTGTTTTTATTTTATTTTCTTTTCCGTAAGTGAGTAGATTCTGTTAGACCTCTGCACCTCAGCTGGATTTCTAAAGACAATAAAGCTGCAGAAACAAGCTGTTGAAGGAAAGAAAGCATCATAAAATCAAGGCAACAYAAAAGGTGACTCCAATTGCCTGCATTGATCCTGTTGAACAGAGACCCAGGTATGGCAGACTGCAGTGTTGTGGGACCAGGGGCTGAGAAGATAGAGGACAGAAGCCCGTGCTGTCATTTAATCTGAAGTTCAGAGAGAGATCAGGGCTRTTATTGAAACTATCAAGGTTTTTTTTCATTTTAGTCTGCCATGCTCTTTTCACAAGAGACACCACGGCTGCTGCTTGAATGGTCAGGACATATTCCCAACAGGTTCTGGCCTCATTCCAGTGCAGCTTTATTGTACATTCCCACGTGGGGATGAATAGCCCCCAACACCAAATGGTTCATTTGTCCCATGACCCAAGAATTCCTCTTTTGCCAGGTTTCCATATTGTTTTCCCGATGGTGAGTAGATCAGGCATTTCCGATGGATCAGAGGAAGCCCTTCTTTCAATCTATCCAGCATGCAAGCAAAGCCAGGATGCTGGAACTGCGTATGCCACAACTGATGCGCTGGCCCTAACTGTGCTGCTGGAGAAGAAAGTGCTTCAAATTTCATGTGCCATCTCAGCCAAGTCCAGAAGTGCTTATAAAAAACAGTGTTAGTGTATCATTCAGAACAATCAAATACTACGTGCACGAAAAAGTAGTTTAGAGCAACATAAATTTTAAAAAAGTGACAATTTCATCACACAATTTACTGTACACTGCTGTTCTTAGGGTTGAATACTTTCTCACGCTCTCTCTTTCTCTCTGTTTTAATCTTTCTCTTTTTTATTTTCTTTTTTCCCCCTTTTTTTTGGATTTGGTCCACTGGAGATAAATCACCCTCAATGATATATATATTTAAAAAAAATATCAGCAGCAAGACTCTCTTGAAATAGATTCTGTTTGATGTAGCTAGTCTGTCTTTTCTGTTTTGCCCTCTTTCACAGCAGCCTCTGAAGTTTTCCGCAGGGGGGCTTTCTCCGAGTTGGCGTGTCCTTGGCCGGATTCCGCCGCTCCTCCGTTTTTGTGCGATGTGTGCTTTTCCAAGTAGTTCAGCATTTCACTGAGAACAGTTTGGAAAGTGCTTAGGGCAGCACATATTGCAGGAGTTCCAAAACCGTGAGTGATCAAACTACAAATGGGAAGGAAACAGAAAAAGAAAAACAAACACACACACACACATAAATATAAATGCACTTACATACATCGAAGARTTTACAGTACACTCATTTTGCTATAGTGAAATTCAAGATTCGCTCGCTAAACTATTTATTACCTATGGGAGAAACAGAAAAGAAAAGAGTAGAGCCAAAGAGCAGACTACATACAGCTTCAAAGGTTGCTTTTGGTAGGAGTCTCAGTTCTGAAACACCGTGGGACAGATCCTTGGCTGATGCAGATTGACACAAAGTTGTTGACTTCAGAGAGGCCAAGAGAGGATCTGTGCCCTAGGCTCTCCAGCATTGCTACTTTTCCAGTCCCAGAAGTGGAAAAAGAAGGTAAATGAAACCAGTTCTGTGTGGTTTATTCACTCTCCTAGATCAGAATCTTGAACAATAAGACCTGGTTACTCTACGTGGATGTATGGCTGCATCTGTACTAGAAAATTAAGCAATGCTGAGGTGCAATCTCTGACYCCCAGCACAATTGGCATGGTTTAGCCATATCCATACTGCTATGCCCTCTGAGCATCCATCAGGRTGGAATCCGAACTGCCCATTTGGAATAGTCCCTGGCCAATGCTAATGCCCAAACAATTCCCAGTAAATGTTTCACATAGGGCTAGTTCAGCTAGGCTAAATTCATGGACCATCCTAACCAATTAATGGTAAAAATAACCAAGTTCCAACAACTTTGCCTTGGTGGTGTTGAATTTACTAGTATAGATTTACCCTGTTGCATCTTTCATCCAAATAAGGTGTTTTTTCAAGATAATACTGAATTTTTCTTGTTGTTTTTCTGCACTGCAAAGTAGCTGAATTTCAGTGGTGCTCCTCACTTAACAGCTACTGAAATGATGTATTAATGCAGTTGCCAGGCAGAGCTATAGTGGGTTAATCTCATCTCAATTTAAAGGAGCATTTCAGTGCACACATATGTATCTACAGTCACTTGAGATGTTTTGGGCATCCAACCTGGCTTCCACCTGCAGATCCAGAAGTGTGCAAGTTTCCTACAGGTCCCAGTCTCTTAGATACCGTCTCTGTGAGGATGTCTCAGCTACCTTAGTATATTAGAAATGGCACTAGAGACCAGTTTTTAGGCAATCGAYTCAGCCCTATTTGCCTAAATATTATGTGTACAGTATAAAATGTTCMTGTAAGGGCCAGGGAAACTCAAGTTGTACTAGACACCTTATTATGAGCAAACAAATTATTCTTATTGTTATAATGATGCATTTTGATAAGTGCTAAGTGAAAAAAATGAAACCAAACCAACCCTCCAGATTTTTAATTTTCATTTAGAAACATAAATGAAAAATTACTTCAAAGGTTAAAATGTCATTGCAGTTTTTAAAAGACTGATTTCAGTTACCACAATTCTGCTCAGGGCAGAAAGAAGACAAGGAGAGGAGCAGAAGCTGATTTCTGAGTTTGTGGACATTTTTGAGAAATCAATACCTTATATTGGTTTGGGTGAGGAAAAAACCACAACAAAACATTACAGTGATTCTGACAAAACAATAACTATTTCCTATCCCATGCTAGTTAAGATCTCATCCCTGCAGTAACTCTCTGGGTATCKTATGCACCACGTCAGTAAACACTGCATTAGAGCAGGTCAGAAATGGGAACATTTCACTTCAGTGAACACCCTTCTCTTCTGCACTTTGGCTTCTCAATCTTTCCAGCTGTTTTAGGAAAAAAGTGAAAAAGTAGGGACCAAGGGAAAAGAGGTAATACAGGACATCGACAATTGCCAGGATGCTGGAAGTATCAAAAAAATCCATGGGAAAGGCTCCAAGATATCTCTTAGTCTGATCTTTCTGTCTGCTGGATATGGGAACCCTGTTTGCTAGGAAAGTTGGTGTCCAAGGGAAGACACCAAACATATGGGAGTCCTAACCAAAATGGGAGCTCAGTTTGGAAATATCTTTCCATTTCAGATTGGGAGTAGCCCAGTCTTTTATAAAAGGTCTCCCAAAGGCTATTAACAAATAACTCACTTTTAGAATGTTTATCCATCAGTCTCCAGGCACTTTTCAAAGCAGGAATTTATATTTATCCCCAGTTAGTGATGAGAGGAAAATTATAATTAAATATTTACAGGGACTATTTTGCAGACATCAATTAATAATACCACATGAGTCTTGCAGTTTAGACTCTTGAAGTTTGGACTTGTAGTAATATTTGGATCTTTTTAATTCAGCATTAAAAAGAGGTAAACATACCTTGCTTTAATTTTTTTTTTTTTAGAAATGCCTGGCATGCCAGGAAAATAAAAATCATCATCATCATCATCATCATCATTGTAAGTCATGTTTTTAATAGTAGTAAAAGCAAGATCAGCAGTAGCATATAGACAAGAGTATTTTTAGCCCTTTCAAGCCCTTTTAGGAGTCAGGTGATTTCAAGATTTTGTGTTGCAGTTTATCATCATTTCTAGTCTTCATAAGTCCAGAGAAATGAAAAGGTGATAGAGCTTACAATAACAGAAAACAAGAAAAAGGATATTCAAATSTATCATTACTAGTTATAATATGTCATGATTTTTACACTGCTTTACAAGATCTTCTGGGTCTTGATTTGGGGAACTGGCTATACTGAGACATATATAAAAATATTTATGATCTTGCAGGCAAAAGGAACCAGTTTATCTATTTTAAAAGTTGGCCATATCTGCAATCATTCATCTCCAGTAGATGCAAATAGTAAGTTTAACAAAGGATTGAATAGAAAAGAAATCTTCTGGCCTSCTCTCTTTGAACCTTTCGACTCCTGAGCAAAAGGAATAGTACTGTGTTCATTTGATAGCTCAATACACCCTGAAGAGTAAAGTGGGAATACTACAGTGAAAACTTACAGAGATTTGTCTCAGAAATGATCTGTAGGGCTAAGAACAAGGACAGAAAACTTTAATGTTCCCAAATGCTGAACAAGATCGTAGAAAATACCAGAATGGGACAAAATCTGATATTAAGGTACATAAGTGTAGGTGCCAACTTGTAGGTTATACATCAACAGTGCCTAAACTCCCATTACCATCAAAGGGGCTTAATGTAGTTTCCTACGTGTAAGAGTCTACAGTGATTCGAGATGTTGTATGACATCTGAAGCATCTTCACAGATTTGCTAGATATGATATAGGACTTAAGTCCACCTTGCTTCTAGGTGTTTTGACGC
Source organism: Oceanodroma leucorhoa (assembly GCA_030449065.1). Classification (NCBI taxonomy): domain Eukaryota; kingdom Metazoa; phylum Chordata; class Aves; order Procellariiformes; genus Oceanodroma; species Oceanodroma leucorhoa. The sequence goes on along the minus strand of JASVER010000055.1, from coordinate 5,781,951 downwards.
CAGGCAGGTTACCCTTGTGTATCTCACATGGCACCAGATGCCAATGTTTAGGCAACTGAATTGAGCCCTGGGGCTTTATTCAATACAGTCAGAGAAGTCTGGAGAATGATTTAGCACACGGAATGGACGTGTCTCTTTTATGGTGAGCTGCACCATTCTTCTGGCAACACTGARGGCTCCATCAAGCTGAATAAAAATGTGTGTTTGGTGATATTTGTGATGCCCTATGGTAACAAGACATCTGTGTTAGGTGAACAGGTAATGCAGAGGGCTTACAGAAGAACAACACACTTTTAAAAGAGCAATAGACTGATGGCACACCTAATAGCATCTAAAAAGATGCTGCATGCTACTGTTTACTCAGCTATATCTTGTCCTAGATCTTCATTGACTACATGGGAAGCTTAGACATCCAGCTTGTATTGAAACACCTAGATATTAGTATTTTATCCTGAGCAGAATCTTAAACTGCTGGTCYGAAAACTAGTGTTCATAGGAAAAGGATTTTGTGGGGTGAGTTAGGGGTCTATCTCCTTTACAGTTTAGCCTCTTATGTACCACCCCATCAAAYAGGGAAGTTTTTTTCAAGATAGCATTGTATTTCTTACAAAAAAGCCAACCCCTTTTTAGTGAAATGGCACCGCAGAGTCTCGTGGCAACTATACTTTCAGTTCTTGATGAATATGTTCTTCTCCACAGATGGAGATATGCAGAGCCTACTAATTTTCCCATGAAGCTTATTAAGAGAAACCATYTTATGGAAAATTTCTGACCAGCCCTCCTTGCCATGCTCCTGTGAGGGTGTATTTTTTTAGTCTCACTTTATGTAAAGAGCACAAAAAGGCCKAGAGATATTATCTTCTACTCTATCTTACATTTTTATCAGTAATTCCCCTTACTCTAAATTTGGTGGACTTTATTTCTCTGCAAGTTAAAGTCTTTGAAAAAAATCTAAGAAAGTTAGATAATTTCCCTTTGTTGATGAAATAAGTTTCAAGTTGGGGAGAAAATCTGATTTTACATTTAAATCAGATAYGACAGACAGAAGATTAATGGCAAAGGATTCAAATGTGTTTCCTGAAAGTCAAATTTAGTTCCCTGATTTTTCAGGCTAACTGAGTTCCCACTGAAATTGGTTCATTTTTGGTATGCTCCGYACCTATGAAGCAAGTTGCTTTCATTATAATACTTCCATGTGGGTTTAAAAGCCTAAAATTAAACATGGTCGTTTCATAATGGAGTCGTCTGGGTATCCTCAGCTTTGTAGTGCATCTCAGTGCAACCCCTATGAACTAACTTCATTGTTCTAAAAGTCAAGGCTAAAATTTCTGATCTTGGTACTGTGGATGGAGAGCTGCAGAAAGAAGGCAATGAATATCAGGCCAACATATTACAAATCCTTATACTTAAGGACATCCAGACCTGCCTGCAATTCTGCCCAGCGCTAGGATGCAATTATGTTGGCTCATGTTTTAATGATAGCCTTACTTGAAAGTGAAAAGATCCAAGTGTGCCTGAAGGCTTGGACTCTTGTTTGGCAACTACCTCAAGGACTCCTCCATACCGCAGGCTGGTGAAACTCCRACGTGCGGCAGAAGAAACAGATTCCCTCTCAGTGGGGGGGAAGAGGCCATCTGCACTGAATGTTTACACCCTCGCTTAAAATAAATAAATACTTTAAAGCAATAATAATGAAGAAAAAGCAAGCTTGAACGTATTGGTCAGACTTTCTCAGAACTTTGAAGGTAAAACCACTTCATGATTATGCAAATTTAACAACACMTGGCAGATGACAAATAATAAGATCTGACAAGACTTTTGATGGCTGTAAAGGAAATGGTAAAATATTTGAATCTCTTCACTGATACAAGTAATATCCTAAGTTAGAGGTACCTATATTGACTTTGAGGTGCTTCTGTTGATTAAAAGGTCTGTCTTGTGGAGGTTGCCTAGAGAATTAAATTGTGTTAGCTTCAGAAGGTCAGTAGACCTAACCACGACAGAAGTTAGACTGATAGTCAAGGTAAACATTGGAACATGGCCAATATATATTACAAGCATAAKTAGTCTATAGAATTAGAGTGGCAAACAGCACATACAAAAGTTGCCTTGCAAAGTAGGCCCTCATGCTTGTTTTCTGTTCATAACCAAACAAGTATATTAAGGACATGTTCTCCTAAGYAGATGGACCTCCTTTTACCATGTGTTAGAGCAACGGAGAAAGTAAGAAGAGAGTGCTAGGGCTGATGCCTCATGTTTCCAAAATATTCTATTTCAGCTCTGTATATTTTAGACCTTGGGACTGATTTTCTACACTAGGAGAAGTGCCCAGGGAACATGTGTGAAACATCCAAGACTGTTTCTGAGCTATAGACCAAAGATTAAGCCATGGCACTGTGGTGCGCATGGCGCTCACAGAAGCCCTTGGATGTTTGCCAATATGTTTCCAGTACAGCACATTATATCCTCCAAACAAAACACTGGATAATGCTGTGACTTGCTGGTTTTGAATGAGAGAAAGATGTACAAGCTTCTGGCTAACTGTGGATGAAAAGTGGCCTCACYGCCCATTACCACCTGTGAAGCCAAATACACCAGTGAGACCATGGATCCGAGGTGACTGGATATATCTGAAAAAGAGCGAGCRTGTTCCTCACACAGCCCTCAGCTCCTTCAGTTTCTCCTTTCAGTTCGTTAATGGTCACATCTCTGCTCTATGGGAAGGCAGAGAAATGAATGAGATTCGTYCAATTGCTACCATGCACAGACTTCTTCCAGTGAGGCAGCTAATGTAGCTGAGAAGCCCCATCGCCCTCCTCAAATGAGAAAGACCAAGAAGTAAGCATYACAAACATACTGATGACAAGGGACAATGCAACTTTGTAACCTAGTTGTTTGGAAATGAGGGGATGACATTCCTTTTTTTGGGAAACATGAGAGCACCTTAAATGTTTTAAGAAATCTTAAGTACTGGGTTGAAAAAACAAATCAAGCCCCCTAGGCATTTTTCCATCTTTGATGAACATATATTTGCCTTTYCCTTGGTAATCATGGAACTTATTGATCAATGAAGAGGATAAAGAAAAGGAAACAAATTCTTATCAGTTCTCTTGACTCTATAAATTGTGACTATRAGGGAATAAGGTATCATAAGACTCATGATAAAAATCACTGGCAATATTAGAAATTCACACCCTAACCACAAAAACATCCCAATCCTTCCAAAAGGATTTTGGTCATAAGCAGAGCAAGAGAAGATGATTAAACCCCTGCTATGGAAAGGACAAAGAGGGAATCCCTGGGAAAAGGAGTGAGGGAARAATCCCAGAGGAAGGATCCGTGATGTCTTTGGTAAATAAAGAGCCAAGGAAAAGAGAGGAAAAAAAAAAAACAAACAAACAAAAAAAAAGGAACAATTTGTTGATTACTAGTACCTCAGCACTAGGAACCAGCATTGTCCCTCTCAGCTAGCTGAATTTAATGCCAGATTGAGAGAGATCATGGAAATCAGGGAACTCTAGAGGGCACCAGAGGTGTTTCACCACAAACTTCATTGCGCACCAGGCTTCTTCCAGTCCGTGCATCCAAACAGAAGGCTGCTGCTGCTAATCAAGATGACTGGAATTATGACAGCAGCTGCTCTACCTCCTGATAAGCAAAGAAGTGTAAAAAAGAGAGAACAATATATAAGGGGGGTAAGCACATCTATAAAGGCAACCCACCAGTAAAGCTTTGGGCTTGGCTCTTTGTCACAATTTAAAAAACATGCTGAGCTTCAAAACACATTTCATTGCTCCCTTTTACCCTTCAGAAAGAAGGATGTTACTTTCTCGCTGTTCCCAAAGTCTGAGCCTCTGGTTTCTTGCCTGTCTCTTTTTGTGTCACCTTGCCAGTGTGATGCCAGGCACTCGCAGGAGGCTGACAGCTCCAGGCTCAGAGACTAGCTAGGCGACAAAACTCTTGTCTCAAACAGTTTCATAGGAAGGGTGTTTCATATCAGCTGGATGGCTTGGCAAAACACAGAATAATTTGTGAGGATGCTGATTGCTTTCATTATCTAGCTTTAGCATTCTGAACCTATTATTTTTTGCCTCTTTTTATAAGGTTTCTGCACTGAAAGAAGTGTCACTTGCAAGAAAGCAGTTTTCCCTTTGCTGTTTTGCTGTCTTTATCTTTTATATACAAGATAGACGATCTGGATGTGATTTTGCATCTTGATGAAATGTAACCGTGAAGTTAAAGGATCAAATCCAATTTCTGTAACTGGTGAGTATTTGTCTTCCCCTATATGATGGATGACATTAGTAGGATATCTGAACTTTCCAAACACTACAGATTCTTACAGACACAAGTGTCCCCAAGGCAGACGTAGGAGGTATGTCTATACCCAATTTTACAAGTGAAGAAAGTGAGACTAAGGCTGACTAAGGAGGTCAGGGAGTCTGTATGTGTAAGCCAAGAAACATACACAGATCTCTTGAGTATAGTCTTAGCAAGTCTTCTCCCTGTAAGTTTTTTGTGTCATGATTTTTGGCTTCCCAGCACAGAATGCGGGTCATTTTTGGTGAGTTTTCTGATAACTCTAATTTTCCTGAGATTTTAGGGAGCTAAAAAAGACTTCTGCCAAAAATTAAAAAAAATCAAAGCTGTTCTGATGCAAGGGCCTTAAATTTTCCTCTGCAAAAGGGAACAGTTTCAAGACGAGGGATGGAAAGTGAACAAGCAGGTTCACCCATGCCACCAGAGATGCCATGGGACATTCAGAGTATCTATAAGGTTCGTAGATGTGATGCAGGACTCACAAAAGACCCTTGAACTGAGGCAGTGGCAGACAAATGTAAGACAGGATCTCCTTTTACACCTAAAATGACCCTAGATTCCTAGATTCACCAGACAGGTGAATCACCCTAAGGTTCTTAAACTGAAGCTAGGGGATGCCTTTAGTCACCTATACCTGCGTTAGTGAAGTGAAGAGTGCCCAGGCTCCTCTTCGGATCATGAGTGATCTAGCATAGCCTGGCCTCATCTCCATTATTCAAGCACTTTAACCTGCAAAGTAGGAGTATCTAAGCTTCCAACTGAGAACATCCCCTTGACTGAGATAAGGCTGACTTGTGCCTGGGAATTGTTTGGGACAGAAAGAGTTGGTCTAGGCCAAATACATACAAGGCACCACAGGAACAATCAAACATTACAGACAATTGTGTTCCAGTGTCCAGGACCATACCCACACACTTTATTAGATTAGTTTTCATGTATCTTTTGGGGGGTCTTAATTTCTACATGTCTCCATTCCTTCTTTGAAACATGACAGAAACATTTCCCTTCTTCACAGCAGGGATCTATACAACTGAAAATGTTTGGTTCATCTGGTCTGGTTCTCTGCTCTGGAGAGGGTTGGATGCACTAAATGTCTAGGAAATGCAAAAATACTAGAGAGATGAGTGATATGCAAGTTAATCCCAACCATTTCCCATACTGACATACTTCAGATCTACCTGCATGCCATTAACAGGAAAAGGATGGGGCTTGATGATTGTGCTGGTTAACATTGTTCCAGATCCAGCAGAAGAACCTGTGACATGCAATGTCACCATTCAGCTCTGCTGAGTTAGTGGCAGGATTAGGGGTGTTGGGGGTTATCCAAGGCTTCACCATCTCCTATCACAACTACCTGCACCATATAKTCTCTGAGCGTGTGTCTCAAAGCTCTTGTGTCTCCAGGCAGGCTTGTCTTCATCGTGCTGTAGGTCAGGATTGCCCAGGTTCACAAGTTTCAGGCTTTTCTAAAGTGCCTTTTCAAAGCCCTCTATATTTGTTTTGTTTACATCCATCTTTTTGCTTTCTCTAACTATTCCAACCCCCTTTTTCCTCCCATCACCTTGGATAATTGAGAGCTGTCTCTCAGTTTCACTGAGCATGAAACTAAGTTTTTACCTGTTCTGAATCCCAAACCAACCAATTTACAATGCTAAAAGAGATTTGTATAACCTCTCTGTCCTGAAAAAATAAAGATGAAATCTCAGCTTTACTGACATCAGTGGGATTTGAAAATGGTTTAAGTTTCAGGAGAAATAAAAACCCCAGCTTTTCCCTCTTGCATACAGAGACACATGTACACAAAAGTCTCACATGATTCTGTGGGGTTTTTGGGAGAAGAAGCTCTGAATTTTAAGTAATAGAAGGCATTTTAAAAGAAACTAAAGTTTATCTAAGTATTTTCTTTCTCTTTATTTTGTCTTTCTCTTTATTTTTTCTCTTTCTTGTTCTTTCTTTTTTCTTGTTCTTTCTTTTCTTTCTTTCTCTCTTTCTTTCTTCCTCTCTTTCTCACTCTTCCTTTCCTGATGCTCACTCTATTTTGAAAGCAAAGGGTGAGAGAAATAGGTTCCTCCCATTAAAGCTAAAGAAACTTTTGGGTTATTTTCTAGTACTGATGTGCTGGCTTTGCTCTCTACTGTAGTAGAATCATAAATGCATTTACACAGATCAACCTTTAGAGGACAACAAAGAGACACTCATGTATCTGGACAAAAAGTCTAGCACTTAGTAATGGAAACAGATTTTTCCAGGGTTTTCTTGTTTGCTCTGTAGCTTAATGCTGATTCTGTCTTCAGAAACTGGGGACAGGGCAGCTCAAGTGGTGGCTTTCAGGCCAGATACAACCCACAGGATTATTCCACTTGCTTCTCTGCATTTATCATGAAGGAATCAAAGAAAAGCTGAAAGACAGCTTGGGTAGCCCTACAACACATCACCTCTTCTTGAACCCATACTTATGTATATGCTTGGAAATCTGAGCTGCCCCAACTCTTAGCCCACGAGGTCATTGGCTTATGATCCAGCCCTGAGAAGGTCAGACTTCTCTAAATCTTAGTAAAGTATTTATTGTGCAGGTAAGGCACCTAACTGGACTGTAATAAGGGCTGGTGCTTCCCTGAATCCTCAAGCTACATATATATTAGTGATATATATGTGCCACTGTGCCCAGGAATAGTTTGGGACAGTGATAGTTAGACCAGGCAACATAAACTCAGGAATTCTGAAAAAAAGCAGCACAGGCAGCCAATACATGCTTTGCCTTGGTACTACTTTTATTTACTAATATCAATATAACTTCTCTGCAATAAGATACTCCAAAATGCATTGAAAAGGGAGAAATCTTGAATAAAGCATACATACTACTACCCTGGCTCAGGTAGTGCACAATAGTTGCTGCTGTGGAGGTAAGGATCTACAGAATTGTCTGTTCATGGTCAAACAATATTGGGAAATCATTCTTCATGCAGCATTAAGTTTTCTGTATTCRGGTCAGATGGACATCTCGGAGAGCAGCTGCGCAAACATGATTGCACCAGGGGTGTAGAAGAGTCTCTGGTTTTTGCGTATTTGGTAAAGTTGTGCAAAACTCAGCAGTTYTCAGGCTCACTGCAGCTCCTTTGAAGATTTCCTGTTTTACACTTTGTATGAACTTTGAGTTTGGAGTTTGAGCAAACCCAGCAATTCTGATCCCTTCATGGGGACTACCCTGTACTTCAGGTTGGACACATGTTTACAGATCTTGATGAATTGGGACTCAGTGGAAAAACTTCTGAGAGAAGCATGAGCTTGAAGATTTAAAACAGAGGAAACGGGAAACACTGCTTCGATCTGACCCATGACAGTCCATGAACCCTGGTCTTAATTATTAATGTTGAGCAAGTAGCGTTGTGAGCAAGTGGAGCACATAACTCTACACTTACCAGCTGTAGGGTAATTTATTCCTAAAGAAAATTYACTTTTACCCCAAGGTAGTGGAGTCTGGATTCTGCTGTAGTGTCAGATATCATAGCTCTTCAAAAGTCTTTCATTATCTTAGAATTTCTTCTAATAATAGAGATTTGTGTSATTCCTCTGAATTTTTCTGTTCATAAAAAATCTCTTTGACTTTCTGACATCATATGGCATAAGCATATATATATGTATAAAATATCAATCTTTCATATTGTGATTTCTTTGCTGCCTTGGTGATGGTTTACAAGGCAGAATTTCTGAACCTTTTCTTGTTATATTAAATCATATGAAACTATATGAGATTTCCCATGATCAAAAATCAGCTCATACTGGATAATGGTTGAAAAACATGCTATATCTATGCTAAAAACATTCACAAAACCTTGTCAGAGATTCCAGTGAAAGACTACATCTTGTCCTTGCCAAACATACTATTTTGGCTCCATCCCAATCTAGAGATTTATACAGCATAGAGACAGGGAATTTATTGTGAGAAAACCCACAGTTTTGGCATACAAATATAAATGAAGATGAAAATTTCACTATTGAAAAAGCATGTTATAAAACTTGTGATGACTATATGGAGTCACTGCTTCAGATTTATGTCTCCTCTGCAAGTCCTGTAGAGCACCAACAGCTCTKGGGTGCTTTGGTCATAAGTAACATTAATTTCGTGTGTATAATCAGGACCAACCACTTATTAAGGCAGTCCAATTTTAGACTCTGACTATTGTAGATGTCATCAGAGTATTTGACAACGACTGGGTTATGAAGGTCAAATCCATCTCTGGCATACAGTTGCAAAGCTCTTTACCTATAGATATAGATACATGATAATTGTGTTCATTTCACTGTAATAAATAAGGATAAGCTGCTCTTTTGGAAATCTAATCTGAGGTGGGACCTATGATTAGGGATATGGAGGCCACTGTACTTTGAATATTTTAATCCTTAGTGTTAGGCCTGGGCTTTATGTTAGGCAGATTCTTAGTCAGCATCTTTTTATGAAATAATTTCCAACTGATGTATAATGACAAGCAGCTGTTTGTGCCTGTGACCAGYAAGAGGCTGTGCTGTAAGCATGTTGCTTACAAACAGCAGTAAGCATGTTGCTCCTGGGTTACAACGACTTTCTCTATGTGTTGGGGTACCAAGAATTTCTTCCTCTTCTCTCATCCCCAACTGATCAGGTACAAATTTCCTGTGACAGAGGTCGGTTCAGTCTGAGGATCATCCCTCAGAGAAAGATAGAGAAACCAAGAGATAGGTCAGAAGAAGTCTGTGTTGAAAACTYGACTCAGAAAATACTTAATGCTCATGGAAAACACGGTGAATTGCATTCTCTCATCTTCTTTGGCATCTGAGGCAGACTTAAGTGTCTTCTGTGATATTTAATTTCAAGAAGGCAAGTAGTGGTAGGAGGGGTTCAGATGATCTAGCTGTGAAGGCTGCCAGATTTAGGGGATGGGAATAACAATTTTTTTGCCTACACTAGATTTAGCTATTTACAATGTAAGTGTCTAGTGTGTACTGGTTGGCTAAGCTCCCATTCRGCTGGAGATCTAGACCAGACTGTTCAGTCAAGAGAGTTTAGAGAGAAATTCAAGTCACACTAATGTAGATGTCTATGTTAGGCCTGCTTAATTGTAATGCAGATGTCACGGGCTATACAGGCGAGATCCCTAGAGATTACAGCAGAAGATATACACCTGGCTGAAATGGAGGCACCTACATGTAGATGAGTAGAGTTACAAGCCTGGGTCAGAAGCTGGATCCAATCTCAACTTCTCTACAATAGATGGAAAAGGAATATGGTCTCAGCTCAGCGTCCGAGTCTGGCAGTACTCATAGTTCCCCAAGCACRGACATCAGACAAGGCTGTCTGATTTAAGCCCAGAGAAGCATCTGTGTAGGATCAAGACCTGCGCTCTTCTAGGTGCCCATCTTCAGTCCAACATTTATTGCCTATAACAGGCATGAAAGAAAGCACTGAATGATCCAGGAGCTGCCTACAGAAGCTTTGTACTCCAACCTACTGAAGTGAAGCAGAGGAAGAAGGATGGGAGCTGTACCAGTTGACAGCTTTTGTAGCCTTCAGCATTTTATCCTGACTGCTATTTCTTCTTTAAGCACAGGAATCCTTAGGGATCAGCTACCTTGTATCACGTTTACTTTGTGTGCATGTGATGGGGAATTATCTATTTTTCCACAAGCCTAGGTAGCCCATTAAAATCCCTCTATGAGTATCCTGTACAAATAAACATGTCTTCCTCGGTATGCACGTGTGGAGTGTGGCATTTTGGAGTSTGTGTGTATAAGGGAAAGTATACGTAGACGTAAGTGGTATGCGTACATGTGTGCACATCACTGCGTAAGAATAGAAGTGGGGTTGTCTAGGTGTGTTTGTATATGCGCAGAATGCACACAGGTATCTGTAAACATAAACAGGAATKTGTGCATTTGTGGACCAGGCATTATGCTTGCCTCTCCCCGCTCCCCACCCCCCACCAGATGGATGGAAGAGGTGGAATGGTGGGTATTTTGGATTCCATTCAAAGTCTGAGGGACTAAACATGGGGTACCACACCACCATCTGACTGGTAGGTGCTTCATACTCTATCAGAATCTCAATAATTAAAAGATGTTGGGATGTTAGGGCACAAAAGTTGTCTGCCCAGCCAATGAATGAAGAGTGGCTTAGCTGGCTGTGCTAATGAATATTCAATATCACTCTAAGGCTTTATAGGCCTAAGAAACCTGCTTGGTCTGTAACCAACTCTTTGAAACAGTTCTTTACATATTGATTTTTCAGGTACCAGCTAATGGCTAGAAAAAAATAAAAATCTGCAGCCTCAGCTAGTCATGTATTCTCCTCTGTGGTCCAAGCAAAGAAAGGAGCACCTCTAGGATGTTTCCTCACACTTATCTTTGATAAATATCTTAGATGACCCCACCATCTCAAAGTGGCCCTCTGGAAGTTCCCATCTCACTCTTGACTRTATCTAGCACATAGCCTAAAGCAAAAATGTGAAATTGCACAGCAACTCCTGGGCTAACAAATCTTTCTGATCCCAAACTGTCTATACACTTTTATCCATAACTTGGATAAAATTCTGATGAAGTTTGGACTTGACGTGCAAGTACTATGAGTCTTTGTCTTCATAACAGCTTCTTAGGTTGTCTACACCAGTAAATTAAATATTGCTAGGGCACGGGCCCAGGAACTGAGCCTAAATATATTAGCAGTCTCTGGCTCTTTGGTCTGAGCCAGATTGCATCCTCCCAGACCTTTCCAGGATGTTGTTCAGGAACGACTGCATTGAGACTGTTCCACTACGTAGTCCGCTTTGAGGCCAGTCTGCTTTGGAGGTCAAAGAGTTAATAGTATGGTCACAGTAAGATGATGTCAAATGGTTTCAGTAGCATAGAGGAGGCTCTGGAACTATTTAGTTAATTGGTAAGGATGCAGTCTAACTGTTCCTCCTTTTATTGCTACTTTGATTCATCTATATTGTAATTTTGGCTCTGAACTTTAATTTCTACATTTCTGGACCATCCACTTAGTTGGTTGGCTTGTGATTTGGCTCACATCTAGAGCAAGACAACTTTCTGGCCAGATGGGGAGATTTGGCCAGCAGATGTAGAAAATGACTTATCAAACTCAGACTGTGGTCCTAGAAGCAAGGTGAATGCAACTAGCCTGAACCACATTTCTGGGCAAACACATGCTTTTAATAGGCACAGATAACAGAGGGATTACGGACACTATAGTCTTCTAGGTAAGGGAACACATACCATTATACCATCATATGTAGTCCTTATCAAAATTATGGATTCTAGTTAATTGTTCCTCTTTCAAAATCATACCTGAAATGTGTTAAATGTCTCTGGATGTCGAGGTCTAATATTGGAGTCGGTCTGGAGGATCCGAGGGGTGATCTGTCTTGACTTAGAAGGTCTTGGAATTCTTTACATATTTGTCTAAAAGGAAAGTGGAAATCCTTAAATGAGACAGGTGTAATCCTTTCCATAAAGCTGATTCCCATAACACGGTCACCTTATCCTGAGTGATCTCATTCATAACAGAAGTGTTTGGCAGAGGCATTGTTAAAGAAATTATAGGCAAATTAATCCCCCCTTTGGCCCCCTGCCCCAAATTCTCAGAGCCAGCAACATACAGAATCTCTTGGACAGGAAACCCTCTGGAACCATATGAACATTGACATTTTGTAATGTGATTTCTCTCCTGAATTGGACCCAGTTCAGCAGTGTTAAGTCTGGCTTAGCTCACCTACATGAGAAGCAAGGGTTATGGTTCTACACCACTACTTGTACATTTCCTTGTGTGCACATTTATTTGCAGGTAGAAGTCCTGGCCATTTTGGTCTTGCCTTCTTGACCCCCAACTCTTAAGACAAATAGAGCACTAGAAGTTGTGAAGGAAAATGCTACCTTTGCTCTCCTAGTTTCCATTTGTGTCCATACTCTGCTTCCTTGTAGAGCCTGGGGCAGAAGAACTGGTGGATCCTCAACTGAGACATTTCCCACAGGTCTGCCCAGAGTGAGAATTAATTCCAGCAACAGTATTTAAATTTCTTATTGAAACATTCATTAAATTGTTTTACATTTCTACCATGTACCAGGGAGCCTCAAGTAGGTGTCTATAGCAGTCCAGAGGACTTGAGTCCTAGCAAGTGTCTCATTCTCTCTGCTGACTGTAGGAGGAGCACAGTGACTCACTCAGCTCTCAGTGCCTACACAACAGAGAGGCAAGTGAGGCAAATCTCCACTTTTTCTCTGTGATGGTTTCCTGAGCTTTCAGTCRGTAGGACCTGGGACCCCAGTTCGGCACCTTGCAATGGGAACTCAGGCTCTGTCTTGCCTGGTCAGCCATCAGCATAATAGCCCAACTTCTTTGGAAAGAATGAATGATCTTGCTGTCTTCCTTCTTCCTCTGCTTTTCAGGATGCCTCAACACCTGGGGGTTAAAAACATCCCCTAGGATAACCCTATAGAGGATCTAACACTAAGAGAGACCTGAAAATAAGGTCTTCTCATTCTTGCGATATTGTTGTTTTGGGCTAGTTTGCAAATTAGTCCAAGAATGTTCTACCATTGTGTTTTTTCTAAAAGAAACCAAACTGGCTCCATTTAGTGCATACCATATCTGGACCATGGATGAATAGAGATACCACTTACTTTCAATTAGTTTACGATACAGTTAGTCAAAAAAAGGAAAAGTATCTGGGCTTCCGCAAATGAGCATACCATTCTCCGTTGACTGTATTGGAAATTTGGCACTTAATGTGGGATCAGGGGGGCATGATGCCCACCAGRCGATGAGGACACTCAGCTGAGTTGCCTGATACTAGCCTGACACTCAGTTGGGTTGACCTAATAGTGGTCATAGTGACTACATGTAACCTAGYAAACCGTGCCACCTAGTAAAGTATACAGTGCCAGGGGTCATTCTCATACCCTCATGCAAATTGTCACCATCTGGGAAGGTCTGTATAGTTATGCTCTTCTAGCCTCCTAAACAGGGTGGCTTCCTGAGAATGGACCCTGGTGTGGGTTATCTCCCAGAACATGCTGAGAAGATATTTGGGAGAGTTCAAGGAACCATTCTAACATTTTAATAACATGGACAATTGCAATCTGATGACTTAGTGTGTGCATAGTTTACTTTGTTAGCATAGATGCAATCACTGCGCCTGGGGCCAGTTTCTAGTACTAAAGAGCGTCTCTGTGGTCCATGATTTCTGTCAGAAGACTCTTTGCACATGTGGTCCTAGATAAAGTTCAAGTTCTTCATTATCACCTTGTAACTTTTGTCCTTTGGGACAGGGGCACAATGGAAAATAAGTGGGTAAACTCAGCTTCTTGGTCTTTAGAAGGTCTTCCATTGCCCAGTTACAAGCAAAGAAAGTATACTAACCTGTTTTTACCTTTCATTATATCACTGTTCTGCAAGTTTTGGACATAGACTTTGGATAGCACAGCTCTCTCCTGACTAAGAGGAGAGGAGATGCAGAAAACTRTTTCCTGCTGTGCTGCTGGACTTCRTCCTAGCCTGATTTCTGTAAACACTTGTCATCTGTATGGTCCTAGACACCAACTGCTTGAAAAGACAACATCGTCTTAGCCTTTCAGGCAAAGAGAGGTATTCAGCAGAAGTGTATGTAAATGCAGCATACAGTTTTAATGAATCAGGTCCTTAGAGGAAAAACAGTTCCTTTCAACAACTGAAAACAGTCAGTCATTTTGGCTTCTAAACAATCTACTATCCCCAGTCGGCCCTGTCAGCACTGCTCTTCTCTCCTTCCTCCAACCTCTACTTTCTACCTGTTGAAAAAGTTCGTCTTAAAAGTTCTTACATTTTGACAAAGGAAAATGTCAGAACCAAGTGTGCAATTAAGTTCCCTTCTATCTTCATATGTCAAAAGTCTTTACTGAGTGTTGGCAGATTGAAAGAAAAGAAAAAAACTTTTTTATTATACATGAAAACCTGTAAAAGGCAGTAACCTACTTTTTTCAAGGGRATTTCTAGGCAAAGTGATGTCTCAGAGCCTCCACTACCAACAAAACATCACCTGGGGTAATGACAGGGAGGGGGCTGACAGTTATTTGCTGAGTTGGACTGTGACTTTGAAAAAGCAAAGAAAGATGGTTATGCTGTCTTAGAGACCRCAGATTAATTAAAAAAAAAGTCCTGGTCACTCCTGCAAGGGAAGGACCTAATGATTTGTGACAGATGGTCAGATATTCCAGTATATGATCAGGAAAAGATAAAAAAATTCTGTACTGGATCAGAACAAGAGCCCATCTAGTCCATGATCCTGTTGCTAGCAGTGGCCAAAGCAAATGCCTTGTGAAGAGTAAAAGACTGGGGCAAATGTGTGCCCATCAGTCTGATATATTCCAAGTGTGGAAGAGTTGCTAGGCATCCAAAGATCATATATCAGAGAGATGTTCAGCAGGTCCTGTGTGTCCAGTCTCAGAGCTACTTTTCAGAAAACTAGCAAATTGAGCACATAGTGTCATGAGCCAGATACTGATTATTCTGTACTGGCTGTAAGYAACCCCACAATAAAATTGTTATTCACACTATTCTGTTTTGGTCTGTGTAAATGTGTGTGTATCTGTCSCCCTGTCTCATGTGGAAGGCCTTGTGCTGCTATACTCTGTGATGTTTCCCGTAGGACAGTGTGTGTCTCCATCAAATGGAAATATTGATGTGGCCTTGAGCAGTTCTGCACCTGTCCTAGCTACAACCTGACCAGGTTCTGTCCCCTATTGTAAAGCCATTCAGGGCTTTGCAAGGTGAACTAACCCATGCTTAAAGACCCTCTAAAACCAGGTCCTAGGTTTGTTTTTTTTTTTCCCTTCATTTCTGTGTGGATTGCATAGACATGTCCTGAAGCCTTTCTAAAGAGTCTAGGGCTAACAGGCCAGTATTAGCACCSTTTGGCCAGAACTATGACAAATCAGTCTTTTTTTTGAAGCATCTTGCTCTGGAGTGCCCAGTCATCTATTTGGTCAAAGGAGGTGAGTGGAGAGAAAGAGAATCATAGAAGACTAGCTTCTCCTGTTGTTTACCCCTTTCTTATCCTTCCAGCTCTTAACCAAAGCTTGCTTCACTCCCATCCTGCCCTTGCTGTCACTTGTGTTCAGTGCTGTATACTGGCTACGTAGCCCAATCATCTCTTCTTCCCATGATAATTGTCAGGTAAGGCTTTGATTCTTCATTGTCTAGAGCACCAAATTGTTAGAACAGGCCATGGCACCACCTTGTTGCATCAACTAGTACTGTCCTAGGCAGGTCCTGAGTTAGAAAATGTGAGAGACCTTTTCCAAGAGGTCGTTTTGGAAGATCAGGTAGTTTAACACAATGAATATGGTTTGTTTCATGATAGAAAGTGGTCCTGATTTCATTCACTGTATTACTATCAACATAGCCTCACACCAGGTAGGGCTGAGCAGGGCAGTGAAGAGAGTGTTACCCCAAGCTTAGTGACCTCCATGTGTTAAGGAGGGCTATTGGAATCTAAAGTAGCAGTCTTTAGTCTTCACCAGCWCATGGGCCACAGTTCTGTGCCTGGCAGCTGAGCTGCTTCCACTCAGGGTGGATGGATTGCTTGATTACAAGGTATAGAATCATAGAATCATTAAGGTTGGAAAAGACCTCTAAGATCATTAAGATCATTAAGTCCAACCATCAAATCAACAACACCATGCCCACTAAACCATGTCCCAAAGTGCCACGTCTACATGTTTTTTGAACACCTCAGTGATGGTGACTCCACCACTTCCCTGGGCAGCCTGGTCCAATGCTTGACCAGTATAGGTGCCCTTGATAATACTGAGAGCTTCCACTGGACACCAGAGACTTCTGCATTGTAGACATGAAGACCTCTGTTTAGTTACCCACACATAGATATGCAGTACCCAAGACATCCACAATAAATGGCAGATACAACACAGTRATAAAAAGACTTGTGTGCTTCTGGAGCAGCAGCTGGTAACCAAGCTGGATAACCCAGTTCATCTCAAATGGCAGCAGGGGCTTATGTTTGGGCAACTCAATCAAGCCACTGAAGYTGGATGTCTGAATCCAGAATGGAGTTTCATTTATATACTAGGAATTGTGGAAATAATTTTGTTCTTTCCCCTTATTTTTCCTCAAGATCCCACTTGTGGAAGATCTCACCAGTTCTGCCAAAGGCATACTTCTATGGGCTTCTGGCTCCGTCCCAGAGTGGACAGTGGCAACACACACAGGCAATGGCACTCCATTTCTTTCCATAGGCAAAGCTTGCAATGAGTGATTTTACCATCTTGGAATTTCAGTGTTGTTTTTGGTGACAGCATAACATTCCACCACTTTTTCTGGTGTCATAACTCACAAGCGCTTGAGGCAGGGCAGTTGTGAAATTACTGAAATTACAAACCTAGAGCTTATATATCCCTAGTGAATTTTGAAATTCCTGACAAATGGCTAAAGTAGAGTATCTACTATCAGGTACATGGAAGCATGGCTGGGAAATGCCAGGCTAATATTACGATGTCGTGGACCTGTGTCTCCTGTAGTATCTGGACAGGGCTGGTCTGCGGCTCACTGTTCTCCTTCCAGGCAGGAGAGGGCAGTAGTAGCACACTCATTGACCCATCTGTCCCTGTTACAAGCACTCTGACTGCACTAGGATATGGCCTATCCTTGTATTATCGACAGACCTCTCTGATCAATTTGCTGGTGCTTTTAACTGATGGAAGAGGGGAAAAAGTAACTTGGTTCCTTACAAGTGCAGGATAACAGCCTACAAGCCCAAAGTTCATGGGGGTTAGGACTAACGCATGCCCACAACTCTCCACTTCAGTAGTAAGGGAGGGTGAGAAAGTAGGTATGAAGTGGTGAGAAAGAGTAGCGAGACTCTTATGTGTGTCTCAGCCAGACAGCCTTTGGACCTAACAGTTACCCACTGATTGTTAYAACCCATGGCAATGTGATCTCTCCTTAGAGCCTGAAAAGAAGGGGGAAGATTTGTATCATTATGGTTGAGTAACATTTCATAAATGGGGCAAATCCTCCAGCTGGAGCAACTAACAACTTTAACTCTTGCTTAGGTTGTACTGCCTGGCAGTACAATCAGCTCTTTCATAGTTAGAGGGGCAGATTGTTAATGGGCTATACAGCCATGGGGAGACACAACTTGCAGAGAGGGGCTGCTTCTTGCCAGCTGGTTTATTCTCATGTCTCTGAAACCCCTTGAGCCCTTAAAACAAGTGTGAATGTAGGTAAGAATAAGATCATATTCCACTTATATTATTCTTTTTAATCTACAAGGGACTTAGGAGCATGATGTGTGAGGTCTCTCATCACCTTCACAACCAGCAAATGTCCCCTGAGCCACATGGTGCTCTRCTTATCACTTCAGGGAAGGAACACGGGCTATATTCACAGGATTCACAAGCCTGAGACATTTCAATGCATGTCGTCTCCGGGTGACCTTCAGGGCGAAGGGCTCTGGATACAAGAGGGACACCAAGGCCAGAAATCCTGTTCCCCACAAATAGACAAAGCAGAGGGATATTGGGATACAAAGGACAATCCTGTGGCTGGTCAGCYTTCTCCCCTACTGCAGGGTAATTCCTCTGTGTTGGATATATTCCAGCTGGATAATTCCCAAACATTTCTAGCACTGGGAGAAAAAAGCAGATGATGGTTTGAGAGCTCTGGTTTCTGTCCTCAGCTCTCCTGCAGCCTCACCGTGTAACACGGTAGTAAGCGCAGGAAGAGTATGATTTATATTCAAGGCTACCCCATGCAGGCATACCACACACCTAGTGTGGGTCTACGTTGTTCCATGCAGACTACTTATTCCTGTTTCCCATGGCTCATGRAGGCTAATTCTTCCCTCATCAAGGCTAATTAACCTAGATGAAATGTTATTCTAACATGACGTTACTGCTCCAGGGAGGTGAGCGGCTTGTTTGGAGCAAAGTCTGGTGTCTCTGTGAGTCTTTAAYGGCTTTAGCAAAGCTTCCCTGCTGGTGTACATTGTTCCAGCGCCTTTGACTTCAGGGGAACTCTTGCAATTTCCATCCAGAGAGGATCTGTCCCTCTGCAAACCASCTCTCCCTCAGCAGACTAACGATAATTATCTCACAGTAACTAGTACTTCAAYATGAGCCTAGATCTCCTGCTCACATGCAAACAGGAGACAAAGCCAGTCTCTGTCCYATAGATCTTACCATGTAATAATGTCCCCTCCTCTCATCTAAACCAAAGCATCTGAGAAAATGTATGTGCCTCCTTAACCGCAGGCAATAAGGGCATAGCCACTAAAACCTCATTGCAGTAAATAAGGTTCCKCTTAAAGCATCTCTGAAGAGGATTGCTCTCACTTGCCGTCAGTCAGTACTGTTGTGATAGCAGCCACCGCAATCCCAGCTCCATACTCCCACTCCTCCCTCCCCCAGCCCCCAGATCCAAAATGGAGAAGTGACAGACGGATTTCTTTTTTAGTTTCCCCTCCCTTCTTACTTTGTCGCTAGGATCATCTTTTTCCTTGCTGTCTGCTCTTTCTGTTCCATGTGCTGTCTGGCAATGTGCTCTCCTACCGCCTTGGCAGGGAACTCTGTTTCACAGGTGTAGCCGAAATCTCTGGCCAAATGTAATGCTTCCCCTGTGGGCAAACAAAATGAGTCAGTTAGTTTTTAGGGTGGTTATTATTATTATTATGCYTACAGAATTTCTTCCACTCTTAAAAAAAAATAATACAATAACAAATCRCCTTTGTAGACATTCATTCCCAACCTCAGTTACAGATTTCAGCCCATTTGGCCTGCTCATGCTTAGTCATCAGATGGTGCMAGCCAGAAGATAGGGAGGTTATTCCTCTCATGAGAAAATACTAGTCAAGACACTTGGGTTTAGCTCCCTTCCCTGCCACCAGTAAGTACTGGGCAGCTGCTCACGTTTTGTAAGCCCAGTTCATCATTGATATTTCAGKCATGGAAATTAGTGGAAGGTAGGAATAAATCACTCTGAAGAGCTGAGATTCAGCCTTTGGTGCTTCACTTCTCTATCTCTAAAGGAAGAATAGCCTTCTACCCCAGGAGAGAGCTGTAGGGATAACATACATTTCGGCATATTTCCTTAGGGGTTAAGTCAACAAGCACAATACAAGTGCCCCACACTAAAGATGAGCAGATCCCAAAGTAGAGCACAAGAAACAATCCTGTTTCCAAAAAGATTGCAATCAAAATTGACCAGATAAAATAAAAAGRGATGACAATGAAGATCACAGTTGCTGTTTTATAGGTGGGGAAATCAAGGCAAAGGGATTACATGGCTTGACTAGGCTTTTTGAGAAGTCTGTGACAGGGGCAGGCACTGAGCACCTCTCTACCTCACTAGAGGCTGGACACCATAACCCAACTCCATGCTGGMTGCCAAATAACTCTGGAAGAACCTGTCCCTCTCCACTAGCTTAGAGAAYCCAGGAATTTATTTTAGGGTTTGCTGAACACTCTGGCCTGTGTGCTGTGACTCTGACAACCTTGGTGTGGGATTTATCTGATCAAACACAGCTGCCTGGAGTGTTAACATCTGTGCCTAAGTTAGTCTCTCCCTGGTGGGAAATAGGCACTTCCAGATAACACTTGCTCTCATCTCATCATAGAAGGTAGAAATAGGTCAGCTACCAGAAGTGTATGCTGAAGCACATCTGCATGAGTGACTGAGAGATGTGCTCCAGAATAGTTTTGGGGATAGGGTGTTACAGGTTTTTTTATTTTATTTTTTTTTTTTCCAGAGTTGTATATTTGGTTGCCATCATGAGAGGTGGCATTGGACCCTGGCTCTTTGGAGGCCAGGTTGATGCTCCAGGTGAACAGTTAGGAGGGATGCAGGACCTGTAACACTTCCCTTTGMGAAAATGTGCAATGGAATTCCTCTGATTAAATGGAGACAAGCTAGCACGTGAAGCATGTGTCATCCCATACTAARGTAGAAGCCAAAGTGGATCAGAGGAATTATAGAAAAGTCTGGGCTAGAAGGGAACTCAGGAGATCACCTTCTGTTGRAAGCATGGCCTTAGATTAGGTTGTTAATGGACTTTTCAAGCCTAGTCTTGAATATTTCCARTCATGGAGATTCCACAGCTTTTCTGAGCAACATAACCAAATGTTTAATTATTAATTTAATTTAATTGTTAATCACCCAGAAGTGTTGATTTCTCCCTATTGACTACAATGAGACRTGAGAGGACAGATACAACTACAATAGAGATGAGGAGACAAATCCCATCCCCAGCAAGACTGAGTCTGCTCTGCACAGACCTGGCCAAGCCAAGGAAGATGGAAACTTCCATGGGAACAGTGGTCCTGTGCCAGGGGCAACATGAGGCATAAGGAACCACATGCACTGACCTCTATTCCAGACTCTATTCTCCACCTTTTCAGAGTTTATTGTCTCCCCTTCTATCATTGGATTTTTTACCAGAAAAATACCTTTCATTTCCACAAGCAAATACTTTTTTGTGTGTTTATCTGACCTAATTGGATTCAGGTACTAGTAAAATACATGCACTACTCCCAGGGAATTTGTTTGCTGACACCAGTCAATAACAACCTTCGCAGCTGTAACCAATTTTACATGCAAAAATTGAAGATTATACTCAAAATCATCTGCATTATTTGGATTTTTTAAACATGGTTTCCAGCATGCCTAAAAAGAATAGGAAGTTAACAAGCAACCACTGTCCCTGAGTTGAAAGGAGAAATGGTTTACAGCTTCTGGAAAAGGAAAATAATTTTCAGGGAAATAGAAATGCATTTTAGTGGTATGTTAACAGTGAGTCAGAATGAACAGGCATATAACYGACTGCCAGTTTTGTATTTAAAATGTCTATCCCAGATTTCTTCATGGATGAGAAAGGGTACAAATTTAAACCATAGCTGCTAAATTTCTGTAGAGTTGCTTCAAAATTTCTATTTCAGCTACGCTTTTGCTCTTCCTTAAATAAAGACTTAAAGAGTAAGCCAACTGCAGAAGAGTACCAGGTTTTGCTTTTCAACAAAACTCCATTAAAACACTTGATAGGTTTGTTTTCATGCCAGCGTGGAAAGAAGCTAAAAGCCAAACCCATTGAAGCTGTCATCAGGTGGAATTACCATTCTCCAGACAGCTCTATCCTGGTCCCAGTCAGACCCAAGTAACAATGCAAGGAATGTAGTCAGCAAAGCATTTAAGCATTTAGCCATTGGAAAAGCCTTGGTTTCTTCAAGAGAWCAAAACTTTATGTGATGAAATGTAGGCATTTATTTAACATGGTCAACAACAAACTGAAATTTTTATGTTTTTACCTAGTGTCAAAAAGAAAGGGAATGAAAATATGAATTATCATTAAAACTTATCTTTCCAAAGATGGTGTATATTATTTACTAGAGCTGAGAAAATTATACTGAACTGTTTTGATGATCTGAGAAAATTATACAAAATTATAAAACTTGTCCATTTTACATGGAGCTGGGATTGTGATTGAATGCTAATGGTATATGAAGAGATAATACCATGAGCAAAATGAAACAAAATTACATCTCTACTTGTAAAAATAGGTAAAAATGTATATACAAATGTACCTATTGTGAAAAAAAAAATACAAATTTTTAAAATGTATTATTTAAATATATTTTTACTGGAAATGGAAAGCTGATATATATTAGGAATGCACATTATAAGTGTGCATATGTGTTCATATAAGCGTGCACTTCCATATGATATAAGGAATAGGCATTCTAAATTACATCAAATTCTAAATTAAAATAGAAATCAGCACAAGAAAATGCTCTGCAGAACATGATTTCTAATATCTCATTGTTGAGCAAAGATCTCGTTTTGAATTGGGACCAAATGATGAGGTATTTAGAAGTGGATTGTGTTATACTTCTATACATATTATTTTTTGTTAATCTCAGTGAGTAGAAGTCCCTTGTATTACTGCACAGTAGGAAGTAAGTCTGCTTGGTAGAAGAAAGTAGTTGTACAAAATGTCATAAAAGGTGTTCTTTCTTTTTCTACATCATAATTTGGACAAACATTTATTCTAGGGGAAAATGTGGAAATGTTGGAAATATGGATGAACTGACCTCTTTTCTTTCACCTTCGATTTGCTGCCTTCTGCCTAGTTATTATTTACATCAGAGAGGAATCATACTAAAAGTAGAAGGCCCTAAAATCCCTGGCTTTTATAGTTGCCTTGTTTCAATCTAAAAATCAAATTTCCCTATGTGCAATATCCCCAGCTCTTTCCTCCTGCAAAGATCATTGGCTCTTTCCTCCTGGGGATCATTGGCTCTTTCTCCTTAAATCCAGCACATGGCTTTGCAGCTATAGGCAACGCTGCCTTTCCTCTATAATTTGACAATTGACCAGAGAGCTTTGCATGATGGAAGAGGACAGTTGCTGAAGCTGAATTGGCAGAGACAGCTCTGGAAAGCCTCAGTGGTGAGACCAGGCTGCGTACCTTGACAGGCTTCTGTGGGCAGGCGCAAGGAGCAGCGTTGGCGTCTCCTGGGTCTGGCAAGAGTGAGAGATGCTCCTATGCAGAGTGAAGGCAGAGGCTGTGTCCCAGCAGAGGGACACTCGGCGTCTGAACCTCCTACTCTCTCCTCAGCTTCGTCTCCTCTGGATGCTCTACCCAGCAGAAATGCTACCCAGGGGGAGGAGGGACAGGCAGGGGGTGGAAGGAAAGTTTTTTTCTATTTGTAGGGTGAGAAGGGAGGAGGAACAAGTGGAAGGATATTTAAACAAAGGCTGGTGGGGGAGAAGTGTGACAGTTGATAACAGGGTGAAAAAAATAACCACTGACCTATTTTTCTCAAGAATTTTGGTCCCCAAATGATGAATGCAGTCAATTCTATGTCTAGTAAATTTAGTGTCTTAGTTAGGTTTAACAGGAAAAAAAAAAAATCTAGATTTTTTTGCAAGTGCTTTTTCTGATTTTTACAAATAATCTGATGGTTTTAAATTCATTCATGCATTGATTTTACCTGCATCTGCAATAACATTTATGCTATGTCTCTGCCTTATAAGTGACCTGTCCAAACAGATGGGGACATCTCCCCTCTTCTCACATCCTTTCTTGCTCCTACTGGGGAGGCTTTTGACTCCTTTGAGCCAGCAGTAAGGTTTAGCATTGGCAAAGCTGGTGTTTAATGGAGGAGCCTTTATTGTATTAGCTAAGATGTAGGAATTTTCCTTTTAGAGCTGGTAAGAAAAATGACCTTTCCCTTCATCTGATCTAGGCACTAGAGGGCATCCCTCGCCTACAGGTTGCACAAAGCTATGTCCCACACTGCTGTAGAGAGTCTTGCAATGCTGAGCTCATTCTCCCAGTCTGTCTTTCCACCCATTGTGCTGATTTATGTGGATGACAATGTAAAGAACAGAACTGATCTGTCAAACAATTCCTGCTCTGGGCCCCAGAAGTCCCTACCAAAGACACTAAAGATGCAACCAGTCAAAAGCAAGAATAACAGTAAACACCCAGCAGCCATGCTGAACCCCAAAAGAAGTAAGTGTGCAGAAAACATGGGGCCACAGAATAATTTTCATAAAGTCTGGATCTTCACATGACCACCACAGCCTAGAAATTCACTGCAATTCCTCTGTTGAAGGTAGCAGTACTCCCCAAAACTCAATGATTTTAGTCTATTTAGAGGAAGAGAAGTCTTAGTCATGCCAGAGACTTTCAAGATGGCTTTGGTCAATATACCTAATCACCATACAACTAATTTTACCTTTTCTTACCTCAAACAGGTATTCAAGAGGTTGAGCACATTCCTACCTTACAGAGATATTAAAGGCCTTGACACATTGAAGACTGTGAGGACCTTTAGTAATAATAAACTCAAAACCATCTAAGGCAATCAAGAGTGACACTGCCCTGGATCCTTATGAGAAATCCACACAGTGCACCTGATATTTAGAGATTTAATAAGACTAATAAATCATTATGTTAATTTGTATATTGACATCACACAGAAAAAAACAATGTTTTCTTCATGTTTTCTCTAAAACCTGGAATAAGCCTGTGTCTTTCCATCTCTGCCTTCTCCAGCAGCAGGAGTCATTGAGGCATGGGTTTTCTTGCAGAAACCGTGCTACAAGTTAGTACCACTTGGAAGTAATATCTGTATGTACAAAGGGAGGACAGCTTATACCACAAAGAATTCAATGAGGACTGCTAAGTTTCACCAAGGATTGGTTACATAGACAGAAGATGAGCTTCATTTTGTTTTCTGTTGGAATGTTAACACACATGGTGGTGCCTTTCCCAAAAATTCCAGTAGACAAAATTCATGATTAGGATGTCTAAGCAAACAGGTCTCTGTCAAAATGAGCTCAGTCTCCTCGGTATATATCTTTAGGACTCACATTAAGGCAGTCCAAGAACATAGAATCATAGAATAATTAAGGTTGGAAAAGACCTTTAAGATCATCGAGTCCAACCGTCAACCCAGCACCCATGTCCACTAAACCATGTCCTGAAGCCCACTAAACCATGTCCTGAAGCAATACCATAAGCTTGATAATAAGTTTGCTATTGGCTCTGAGTAAAGGGCAGGGAGACAAGCACAACTCCATCCCTGGGAAAAAGGAATCTAATTCTGACTTACAGAAAAAGTACTTTGCCATCAGTCGCAGGCCAGCAGTTGAAAGAGGGCTTCCTCACTCTCACTCTCTCCTGATGAATGAGTAGCTGACCACATAGCTCTCTTTATTACTCCCTGCTGAGATCCAAGATGCATGAAGGACTGTGAGGGTAGGAACAGCCCTTACTCCTCTAATCTGGGGGAAGAAAACTCCCTTTTCTAAAGCTGTAACTCCATTATGGCTTTCTCTTCATTACAATCAGGTGTGATATGGACACACCTGTATTTCAGAGCAGCCCCATTGTAGTTCTGTGTGCTCAGTGGCCCCTGAGAACTTTAGTCCCTTCTCTTAGATGGTGAAAAACATCCATTGTTGTGGATTCAGCACTATTTCTCCATCCTTTGAGATATTAAAAATCTGACTAGACAAGGTCCTGAGCAAACTCTTCTAATTGACCCTGCTTTGAGCAGGAGGGTTGGACTAGAAGATCGCCAGAGGTCCCTTCCAGCTGCAACCTTTCTGTAATTCTGTGATTCTGTGGTAATACGTGCTGAGACCTCAGCCTGCTTGCCTAGATCTGTATGGACCTATCAGGCTATGATCCTACAAGGTGTTGACCTTTAGGATGAGCTGAGTGCTCTCAACATCAAGGAAGAGGGATCTCAAATTCCCAGAGCTGTTACTTGCAGCCAGACAACAAGCCAAGTACTTAGTGGATTCACCCAGAATAGAAGAGATTCAGGTAGAGTTTCTTCCCTTTGCCTGAGGGGTTTGAACCTGCATCTCCCAGCTGAAGGTTTGAAGAGCCCGGCAGTATTTGGTGAATGATATTTAAACAACAAATAAAGGCCAAGAAAATATCTCCTGGGCCTGTCTGGAGTTTATCTGAAAACAGATTTCATTCATTCATGTGTGTGTGGAAAAGTCTTGTCTAAATATTATGCCTTCTTATGGGGAAAAAAAAATCCCATTTTTGGATCAGCTCCAGGAAATTCACAAGTTAAAAAAAAAAAAAGGAGGATAAACAAACCTACTTACTTATAGAGTTGGTATAAGACATTCATCTCTCACAAGAACGCTTGGATCATCGATTTGAAAGTCGGATCCCAGCACAGAAAGCACAGATCAATGCTGAGGAAACTGCAGGACCGAACCACTTGCTGGGAGCCAAGACATCTCAGAGTGAACTTCCATCTTGCCA
Source organism: Oceanodroma leucorhoa (assembly GCA_030449065.1). NCBI lineage: Eukaryota > Metazoa > Chordata > Aves > Procellariiformes > Oceanodroma > Oceanodroma leucorhoa. The sequence goes on along the minus strand of JASVER010000055.1, from coordinate 5,755,819 downwards.
CTTGTTCTGTCTGTGGCTTTAGGCAAGTCAATTCTCCTCTTTGTACAAAATACAGATTATGATCTTTAACACTGTGGCTGAGAAGTGTTGTATATAAGGAAACATTTTAATTATGTTTATATTATATTTCAATATTATAGACCCTACCTTCTACCAAGGAAGTCAAGAGTGTGACATTTGCTGCTTTTCTTCTTCCTGCAGGCAAATTCAGTCCCAGTCTGTCTAATTTTTCTCGCAAGCAGCGTCCTCCATTCTTGGATTTTGCTCTGTCAGGAGAGAACAGTAGGAGAGAGAAACTTGTCTTTATTTTGCACTTTTTTCCCCATGTTAATATAAGTCTGGAAATTGTACACACCTTACTGACAAATGTGTGGGGTAATACCTGCACTAATGACATTAATGGAAAATCTTTCAGAGCTGTATGCTTAACGTCCTGCTCGCACTGTGAGAGTCTTTCACGTTGGTCCTTTGACAAAGTTAGACATTTTAATGCCTGTCACAGGGACATCAGATCTTCAGACAGCTTTCCACCTAGTGGAACCCATGGTCCTGATTTGGCCACAGAGCCTGGGATTGCAATGACTGAATATAAATACTGACAGTGCAGTCGCTTATATCTGATTTAGCCACCCCAGGCTCCCACGACAATTGAGAGAGAAACATGCACTTCTAGAACGATAATAAACAGACATCTAGAGTGAGGAGTGTTTACCCATCTCTCTCACCTGACTRTAAAAGGAAGCCAGATGCTACTCAAATGTAGAATGTCTATGTGGAACCCAGCTCCAGCTATCCCTCTATAATTTATGTAGAGACCTGGGTATTTAGAAATGTAGTCTACAAAGCCCAGTACTTACAAGGAAGACGGATAAGGCAATAGGAAATGCTGAAGCTAAAATCCCAGCCATCCTTGGTTATCTATCCCTATCCCAAATCCCTACATCACTTTGTTCTCACAAAATGGTTCCTGGTGCATCCCACACCTGCTTTTCTATCTCAGCATTTGAAGTATTTGAGACATATCCACTTATGCAGCAGATGTAGGTTCAATTTCTCACTCAGCCTGAGGGAATTTTAACCTGTGTCATTTAGATGAACGCAACAGACAGCTGGCAGCAAATAACTAATGTTAAAATGCTTAAAAATTGAATAAAGCAGTGACTGGAACCCAGATCTCTCCCATCCCAAAAGAATGACCTCGTCATTAGATAATAGAGTCATGASTACGGTTACACCTTTGCTTTTGTCCAACAAATACTTGATTAGCCCCAAATGAGATTGAGGGGSCCTCAGCTTAGAATAACCAATCACTGAGTATTAAGCATGCCTAACTAGTTGTCTTGAGATGCAGGTTCAAGTTCCTTCAGGCAGAGGAAGGAACCAAACTTGGAATACCACCATTTGGATGGTCATTTTTACACACTAAGAGATACCACAACTTTGACCATGTTGTATGTCAGAAAATGTCTTCTGAGAACACTTAATTCTGAAGAAAAACTAGCTGAGGAAATACCTAGATGGTAAACCAACCCTGCAGGTCTCAGGCAAACCATGAATGAGATTTGGTTTTACTACATCTCTGCTGGTCAACTACAGAGTGTTTGAGTCTGTTCTCTAGTTGTGACACCTACAGGTAGAACCTGACCAAATCTATTCATTTACATTCTCTGCTTCATAAAACAGAATTAGCACAGCCAAACTGCTGGCTGGGACTAGTCCCTGGCTTTTGCTAACTCCTGAACCATGCCCAGGGTTGATTTGGAAGAATGATATTTGGTCTGGGTCAAAAACTTATGGGGATCATTCTAGCATTTTAACAGAAGAGAGAAATGAGTCCCCATTTCAGGCTGATGCCYTTGCATTCTTAATAGCTTGGACTGGTATTGGTGAAGCCTGCTGTAKGAGTATTTAAAGTGAATATTTCTGTATCTATTAACTGAAGGTCTTTTCAAGGTGAAGCAGTAACAGAGGAAAACTTTTGTGGATGTAGATTTTGTATTTCAATGCCTATAGAGGCAGGTAAATAGGACTTATACCCCTGAAACAATTTTACGATCTATAGTCCTTACTCTGCAAGATGGCTCAAGAGAGCTCTTGGACTACTACATATCTTAGAGTATTGCAGGTTGGTTAAAATGACTTTCAGTATAAGTACAGGGATCAGTGTGGCCTTCAGTGACAGCAGTGAAATAGCCTATGACTTTCCAGCTAGTTTTGATCAAAGGGCATTCAAGTAGCTTCTGCCATCTAAGTTGACACCTCAGGGACATTGCGACTTACATATGCCTGGCTGAATTACAGTTGCCTCCTTGTTTTCTGCTTGCAATATGAGACACGGTCTTCCACTTTCCTCCTCTCTGCTACTGCTCTCTGCAGGTGTCTAYTCTGGTCAGTGAAGGGTCAGAGGCAAAATTTTACCTAATTACTTACTTCTCCTCCAGTATCTCACAACGAGAAAAATAAAACCAGCGTATTCTGTTAAGTTTATCTTTTCTGTACTCAAAAGGCATGCAAAGGAGAATGGGAGAAAAAGGCATCCCTACACCTCCATGTTTTAGGTTTTTGATGAGTGAGGGCTGTAACTACACTTGGTAAAACAATTTACTTTGAAATAGTTTCTCAACAAGAAGTCAGATTTGTAGCTCTGGTGAAATTTTCTGCACACTGAGGGTCTTTTTTTTTTCATTCAAAACAAGGCAAAGCGACAGCTATCCATCTCTGATGGGTAACTGAACTGAGGGGGCAAAAAAAAAAAATCAGTTCACTGAAAAATGTAAAGTTTCTGTGAAAAATGTTAACACAATCTTCATTTTTTCTCATTTATTGAAAATTTCCCTAGAGTGTTCACTCCCAATCCATCTCCTTCTATTTTSCCAAACTCTGACCACCTATCCAAGTGGGGAAAGAGAACAAAACCTATTTGTAGGAAATAAAATTACAGAAATTACAGCATTATCTGGGACTTGTTATTCTCACCTTCAACTTACCTTCTCAAAATACCTCCTAAGAGGGAAGCATTGAGGCATTCTGGTGGTGAAAGGCGCCTCTTCACCTCTGCAATGGTCACTTTGTACTTCGAAGTGGAGCTGAGTAGAGATAAGCGACCAGGAACAGAGCAGAACAGGTCGGTGGGGTTAACAACGCAGGTGCCACCTACAAAGCGAAAGAAATGTTACAGCGGGAGAAACCTCATATTCTATGTTTTGACAAATTCAATCATGAAGAACAACTCTGTTATTTACTTGTGGTTTTGCTGTTGTTTTTGTTTGGTTTTTTTGAGTATTTCAGGGGTGRTGGTTTTGGTTTTGGTTTTAAATRTTGCATCAAATTGTTGCTTTGAGAAAGATGAACGGATTGAAATTTCAGTCTGGGAAAAGTGAACTATTAGATCTTACAAGCTTTACAGTCAAATTAGATCATTATGGCTACCTCATTTGATTTCATGCTCAGTAAAAATTACACATTGTCAGTCTTTCAAGTCTTGTGTCTAGTATGATTAACAACATAAGATTGAACCAGATTCAGGTATCATTCAGGATTTTAAAAAATGCAGTCGGTGAAGAATTTAGGACATTAGTTCTAATGAGAAATGTTCATTTTAACCCTCATAGCAGTGTTTAGGATAACAAAGATGCAATGGCACTATAGGTTTGCAGTAATTTGCAGCCAGAAGGGCTTTCCATGCCCTTGAACTCTCATATACTCCTTCTAAAGTTAGGTCAAATCCTCAACTGATGTTAATGATTGAAATCTATTGAGCTACATCAGTTTATCTCAGGATAGTTCTGGAATTTTTATTTCTTGAAAGTGGCAATTGCTTGGCCTGGGTCTAAAACTGCTGCATGATCACCAAATCTTTCTATGAAGACTGTGATCAATAACTCCTCAGGCAAAATCAAGTTTTTAACTTAAAGTTAATAAGTGAGAGAGCAAGAGAGAAAACTTTCTCTGCAACTGATTCAAGAGGATAGTACAAACTCCCAGGGAAAAAAAAATAATCTTAAGGACTAGCACATATTTTATCACCAAGTGCAAAACACTTTTCTTTGACCTGCCTTCTCCAACCTAACTACAATAAAAAATTCTGTGGAAGAAATAAATCTTACCACTGCATGCACAATTCTTCCCTGGGGGAAAGATGAGAAAAAAGAATGAGCTGCATATGACAGTGATATAAAATATCATATAATTCAATGCACTACTAGAAGGAGTTCAGATGGTTTCTGTAAGGACAATGATATAAAGACCTTCTTACAGCAGAATGAATCTGTGCTCATCATTCACATTTAAAGGAAAGATACTGTATTTTTTAAACTACCATGATAATTTCTTCTTTCCTGTGAATACCCTAAACTTTTTGCACTGCAAGAGCTCACTYTATTATGCTTAAAAATTTTAGTTTGTAATCTAAATTCTGTAGTGTGAATAGAATGGAACAGAACAGGACAGAAGAGAACAGAATAGAAAAAAAAAAAAAGAATAGCTCACTTTAGACAAGATCCTAATACCTTTACTTTATTTTCTTCCACATGTAATCCTGCTTAAAATTAAGGTGACTATGTATGTTCCAGTTTTAGCAGAGACAGAGGAATGTAACTGAAGGATGAAACTTCATTAAAGGCAGATTATTGCTTGCTTACATAAGGCAAACAGAATTTCTTTCCAAATATTTCAGCTCTTGAAGGTATATTTAAACATTTGTGCCAACAGCAAAACCAGAAAAGAACATCTCTTGGTATAAATCCCAGATGGGTGAGATCCTGACTCAGTACAGCAGGGTATTTTGTGACTTTTCTGATTATGCTACAGGATAGATATTAATGTCCACTTCCCAGACAGAATATAGAGACAAATCATGCATCAACAAACATATAGACACATCAAGGGCACCTAGGCACATTTTTGCACAGCTCAAAGATACAATTCATGAGCTCATATGCTCAAATATGAGCATATGCTGGGGGAGGGGAAYCTCARTCCATCCCACTCCTACCAGTTTGATGCCAGGGCCAGCAATAGATGCCCAGAGCCTGGAGAAGGATCACGGGTTAGCAGGAGAGCACCTGAAGAGCAGCACAAAGGAACTCCARCCACTCYAGCCAGTAAGTCAGCTTCATTGGGGGCCCAACTTAAATGCCTCTATTCAAATGCACGKAGCATGGGGAATAAACAAGAGGAGTTTTAATAAACAAGAGAYGTGCGCACACCTGCAGGGCTGTGATCTTATTGGCATCATGGAGACATGGTGGGATGGCTCCTATGACTGGAGTGTTGGAATGGGAGGATACAGGCTCTTTAGGAAGGACAGGCAGGGGAGATGAGGAGGGGGCGTCGCCCTCTATGTCAATGTCCAGCTGGAGTGCAAGGAGCTCTGCCTAGGGATGGAAGAGGAGCCGACCAAGAGCTTATGGGTCAGGATGAAAGGGAGGGCAGGGACAGGTGACATTACGGGGGGGGTCTGCTACAGGCCACCCGACCAGGAAGACTGAGCAGATGAGGCCCTCTATAGACAGATAGGAGCAGCCTCATGTTCACAAGCCCTGGTCCTCATGGGGGACTTCAACCATCCCGATATCTGTTGGAGGGACAACACGGCAGGGCGTAAGCAATCCAGGAAGTTCCTGGAATGTGTCAATGATAACTTCCTTCTCCAAGTGGTAGAAGAGCCAATGAGGAGAGGTGCTATGCTGGACYTTGTTCTCACCAACAAGGAGGGTTTGGCAGGGAATATGAAATGCAAGGGCAGTCTTTGCTGCAGTGACCATGAAATGGTGGAGCTCAAGACCCTTAGGGCACCAAGGAGGGTGCACAGCATGGTCACTACCCTGGACTTCAGGAGAGCAGACTTTTGTCTCTTCAGGCCAAAGGATAAAGCCCTGGAGGGAAAAGGGACCCAAGAAATCTGGTTAATATTCAAGGATCACCCTCCTCCAAGCTCAGGAGCTATGCATCCCAACAAAGAGGAAGTTGGGCAAAACCACCAGGAGGCCTGCATGGATGAACAAGGAGCTCCTGGGCAAACTCACACACAAAAAGGAAGCCTACAGAGGGTGGAAGCAAAGACAGGTAGCCTGGGAGGAATACAGAGAAATTGTCCAAGCAGCCAGGGATCAGGTTAGAAAAGCTAAAGCCCTGACAGAATTAAATCTGGCCAGGGAYGTCAAGGGCAACAAGAAAAGCTCCTATAGGTATGTTGGTGATAAAAGGAAGACTAGGGAAAATGTGGGCCCTCTCTGGAATGAAATGGAGACCTGGTTACCCAAGATATGGAGAAGACTGAGGTACTCCACAACTTTTTTGCCTCAGTCATCACCGGCAAGTGCTCAAGCCACATCGCTCAAGTTGCAGAAGGTAAAGACAAGGACTGGGAGAATGAAGAGCTGCCCACTGTAAGAGAAGATCAGGTTCGAGACCATCTAAGGAACCTGAAGATGCACAAGTCCATTGGGGCCTGATGAGATGCATCCGCAGGTCCTGAGGGAACTGGCAGATGAAGTTGCTAAGCCACTATCCATCATATTTGAGAAGTCGTGGCATTCTGGTGAAGTTCCCACTGACTGGAAAAGGGGAAACATAGCCCCCATTTTTAAAAAGGGAAAAAAGGAAGACCCGGGGAACTACAGGTCRGTCAGTCTCACCTCTGTGCCTGGCAAGATCATGGAGGAGATCCTCCCGGAAATTATGCTAAGGCACATGGAAAATAAGGAGGTTATTGATGACGGCCAACATGGCTTCACTAAGGGCAAATCGTGCCTGACAAATCTGATGGCCTTCTATGATGGGGTTACAGTGTTGGTGGAAAAGGGAAGAGCAACTCATGTCATCTACCTGGACTTGTGCAAAACATTTGACTGTCCTACACGACATCCTTGTCTCTAAATTGGAGAGACATGGATTTGATGGATGGACCACTCGTTGAATAAGGAATTGGTTGGATGGTCATGCTCAAAGAGTCACAGTCAACGGCTYGATGTCCAAGTGGAGACCAGTGATGAGTGGMGTTCCTCAGGGGTTGGTGTTGGGACCAGGGCTGTTTAACATCTTTGTCGACAACATGGACAGTAGGATCGAGTGCAATCTTAGCAAGTTTGYTGATGACACCAAGCTGTGTGGTGAGGTTGATAAGCTGGAGGGAAGGGATGCCATCCAGAGGGACCTTGACAGGCTTGAGAGGTGGGCCCRTGTGAACCTCATGAGGTTCAACAAGGCCAAGTGCAGGGTCCTGCATATCGGTCGGGGCAATCCCAAGCACAAATACGGGCTGGGYGGAGAATGGATTGAGAGCAGCCCTGAGGAGAAGGACTTGGGAGTGTTGGTAGATGAGAAGCTCAACATGACCCAGCAACGTGCACTTGCAGCCCAGAAAGCCAACCATATCCTGGGCTGYATCAAAAGAAGCATGGCCAGCAGGTCAAGGGAGGTGATTCTGCCCCTTTACTCTGCTCTGGTGAGACCCCCCCTGCACTGCATTCAGCTCTGGGGCCCTCAACATAAGAAGGACATGGACCTGTTGGAGCGAGTCCAGCAGAGGGCCACGAAGAGGATCAGAGGGCCGGAGCTGCTCTCCTATGAAGACAGGCTGAGAGAGTTGGGSTTTCTCAGCCTGGAGAAGAGAAGACGCCAGGGAGACCTTATAGGAGCCTTCCAGTATCTGAAGGGGCCTACAAGAAAGCTGGAGAGGGACTTTTTACAAGGGCATGTAGTGATAGGACAAGGAGTAATGGCTTTAAACTGAAAGAGGGTAGATTTAGACTAGATATAAGGAAGAAATTCTTCAGTAGGAGGGTGGTGAAACACTAGAACAGGATGCCCAGAGAAGCTGTGGATGCCCCATCCCTGGAAGTGTTCAAGGCCAGGTTGGACAGGGCTTTGAGCAACCTGGTCTAGTAGAAGGTGTCCCTGCCCATGGCAGTGGGGTTGGAACTAGATGATCTTTAAGGTCCTTTCCAACCCAAACCATTCTATGATTCTATGATTCTATAAATACAGAAATCTGGTGCCACATGCCTGAAATGTTTTTGGGTTTTTGTTGTTTTGGTGTTTGTTTTRTTTTGGGTTTGTTTTTGGTTTTTTTTTTCATCGCTGAGGCAGGGCTGCACAGAAACCTATAAATATTTTCAATCAACATTTTCAAACTTCTGGTCTGTCAGGTACATTTGTGAAGAGTGTTAACACTGAGTAGATTTGTTTGTTTGGCATCTCCTGTCACACAATACATTTACACAGGTGTACATATATACGTGTCAAGAAAACAGTAGCAATGTGTACATATTTATTTACTTCAGTAAGTCTGTACGTTTTATAATGAGTGAGACTGTACTGAAATCAGTGTCGTATTAAAGTTTATCTTCTCGCCAGGTTAAGCCAGTGTATGCACCATTTATGCCAGATAAATAATTGTTCCTTTAGTCCGAAAACTTGTTACTCTGCAGCAGCTCCTACCCTAACCAGAATTTACTGGAACACTTCCCATTAGTATTTAGTAGAACGTTATTTACAGTCTAAAATATTTAAAAATATCRTTCCTATGCAACGTGATCTTAAACAAAGCAATTCCAGTTAAGCCAGGTATGGGTTAAAAGCAAAAGAAAACAATAAGTCTAAGTCATTTGTTTTCCAGAAACACGGAGAACAAGTTGCAAATTACAAGAAGGTAAAATCTGTTGCACATAATTTTTTCACTATATTAATTATTCATTGACGCAGCAACAGAGAGTGGTGTGGTGCTTTCTAGATGAAGCTATGTCTTTATCACAAACTGTGTGCAATTTTGAAGGCACGGATCTCCTACCACAAACACCACCACCACCTTGGAGAGGAGTTGGATGAAGTCCTGGCCTTTACACCAGGTGGTAAACAGAAAAAGGGGTGACAGTAAACAAAGGGAGGGCTGATGGAAAGAGAAAGGAAATTGTAAGTGCAATCACACTGGAAGATAAAGGGTTAGGTTTCTTTTCAAACACACACACTTTAGTGTATTCCTTCCCCTGTATTCTGATCATGTATTAGAGTGGACAAATGATTTTGTGAAGAAATGCAGCTCAACGAGGAGAGGACAAGGTATGTTTTAAGTTGCGCTAAACATCAGTGGCAACAAACAGATTTCTTTCCTGTCAACCCAACGCCGCTGTAGGTGCTGCTGGAAAAGCCAATCCTTGTTCAACTGCTGGGCTGGTCTTATCATTACAGGGTATTTGAGTGGTGGGATGYTAACAGACACCAGCTGAAGAAGCAGAAGAAAATGCCCTCAAGAATAGAATGGAAATAATGCCTTTAATGAGTCTAGCAGTTCAACCTGGAGATCCCTATTCCTCTTGGCAGATTCTACTTGCTTTAGAAATCTTTACAGACTAGCTTCCGGTGCCAGGATACATAAGACACCGTCAGCTCATCAGATGAAGAGCCCCACACATAGCCACGGCAAAGTAATGTGCCCATCAGCGTACGTAAAGAAGGGAAAACTGTGGCCATTGCTCCCTGACTAGTTACCCACACCATTGGTCCTACTGCAAGGCTAGGAAAAAGAAAATGAGAGCAGGCAGAAGGTGAGATAACTGGTAGAATCATCCAGCAGATTGCCTCAGCARTTTCATGCTCTGGGTACCATGTGAAATGGGCTTGTGAATGTTAAAAAGACACTTTTTAGGACAACTGTTTATTCCCACAGGGAAGTGATTACATGGTCTGGGCTGACATCATCTGTTGCCTTAAGATACTGTGTCAGAGATGACTGTATATGGTGATAGTTGTGCTCTTACAGCCACAGAGGTCTAAAGACACAAGCAAGACAAGATTTAGACGAAGGGGGAAAATCTTTCATATTGCAACTGATAGATTTGGGGGAAAAAAAAAGAAAGAGAAGGGAAGATTTCAGGCACACAAACTCTTCTTCAGGGCTTCTCTTTTATCCAACTCTTCAATTAGTTCTTCTTTCTTCATGACAGAGTTTTACCCTCCAATCTGTCATCTTCATGTTGATTTCAACAAATATGATTGATTGAGAGGAAAAAGATGGGTGAGGAAGAGATATGGTTTGTGCAGCAGACCACATTTGGGTGAAAGACCTGGACCCGATACTGCCATATATTGAATCGCCTCAGCTACCGAATCATCTCGGGAGATTATATATAACCTGATCTAGGTGAAGATGTCCCTGCTCATTGCAGGGCAGTTGGACTAGATGACCTTTAAAGGTCCCTTTCAACCCAAAGYATTCTATGATTCTATTYTATTCTATGATTATTGYCAAGTGGTCTGAGGGAGAGGAATAACAAAAGACTATGTTCATTTTTGCTAGCTTACTTTTGGGRCTCAATCCTTTTCTCTCTAGCTGACTGGTTCATACTCAACACAACATGCTCCTTTGTGTGAACTGTGCTTTTGCTTTGTTTCCCAAGCCTAGAATGAACAAAAGTTAGGCTATGTGATACTGAAAAAGGTAGTCACAGCAAACATCGGGAGAGTATTTTCCCTTCCTTATTCCTGTCTCCCCATCAAATAGCATAAGTCAGTACAAAATGCCAACACAAGCTGATGATGGGTTGTGTAGATGACAGCAGCAAGAACAACAGAGCCATACTCTAACCCAACAGTCTTGTCAACACAATGAAAATCCCAATAACGCATGATGCAAAAAGAGCTTGGTCTGTTTTGATTGTAGGTTTCCCTTTGTATAGAAGAAGAGGACAATAGGGTGGCTGGAGTGCGATGATTTATTCTGATTTAGTTATGAGCTTGGGCATCTGCTGAAATGTAAGTCTCCCTGAYGCCCTCAGAGTTAAGTATTTGTGCATCTTTTCATTGACAAAATCCATATTCTCACATGTTTTATGCTTTTCATAATAAGTAATGCTATTGCTTTATTAGGAATGAGAGAGAGAAATATCCCTTGATGTCACTGGATGATTTTTTTGCACTTTAGATACAAATATTTTTTTGAATGTGTGTCTATAATTTTGTATAGATACACACATCTTTACACTCTGCAAGGTMATTTCTTATTTGTTAATTGTAACAGCTGCAATATGATGGGTGTTTTATATTCATTCAAGATGAGGTAGTCCCTTTCTCCAAGATATTCACCCATAAATATCAAGCAGTTATGGAAGGAAACATCATAATATACTGGTGACAACAGTGCAGAAGTACTGTTTATATTGGTTTTCAGGATATATGCATGTTTGTGTGCTTGTGTACATTATTAAGTATAAGCACACGTGAGTGCCTACAGATTAATCTTATATAAAATATTAATAACATGTTATGCTTTTTATTAGTCTGTTATTTATGTCTACAGGTGCTGTTAGTACGAGTCTCCAGCTTATAGTATATTTTCTGCTTTGTTCTGAAATTCTGGCAAGTTTACAGTGTGTTACAAAATGAAGACATGAAAATCTACCTTGCCTCACCTTTTTTTTTTCCTAGCAAGTAGCAAATCCAAGCAAGCAGTTAACTGTATAGAGTTTATCAGTATTATTTAATCCCATGTTCAGTTCCCAAAGATCTATAAGCAACTTAAAATGTTCTCCAAATTATCCTCACATCACCCAGGCATTAATCTCAGGAACTAAATATTCAAAATTCTAAAACTCATCTACACTTGTCAGGAAAAATAGTAAGTGCTGCTTTTTTTTCCAGTTATTAATGTGGTTTCACTTAAGTTAATGAACTTTGCATCATGTAACTAGTCATGTAAACCAGCTCTTTCCATGAGCATAAACAATACTGAGATAACGTCCCTCACTACAACATTCATGCTGAGGAAAGACGGACATGCCTGCATGCACAAGACAATTTCTTTAAAATATGAACCAGAAGATTCAGTAGGACTGAGGGGATGGTCAGCAGTTTTTAAGACCAGCCTCTTAGTTACACACAGTTTTTAAGGCTAAGAGTGTTAAGAGTTTTAAGTTTAGAAACTAGCTTGGGAGAAGCAAGGTATTATGGTGGAAAACAGAATAATATAAATAAGGGGGATTGTTACAGGAACTCAACTTTAAAGGTATCAACMTGCAAGGGGATGTTAAATCTCAGGCACCCAGGACCAGCCCTCCAACAGTGAGATGTATCAGCACTGATACAGAAGCACTTTCACAGCTCCTGGGGTGAAGGGTAGGACCCAAACCCCAACTAGAGCCGAAAGAAAAGACATCTGCTTCATTCCTCTTTCCTATGCACAAGCCATAAGAACTCATCGACACCTTTCAATGCCTCTCCGGGCGGGCCCTCTCTGAGGCAGTGGTTTGGGAAAAGCGCTGTGCGATGCTGGACAGTGTGCGTGAGCCTGTGGGGCTGCAGGAGGAAGGCTTGGCCAGGCTGTGTGCGGTGTGGCTTGTCTGTGTGAGGGTATGGTAAGGGTTTGAGGCTCTGGCCGTGGTGTCCCACGAGTGGGCTCTTGCGTGGGGCAGAGGGAGTGATGTTGGAGGGGGGGAGCTGTGCTCCCCGCAGGAGGCACTGGCAGGTCAGGTGTGCTGCGTGCCTGTGTCTTGTGTGTGTGTGKTGTGTGTGTGTTGTGTGTGTGTTGCTTTTACACACTTTGTTCCCTGGGGATGTGCCTGAATTTGCGGGATGCCGAGGACTGCTCTGCATGGTGTGCATCCCGTGTGTGCCTGGCTCCGAAAGCTCCGCTGGGGCAGGCCAAGCGGGGACTGTGCGGATCACGACAGCCCACAGCTCGGAATGGAGCAGAGGGAGACAGAAAACACAATACACAACCTCTACTCCAGCAGGAGAGGGGAGCAGCACAGACCCCCAAAGAAGGTAAGATCCTACCCAAGGGCTTTCCATCGCCCCTCTGTGCACAACCAGAAAATACCCCTTTGCAGGACAGTAGGAAAAACAAGCAAGCAAGCAAGCAAACAAATAAAAACCCACTGAAAAATCAAACCAAACCCTCAAACAAAACAAAACAAAACAAAGCACACAAAACCCAACCTCACACCTCTTCCCCAAACTTCTCCCGAAGGTCTTACTGGTGCCAGGAGCTAAGGGAGCCGGCTCCGCTCCCTGCCAGGCCCGGCGAAGCGCTCAGTGTCCGGACAGAGCCCGCTTAAACCGGCCTCTCAGCCCCCTTCGGCCCCTTCCCCAGTCCGAAACTCCCGGACAGCTGAAAGTCGCCGACCGATTTGGCTTTAGTCGGCTGGAGATTATCTCAGCTGGAGCCGCGAGAGCCATTAATTAAGCCAGCTATTTAGGATTTTAATGCGATTTAAATTGGCCCTTGGAATAGAAAAGAAAAGAAGAGAAAAAGAACAACAGTGCTAATGACAGTGCATTAAGATCTGAACACAATGACGGGCTATTACAGGAGTCCCGAGGCTCTTGTAAGGTTCAGAAGAGCCGGGGARAAGGAAGGAAAAGGACAACAAAGGGAAGACAAGGAGGGGATCTGCCCTGCTCTCGGTGGGCTCCCGGCTGGGCGCGGGGAGACGGTTCAGCCGCGGGGACCCCCCGTCCTCCGCACCGGGACCACCTTCGCCACCTGGAAGCGGGCAGGGAGACCCCCCCTGCCTTCCTCTGCGGTGGACACGGCAGGGCTTTGGGGGAGAGAGTGCTGGGGGACAGTGAGGGGGTCCTTAAGGTACCCTTCGGGGGGGTGGGGGCTGGCCAGGTAACTCCAGCTGGTTTGCCAGAGCAGGGGATAGCAAGGTGTAGGGGGATGTCCCCTCTCCCCATTCCTGCATCCCGGGATGCCGGGATGAGTCCGCGGGGAGGTGGTAACACTCCAGCACCCTATTTTTTCCCTTTCACCTGAACAAAAAATAGCAGGGGAGAAGATTCTCCTAGGGAGAGGTGCAAAGCCCTCACCCCCTGCCTTCACCCGCCCCCTCCAACCTCTTGCCCAAAGTCTCGCTCTTAATGACTGAGTCATTAGGCGGGTAGTTTGGAGTGTCAAAAATTAAAATTAGAACGGGGAAGAGGATCAAGGCTCAGCGAGTGCCTTTCAAATGAGAGGCGATACCACGACTAAGTACATAAAAGGCAGAGGCGAGAAAGGGGAACGTCCTTCCCCAGATTTTATTGGCAGACTGTATGGTGACTGATGCTTGAGCTTTTAAGAAAAGGGTGGTTTTTTCTTTCTTTCTTTTTAGTTCTTCTTTTTCTTCTTCTTTTTTTTTTTTTATTCTTTTTTTTTAATCAAATAAGATCTGAGGGTTGTTCCTAGCTAGGCACTAATGCATTCGGATGTCAGTCACCTCTAAGCGATTTGACAAACTCAAGATCTCTTAAAACGTGAAGAGTTCAGATCATATTAATTCCCCAAAAATGTTTTGATTCAAAGTAGTTTGTATTTTATGTTGCCAAGGGCAATYGAAAAAGAGCTATTGCCGATAGGTTGGCCCTTCTCTCTTCATGGCCCAGAGGCGATAGCAGTATTTAAGCTTCTGAAATTAGCCTGGGGCAGGAGCGATGGATGATCACAAAGCAAAACAAGAGCTTTTTTTGGAGTTTGCCATCTCGATTTCATAAAACGATGCAGGCCAAATGTCACCGTGTTGTCTTTTTAATCCAAATATATAGAGGTGAGGACACCAAGCCTGCATACACTTCATGTCCGAGGGATGGGGAAGGGATGGGTGTGGAAGGGGGCTTGGAGGGCATTATAWAAAAAAAAAGGGGGGGGGGAGAAAAAGAAAATTTCAAAAAGAGAGAAGGGAAAAGGGAGAGAAAAATCAAACAGGAATCAGGTTATTCTGCTTTTAAAATGGCAACCTAGAGAGGAATTAAAAGGGAATGGGTATGTAATAAAAGCCTGAGACGATTAATAGGAAAGTATAAGAGGGGGGGATTTTTTTAATGATTAAAAAACACAGATGACTCCTGTAAATAGAAGCTTCATTTCTTCAAGTGATTTCTTTTGAAACGASCGATCTGAATATTCAACTTTAAGGCAAAGCTCCACTCTGTATGTACAACATTAATATGATCTCTGCAGAATTTGGTACTCAGAAATATTAACATATCAAAGCCGCTGCCTGAGGCTAGAGAAGCTATCGATACACGAGCAGTAGGAAAAGTAAAGATTATTGGTTCTGATGGTTAGAGCAGGGAAGCTCCGGGCTAAATCCTGCACACCATTAACTGAAAGTGATAGCATAGGGATCTCTGCCCTGGAATCGGTGGCAAATATTTTCTCTAGCTAGTAATTAGCTCGCCAGCACCTAAGCCTTGCAAAAATCTTTTACTTTCCGAGCCTCATTAAAAGCAAACACCAAATCACCGCACTAAACAATCTAGAAGGCAGCTGATATGTGCAATGGCAGCCAGAGATGGAAGCAGGGAAGAGCCGTGTCTGTGATATTTGTCATTCCTATCAGTACTAATACCAGGACTGCAAACCATGACACTTCTCAAAGATTGCTTTTTTTGGAAAGGACTAGGGAATGGTGTGTTCCTCTGGCAAAGTATATGGGAACTTTCATTTCCTTTCCTTTCCTTTCCTTTCCTTTTTCCTTTCCCCTTTCCTTTCCTTTTTCCTTTCCCCTTTCCTTTCCTTTCCTCTTTCCTTTCCTTTCCTTTCCTTTCCTTTCCTTTCCTTTCCTTTCCTTTCCTTTCCTTTCCTTTCCTTTCCTTTCCTTTCCTTTCCTTTCCTTTC